>VWYO01023829.1:83151-118537 GCA_013400275.1 Rhadina sibilatrix | reverse complement strand
CCACCAAACTGAGCAGCCTTTTGTCTACATGAAGCAAGTCTGTAAGTTCATATGAAACTCAAGACTCTCTTTCACATAACTGTATTATTATTATTATTATTATTATTATTATTAATTGTCCCCAAAATAGAGAGTTTAAATAAATTTGGAGAGAAATACAGTTTTCCACCTAAAAATAGCAAACTGCTCTGAAAATCTGAATCCTGGCTTGTCTGGGTTTTGCTACTTGTTGCTCGTGTCTCATCTTCCACGGAGCAGAGCTGAGTGCTTGGCTCGATGGTATCAGTCTGATATCATCCAAATGGCAGTGCCAAGTGACATCATAAGTTTAGGAACTGCTGACAGCACACTACAGCCAACTCCAGATGGACTGCTTCCCCCTGGGACAAAACTAATATCAAAACCCAGCAGAAAAGTGTCTGAGTCACTTAATGCTGTCTCCATCAGAGTTAGAGGTGCAAAAAACCTCTCCATCAAACTGTTTGTCTTGCTGCCAGGCTGTGAAACAGATACACGTGCTGGATAGGAGCAGTTTGATGATTCCTTCTCCAGATAAAGTTGTTTTTTCCTACAAGAAAACACAGCAGCAGAAGCAGAATACACTGTTGCAGATCCCTGGTGTAGGAGGCCGTGGTTTGACGTTGCTCGCTGATGGAGATGGGCACATCCACACCTGAACCCCATCTCAGGCTCTTTTTGAGCTGTTTTGAGAAACACAGCAGTTGTTGTGTGGTGTTTATGCCAAGACTTGGTTATTGCATGGTGAGTAGTCCTTCTGGCACCACGTCCTCCTGGAAAAGCTGCAGAATGAACATTCCTGTTCACCAGCACAGGATCATGGGGTTGCTGCTCCTTTATAGGGCTCACCTTGGTTGTGCTGGGCCATGGGAGCTCTCCAGCAGACAGTAAAACTTCAAACGGGCCCATTTTCATCCTCCTTAGTTCCTCCTGGAGGAGCAAGGTCTGGCTGCTCAGTAGCACAGGAGCTTCTGAGCTTCCCTTGAGCTGGAGCTGCAGAGGACAGGCTGGAGCCATTTACCCACACCAGTTGCTTGCACCCTGAGGAGCAGAGCAGCAGAAAAATGTGTCACCGCAGGCAGGAGGGATTGACATGGAAAGTGGAGAAATCGTGGACCAAACCATCCTGTTGCAGTAAAGTCTTCTCCAAAGAACGTTTCCTAACAAACACCAAACACTGGAGTGATTTGCAATATTTTTTATTGTTGCAAACGTAAATAATTTTGATGTAAAATACCTCAAATTAATCTGCAACATTTCAAGTGCAGGCAGGTTTAGAAGTAGAACCCAGCAGCCCTGCGTGCCAATCCCTCTGCCTCCTTCTATATTTGTGGCTTACGTTTAAAACCCACATGGATCTGATTTTAGATTTTGCAGAATGTTCTGCTTGTGGCAGCAAAATGATTTTTCTTTTAACTCTTGGTGTCTCTCAACCCCAAGAGAAGAAAATTCAGCCATAATATGGAAGAGAATTGAGAATTAATTAAATTCCCCCAACATTAACAGTGTTGCAGTTGGAAACCCATCAACACCTTGTAATCAGCCAACCCACAGAAATGTACTTCAAAGAAAAAACAAGCTACATCAGTCAGAAATAGACTCCCACCTTCTGTTTCAACTCCTACCAGAAGCAGCAGAACGTGGAGCCGGTGGAGCTGTGCTGAAGTGCACAGAAAGTTAGGGAGAGGGAGGAACCAGAAAGTCTAAAATTAATACTGAATCAAGTCATCGGCAGGTCCTGAACTTGGAACTATTTTCAGATTGAATGTGTGTTCTCTTCTGAGAAAGAACTCAACCACACTTCTGAGTTAACAGAGCACATTTTGTCATGGAAAGAGCTCTCAGGTGTTGCTTCTACCCACCTGTAATATCATGAGCATATGAAAATGAGAGATATTTTTGGGTTTGCACAAAGACCTTGGCTGGTAGGATTAGACCTGGCCAGAAACAAAGCCCATAACTAAGGTTCTTCATGGAAAACAGGTGAAAAATCCATCCTATTTTGCTTTCCAGTTGTTTCCTTGGTTTCAAAGATCTACAGACTAAAATGGGATATGGAAAACAAAAGTCCTCCTGGATTACACTGCTCTGTGCTTTTTTGGACAAAGGAAAGCCACAAATGTGACTGACATCATTAGCTGCCAGGATCTGTCAGTGCCTCCTGAGGGGTCAGTGACCCCACACTTGCTTCCCTGTAGTCATGGTGGGATGAGGCAGTGACAGCTTGCAGAAGGTCTTGTACCTGAGACCTTTATTTTCTCTGGATATTGTGCCCCTACTCAGATGCATTTGGCCTCACAGCCTATGGCTTTGCCAGTAGGGAAAACAGTAACGGATTCATGACCACATTTCTTTGCAGCTAAACCTGAACCTCAGCCAGGCCTTTAACCTCAGTCACATTTGAACCTCAGACACCCCTTGAACCTCAGTCACAGGTGCCTGTAGATTATTTTATACTTACTGGGGTTCTCATCCCATTTCGCTGTTACTCGCAGAAAACAATGAAAGTTGATTGTCCCAAACAGCCTCATTCCATGGCATTATGTAAACCTTTCATGGAAGAAAAGGTAACTAAAATGACAAGAGTCGAAACTCTACCAATCCAGCCCATTTTCTTCATTCCTTTTGCCTACCACGAGATACACTGGGCATTTCAGGCCCCACCGCTTTGGTATCCAGCAGAAAGACCCGTTTCCCAGATGGGAAAACACTCCACTGAATAAATTAGGTGTGGCTCTTTTCCCTGACTGCTTTCCTCTCTGGCGCAGCTCTGACGGCGGCGGCGGGGCGCGGGAAGCTGGAGGTGTGCAGGCTGCTCCTGGAGCAGGGCGCCGCCGTGGCGCAGCCCAACCGCCGCGGGGTGGTCCCGCTCTTCAGTGCCGTCAGGCAGGGCCACTGGCAGGTCAGTGGGGGTCTCACACCCTGGGGGTGGGGGCCAGAGATGGTGGGTCAGGCCAGGCTTTCCGTGTTGCTGGAGATAGGCATGGAGAGGATGAGCCCCAGCTCTTTAGGGAAATGGTCAGAGCGAAAAGAAGCGGTACTGGTGCTTCTGTCGTGCCAAGCTCTGCTTAAGCTTTGCTTAAGTGCTGTGTTATCATAGGATCACGGAATGGTTTGGGTTGGAAGAGATCTTAAGAGACCATCTAATTCCACCCCCCTTCCACTATCCCAGGTTTCTCCAAGCCCCATCCAGTCTGGCCTTCAACAAGTTCCAGGGATGGGGCAGCCACAGCTTCCCTGGTTATCTCAAACAGGATGCTCTTCACTTACAAGAATATTTTTCCTGTCCTTATACCTCCCTTCCTTTTCATAATCCTCAAATCATCCATTCAGCAATCCCAGAGGGCAGCACGCCCAGGAGGGGTGGGAGTTTTTAGAACGTGGGGTCTGCTCTGCTCTTCCTTGGCTCTGGCATCTTCTTAGCTGTGTCTCCAGGTGTAACCCGTGTCCTGGCTTTGTGTGCTGCAGATCGTGGATCTCCTGCTGACGCACGGTGCTGACGTGAACATGGCAGACAAGCAGGGCCGGACACCACTGATGATGGCTGCCTCCGAGGGACACCTGGGCACTGTGGAGTTTCTGCTTGCACAAGGTTAGAGCACGTGTTGGGAGGTGCTGGGGACCAGCTGTGGTACATCCCACCTCACCGGCCTCCGGCTCAGCTGGAGTTTGTGATATCAGGGTGTGGATTGTAATCCCACACCTGGGAGAGCACCGTGTCCAGCTCATTAGAGAACAAGGCTGGAGTAGTCAGAGCCTTAATCTTGACTGTCTGTTTTGTTGTCTGCTTGGTGCTCTCAGACTCAAAACCACCCATCTGAGTTAGCAGATAACATAATCACAGATGCTTTGAGCAGCGGGTTAAGAATGTGCCCTTGAACCATACTGAAGACTTTCCCCTTAGACAAAAATGAACACAGGATGTGATTGAACTGTTGGCATCACTGCAGAAGGGCAGCAAGGCAAGAGCTGGGGACACGTGGTGACACTTCCATTTTTAGCTCTCGTATTCTTGCCCACATTTTTGACACCAGCACCAACAGGAGGGTAAAGCCTCAGCACATGCAAGGGTTTGGTGAACTTGCTAAAAATAAATCAGAGTTATTTTGAAGATAAGCCTCCTCTGCACCCACAGCTTTCCCTGTGCACCCTGGGCACTGCAGCTTTGGGCACATCCTCTGTTCAGAACACATCCCACTTCCTGGCCACACCCTGCAGCTTTTTGATGCTCCAGCTGTCAATCTTCTCCTTTTGACTTGAGGTGGCTCATTGTGCCTTCTGGATAATTAAATCATCAGACTAGATGGAAGCAAGAAATTTTTTATGATTGGAGGGGTGAGGCCCTGGCACAGATTGCTCAGAGGAGCTGTGACTTATTTCATCCCTGGAAATGTCCAAGGCCAGGCTAGATGGGACTCGGAGCAACCTGGTGTAATGGAAGGTGTCCCTGCCCATGGGACTGGATGGTCTTTAAAGTCCATTTCAATCCAAGCCATTCCATAACAAACTCTTGAAGTCAATTTTTTTTTTTTAGGGAAGGAGCAGCCCAACCCTTCCCAGAAGCAAATTGGGTTTACCCAGATGAAATCCTTCCCGCTGCAAGATGGATCAATCCCATGAGATCACTTTAAGCCGCTTGCCCTCAAAACCTTCTGTTTGTTTCCTGTCTGACTGCTCCAGTGCTAAATGGGTCAGAGAGGCCTGAAGGATGAAGGATGCCTTTGGAATCAAGCAGAGGCTGTATTGGGAGCCAGAGCTGCCTCTGGAGCTGAGTGTTTCCATGCAGGTTATGCCCAGCCTGCCTCCAAGCAGCCTCTTGGCATTACTGTTGTTTGCTTGCTCAGACCTTCAGCTGGCACTGCTGCAGGGGTACCCTGGAGTCTGTCCTTGTCACCCTGTGGGATGGAGCATCTCTTCCACTGGATGGGAAAGGAGTGGGAAGGTTGAAGGATGACGTAGCTTGCCAGGCTTCCCTCTTGCTGCAGGAGCTTTCTCACCTGCTCCAGAAGAGTCAGAGGGAAAACACAAGACTTTGATGCTTCAAATGCAAGAAAGTGGCTGGTTCATGTAAGCAGGAATAAAACGAGGCTTCATCCTGGGCAAAATTTGGTCTTGTGTCAGCCCAGGATCATCTGCAGGGGCTTTCCCACAGCTTTAGAATGGTTCCTGGGTGCAGTGTGGGCAATGTGAGAAAAGACTGGCAATCTGCTGAGGTGCTAGAGTGTGTCCAAAGAAGAAAACAGAGCTGGGGAAGGGTGTGAAGCACAGTAAGTGGCTGAGGGAGCTGGAGGCAGCTCAGCCTGGAGAAAATGAGGCTCAGGGGGACCTTCTGGCTCTGCATAACTCCCTGGCAGGAGGGGGCAGTCAGATAGAGGTTGGGCTCTGCTCCCAGGGAACAAGGGATTGGAGGAAACGGCCTCAAGCTGTGCCAGGGGAGGTTTAGGGGAGGGGAAGTTTCTTCACTGAAAGGGTGGTTCAGCCCTGGCACTGCTGAGGCTGCTGAGGGCAGTTGTGGAGTCCCCATCCCCAGAGGGATTTAAAGGATTTAAAGATGTGGCACTTGGAGACATGGTTAGTGGAGGGCTTGGCAGTGCTGTGGGAACAGTTGGATTCAATGACATTATGAGTCTTTTCCAACCTAGATGAGTCTGTGATTCTATGTTGTCATCCCTGAGCCTGTACCTTGCAGCCTGTGTCCCACCTTGGCATTCCTGATGGCCCCAGATGCTGTTTACCTCCCCCAGTGACACTCCACGCTGTGTTGAGAGCTCTGGCCAGAGGTTTCTGAACACACCTGGAGCAAGCATTCCTGTGCTCTACTCCTCCACAAACAGGTTGTGCCAGCAGGGAGACCTCTCAGTCTGCTCTCAGCTGGGCAGACCTGGTGCAGACCAGGGGGGGATCTGTCAGCTGGGATGAACGGGAACATTTAGGAAATTCGTATCCCTCCCACATTTGCTGAACATTCTAGAAGCAGGGAATGTCATGCTGAGAAGTTTAGAGTTTGCCTTCAGGAGAAAAGCACTGCAGCAGCAATTCATCCCAGCTGCTGGCAGGAGCATCCCGCAGGTAGCTGCAGATCCTCGGAGGAGCAGAGCTGATACAGATCATCTCTGCACACTCCAGAGCCAGAGCCATGGCAACAGGAGTTGTCTTCATGCCATGAAGCAGAGTGTTCACTTGGAGCTGCTGTTCAGCTCTCCTATCTGTATCCATATGCCGTGTGGAGCAATACTGACCTGTTGGTGTGGCAGCACCATTTCCTCTTCCAAGAAAGCGTCAAGCCCCCCTCTCCTTGGCTTGTAGTTGGCAGTAGTGTATCCCACAACATTGTATTTATATTGGGTAAAGTTCAGGGAGAAATACCGCTGGAAATTGTGTACTTCTGGGTAAAGGGGAGGGGAGTGAAGAAGGGGAAAATATGTGCTTTTTTAGAAGAGCTGAGCTGAATTGACTTAATTCCCCATGGTGACCTGCTGAAACAGCAAAATGGTCTTCATCTCTGACTCACACAGGCTGGAATGGGGTTAGATTAAGTAAAAAAAAACCAAAAAAAAACAAAACCAAAAATCAAACAGTTAAAAAGATGATGTCTCAGATGAGGGAAGTCAGATCCACCGTGCTGCTCAGATGTTTGCCAGGAGAGCCCGCAGAGGTAGGCGTGAAAGTGTTTGCAGCTTGGTGTGAATCAACTCATTTGCCACCGTTCCCATCAGTGCATTTGAAGTTGCCACAGAGGGTGGGACCTGTGGTGGGAGAAACGTTAATAAAGGAATTAATAATTACGTACAGAGCTCTCTGCAAACAAGCAGAGAGGAGGGTTTGTGGTAAACAGTGCTAAGCAACGGAGAGCTCTGAAGTGAACTGCTGCTTGTTCTTTCAGGTGCCTCCATTTCTCTGATGGACAAAGAGGGCTTGACAGCCCTCAGCTGGGCCTGCCTCAAGGGCCACCTGCCCGTGGTGCGTTCCCTGGTGGAGAACGGGGCCGCCACGGACCACGCGGACAAGAACGGCCGCACGCCGCTGGACCTGGCAGCCTTCTACGGCGATGCTGAGGTGGTGAGTGGCCTGTGCTGCACCCACAGAAAAATTGGGCACTCGGTGGGAAGAGCATAAAATCCTACAGTTCAGCTTGAGGTGGCAGTAAACGCGTGGAGTCCTGGCCCTCCACGTTGGAAGGTCTTTCCACAGAAGCTGATCAGAGAATCCTCCACATTGGAAGGTCTTTCCACAGAAGCTGATCAGAGAATCCCAGGATAGTTTAGGGACCATCTCGTTCCACCCTGTGCCATGGGCAGGGATACCTTCCACTATCCCAGGTTGCTCCAAGCCCTGTCCAGCCTGGCCTTGAACACTTCAAGGGATGGGACAGCCATAACGTCTCTGGGCACCCTGTGCCAGGGCCTCACCACCACTGCAGGGAAGGATTTCTTCCCAATATCCAGTGAAAACCTACTTTTTTTTCAATTTAAAGCCATTCCCCCTTGTTCTGTCATTCCAGGCCCTTGTCCAAAGTCCCTCTCCAAGCTTTTTAGAGTCCCTTCAGGGTCCTTTAGGTTCCCTTGAGGAACTGGAAGGGGCTCTAAGGTATTCCTGGAGCCTTGCCTTTTCCAGGCTGAGCAGTCCCAATTCTCCCAGCCTCCTTAACAGAGGTGCTCTTAGCCTTTGGTGCATCTCCATGGCTTTCTCTGGACTTGCTCCGACAGGTTGATGTCCTTCCTGTGCTTGGGACCCCAGAGCTGGATACAGCCCTCCAGGCTCACCAGAGACCAGAATGGAGTAGAGGGACAGAATTCCCTCCCTCAACCTGCTGCCCACAGTGTACTCTCAGACCCCATGGAGTTGCTTTTAGCCCAGATAGCGGAGAACAAGCTTCTGCTGATGCTACATCCCTAGCAGCGTGTGGGGGGGTCTCACCCAGGAGCAGAACTGACTGTTGGGCTTCTCATTTCAGGTTCAGTTTCTGGTGGACCATGGGGCCATGATCGAGCACGTTGACTACAGTGGGATGCGGCCCCTCGACAGAGCAGTGGGCTGCCGCAACACCTCGGTGGTCGTCACCCTCCTGAAGAAAGGGGCAAAGATAGGTAGGAACAGGGGGACACTGGCACTGTCTCTGTGCTCAGGCAGGACTCAAGCAGTGGGGCTAGCATCCTAAAAAATACGAGTATAACCCAGAGGCAGCCTCAGCCCCTGCCGCTGCTTCACACTCCGAAAGCAGACGGCGAGTCAGGAGTGCTTGGTTCTCTTCAGCAAAACGGGGAGTTGGATTTCTTTTCCTGTGGTATTACTTAGTGAAAGTTAATCAATAAGCAACTGTTTCTTTGGCAAGGTCTTTCCTCTGGTAATGCTTTTTCTGTCTCTACTAGTCTTGAGTTGCCAAGTGTACTCTGTCCGTGCCTTGCTGTGAGCTGCTGCGTTCACTTGCTCTGTGTATGCTTCCAGACCTCAGTGTACCTGCACTGCGCCACACAGCTGCTCACATTATGTTTTCCTGTGAAAGGGGATTTTGCTGGTGCATTGGCTTCCTCTCGCTGCCTGCCTCTCACAGCTGCTTTTTTCCTTTCTTTTTTTTTTTTTTTTTTTTTCCTCCAAAAAATTCCATCAAAGCCCTGCGNTTTTTTTTTTTTCACCTTCATCCATTTTTTCCCCCCTCTCTCCTACAACTTCTTGTTTTCTCCTTTCTTTGAAGGTTGTCAGACGTTACCGAGTCGCCCACGAGGTATATCTCATTGCTGTCAGCATCAGCTTCGATCTGATAGCTTTGTCAGCCTTGCTTTCTCCTGTTTGATTTAGCCTGCATGCGTCCCCAACACCTCTAATCTTTTAATTTACCTCACCTTCAAATAATTTTTTTAATGACTGTTGCAGAGAATAACTTGAACTCAAAAACTAACCTCCTTCCCCCAAAACGTACTGAATCTACTTATAGAATATTGATGACTTATTCTTCACCCACACTAATGAGCTGTCCTCAAATTTTTGCCACCCCTTCCCTTCCAGTATTAGTCCTTGAGATTTGAGCTGGCTCTGCAGGGTGGCCCCTATGCAGTGCCAGTGTCCACAGCCCAACGACACCTTTGGCACCACCAGCACTTATATGTGACCTTTCCTTTGTCATTTTTTCTGCCTTAATGGATTTTCTGCTCTAGTCTTTCACATCTTGTGAGGCTGGAAATCACAGTCCACTTAACCACAAACCACCTATGAACAGTCAAAACTGCAGATTCCCTAGTACACTTCCATAGATTTGAATTTAGAAATGCTTTTACGTAACCACTCTTGATTTTTCCTTTAAATACAGTTTGTTTCCCCCATCCCAGCCTGTTCCACATTCAGCACTGCCCTCTTGTGGAAATGGCTCCATCCTTTCCCAGACCATTGGGATTGGCCTTAATGACTGCAAAGGAAAACCATTGCAATCGGGATGACATTAATTTAGGTATCAGAGGAATTGTCAGCTCAATCCTTCGGAGCACTCTGCCCTTTGACCCTGCCAAGTTGTTCTCTCCAGCAGAAATTCCCACCCCAGGGTATTTTTTTCCACCCAGCTTCCTACCACCCTTGCATTGTATGAGTTCTTTACCCATCATGCATCCTGTACACTACAGGTCCAGCAACTTGGGCAATGGCAACCTCCAAACCAGACATCATGATCATCCTGTTGAGCAAGCTGATGGAGGAGGGAGACATGTTTTATAAGGTGAGAAGGGTGGGTCTGGAACATGGAACAGATGCAACTTGCAGCCTCATTTGATGTGGGGTTTTGGCCATGTTAGGTCAGTTGTTGGTCCTCCCCAGCCTAAATGGCTCTGTGATCCTAATGCTGCTGTCTTAACCCATGGCAAGTGAAAGCTCTCACTCACAGCGTTCCTTGTGTTCTAAAACCGTTTGGTTTTGGTTAGTGGGGTTGGAGAAGAGGGGATTGCTTGCCCAAATCTGTAACAAAGCTGAAGCAAAGCCAAGTTGTTCTGGATTTGAGCCAGAACTTCATTTCCTCTTTGAAAACAGCAGGACCTAAGTTTTTGTTGAGAGTGCTGCTGCCATTGCATCAGATCTGGCAGTCTTGTCGTTACCTAGTGGGCTCACTGTTGGGGATCAAGGCAAGGAGATAGAATATCCCAGAAAAACTCCTGGAATAAACTTCATGCAATGAAAACAGATTGTCAGGATACAGCTGGCTTTGTCATGTCCTTTAGCCCGTGAGAGACATTCCACTGTTACAGTTAGGGAGTCTTTTTTTTTTTTGCTCTGTGTTTGTTTTAAGCCGATCTTTAAAACCTGGGGATTTGCACACACATAGAAAATGTGCAAGTACAACAGTGATTCACTGTGAGGCTCTAAGGGTGAAGCAGAAAATACGCAAAGCTGGCATTGTAATAGGAGTTATCTGCCAGAGATACATGATACAGCTGAGAAACCCGAGTCTGCAGGTTTTTAAAACTCGCTATTTGTAGCTGCAGAATTTCTGGCTGGGTCATGGGGAACTGTGTGTGTCCTTGATCCCATCCTGCCCTCTTTCTCTCACCCTGCCTGTCAGCTGCCCCCCTTCAGGGTGCACATCATCCCGTCCCAAAATTAATTGCCCAAAATAGCAGAGATGAGTCACCCTTGAAGGTGACTGTTGCATACCAATAATTAAAAACGAAACCCAGTTAACAGACTTAGATGTAAAGTTTTAAACATCTGAAGTCCAAGGAGGTGAATCTCACCCTGTTTGTCCAAGTTCAGAGCCAGAGCAGGGCCATGACATTTATCTTTGCTATTGCAGAGGCTTCTCTCAGCCCCAGAGCTCCACCCAATGCCCCATAATTTGTGTTTCTTACCCTCCTGGAGGTGCATTAAGCTTTGGGTAGAGGGTGTTTTCCAGGAATGGGTAACTGATCACCCAGCTCAAAAGACCATCCAGCCAAGAACCAGATGGAGTTGTATCAAGTTAACACCATTTCTCCACGTTTCCTGCTGGAGTGTGACAGCTCTGTATGAAGTGGGAGATCTCAACTTAGGCAAGGCATCTGCCTTTCCAGCTCAGGTGTTCCCTTGATCAAATGTTCTGCCCTTCCTTTCTAGGAAAGAGCTAAGTAGTGAAATTGTGCTTCCTTAGCCACCTAAAACATTGGTGGGGCTGGTGAGTGAATTCTCTGCAGGGAAGGAAACTCAACCCAAGGATGAGTTTTGACGTGTTTTCCTTCTAATAGAAAGGTAAAGTGAAGGAGGCTGCCCAGCGCTACCAGTATGCTCTGAAAAAATTCCCCAGAGAAGGGTTTGGAGAAGACCTGAAAACCTTCCGTGAGCTGAAGGTGTCGCTGCTTCTCAACCTCTCCCGGTGTCGAAGGAAAATGAATGTAAGTGTCCCCTCTTGTCATGGCCTTAAGCAAAGCCCAACAGCTTTGTGCCTCTGCAGAGACATGTCCACCCCTGATCGTGCTTTGGCCTCTCAGATCTCCCCTCTCTGTAACCTGGTTGTCCTTCACAGAGCACTGACATTTTATAATTCCAAAGCAGGAGTGATTTAGTATGCGTTTCAGATGATTAAAAATTCATCGCTGTGTTTATAGCTCTTTGAATTTTTTATTACTCCCTTTTGATGATGATGTTCACATCGTCACATGGGGGTGGAGGCATTTTCCAGATTTCTGGGGCAGCAGTGAGGAGGAGCCAGGAGATGTGCTCCTTTGAATACTAATTAATTTCAAATGAAGGAGCTTATGCTTAGGGGGTTAGCACTTCCCCAGGGCAGTGACTCATCCAGAAACACCTCCACAAGACTCCCTCTCATCCCTGAACTTCCAGATCCCTGTCACTCTCCCCACTGCAATCTGGCAGCATCCAGCAACCAGCTTGTGCAAATGCCTGTTCTGCCAGCCTTCCCTGGCTTGGAGTGCAGGGGCTTTCACTTCCACAAATTCAAGTCCCCATAAATTAAAAAAGCAACATCACTGAGGTCATGAGCCAGCAAAGGTTACACTGGAGGGGAAGGAGCTTTTGGGACACCATTTCTTTTTCTGTGAGGAGGAAAGATGGAAAACAAGGGGATTAAAATCTTAATGCTGGTGAACAAACACAGTTTGGAGAAAAAGTGTGAGCCTTCTCTTTATATCAGCCTATTCACAGCTAATCAACTCCAGCTCTTGTCCTATGCTTTAAGGACAAGATTTTTGGTTTATCATTAACTGGGGAATGCCATATTTTGTGATAGAAAATTTTAGAGGGTTGTTAATTGCTCCTGCAGTTTCTGCACCCATAGATGAGACCATAAAGGCACCTGTCTCATGACTGCATTCCCAGTTTAGTTTGTTGGACAGTAACTCCTCCGTAACTGCTACTGCAATTACAAACAGAAGTATAAGGTTCCCCAGGCAGGACGTGCCCATAGGAAGAGCTGGCTTCACAAGGTTTTGAACAAATCAGGAGTAGCACTATTCAGTCCTTTCTCCCAGAGCTGCTCAGCTCATAGCTCAATGCACCAATCCAAAGCCGTGTTTGGCTGTGAAATGGAATCCTCCCCACCAGGAGGAGTTCTCCTTCGCAAGTGCTGAGCTTCAGCTGAGCTTAGCAGGATGTGAAGCATTCAGGACAAGGCAAGGGAGGGTGGTGACAGGGTCTGAACCAGAGCTGATAATCTGGTCTCATGGCACTGCCCCTAGAAAGCACCCAGAGTAGTCCCATCCCACACTGTCACCCTCTCCCTGCTCCTAAACTGTCCTCCCAGGTGAGCTGTCATGGGAGAAGTGAGGAACAGTGGGATTGATAGGAAACCTTTGCCAGGCAAGTCCTGTTTGCAGCTAATGCAGCCCTGTCCTTCACAGGCAATTCTGTTCAGCCCCTTGAAGAATGTCATTGTGTTCAGGGAAGCAGACAGGCGTGGGAAAGGATTCCTATTTCTTTCAACTATGGAAAAAAATCATGCATGAGATAACATTCCAGCTTCTGCAAGACCAGATGTTTCCTGAAGACTGTAGGTTATAGGAGAGGGATTTACATGCACATGGTTGGGGGCACAGTGAGGCTTGCTAGCCTCTGTGGGTGGCAACAGCAACTCGGGTTAACCACACCTGAGCCTTTGGAAATGCCATCATAGCTCCCTGCTTGTAAATTACATTCAATCCATGTGAAACATTCCGAGACCATCAAGTTTTCCATGCAATACATAAAGGAAAGGAAGCCCATACTAAGTTTGTTTTGTTCCCATGATGTATGTATATTTATTTCTGAATGTATTCAGTTGCTTACCTGCACATCTGTTCAAATGGCAGGATTTTGGAATGGCGGAGGAATTTGCCACTAAAGCACTGGAGCTGAAACCGAAATCTTACGAAGCTTACTATGCAAGAGCGAGGGCCAAACGCAGCAGCAGGTGAGGAGGGGCAGAGAGAAGGGTGTGAGGGGCCAGTCTCTGCCAGCCTGTCATGCCAAGTGTGGGCACCCACCGTGCAAAGCCAGGCAGTGCCCCAGTGGGAAGAAATGGCCGAGGAACGTTCATTAGTGAGATCACAAACTTCCTGAACTCCAAGGTAATGCCCTCCTCTCTCATTTGGTGATTTCTGAGTCCAAGCGTTTCGAGAGGTTTGTCTTAGTGGAACTTTGTCTGGACGTCTTAGAGCACTGGAGACCTGTGCACCAAAGTGGGGTGTTCTTTTTCAAAGTACGCTTTAGTTTGACCACAACTTGGACTCAAAGCAGAATACTCATGGCCTGTGTTGTGCAAGAGGGAAGACTCATTCATCACAGTAGTCCCCTCTAGCCTTAAAACCTGTGCATCTCTGTTCTGCAGCCCTTTCAGCCCTTTCTGCTGACCAGCTGGGCAGTGGCTGCAGGCAGGCACTGGCCAGGGAGCCTCCAACCAGAACTTATGCCCAGGACACTGCAAGCAGCTCCTGGAGAGCTGCAGCACAGGGATCTCGCTTGTTCACCTACCTCCCTGAAGGCTAAAAGTTGTGAGATTAGATCCATTTGCCATTCCTAATGAGCACCAGGGATACTTGGGAGTCCTGTTCTCAAGGACTGAGTACCCTATCACTGCATGTCTGTTTAATTGGCAGCCAGAATGTCACATGGCAGTGCAGGTGTGTGACCCCCTCTGTGCAAACATCCCAGCTCAGCAGACAGCACCAGTGTGTGACATTCCATGCTGAAGGAAAGTGTGGAATTGGGCTCCTGGCCCAGTTGGTGCAGGTCCACCAGGTCTTGATGTGGGAGGTGAAGCCATAACCTTCTGTTCCACAGAGGAGCTCTGCAGGCTGAGCAGTACACACATCTCGTGCCCTTCCTTTAATGCTTTCTTCTCCATTGTTCCCAAAACATTACGAGGAACCTTAAGACCCATGTTCCTCTCCAGATGATATCAGCCTCCCACATACCAGTGTCCTTTTCTCCCCGAGTCTTTCCAACAGAAACTGTCACCACTTTGGCTTTGTTTCTCCCTGACCCAGTCTATACCCAGCAGCACCTCTGGGGTCACACAGCTGGTAGAAGAGGAAGCCTTTCCTTATTCCACCTCATCTCCAACGTCTTGTACAAAAGATTAGGCTGGTCTTGGGAGGTGCTGGGGGAGGATCACAGATGGAGAGCTTCTTCCCCATCTGGGTGGGTTTTCCCAGCTCACGATTATGTTCAAACACACAGTTTTGCTCCAGAGTGAACAGTGTCCCTGTATATGAGAACCCCGTTCCCAAACCCCCACCTCCCTCTTACACCTCCTAGGCTGGCCTTTCCCTGGGCTCACAGCCTCTGGCACATTGCTTGACTGCTTCATTCCAAAGATGTTAGCCAAATCCACTGCAAAATTGGAGAGACAAGCCTTGCCCAGAGCGCTGACCTGTAGGAGCCCCTGAGCTCTGGAGCCAGGCCTGACGCTGTGTGGTCTTGGCATCAGGCAGAAGTTAAATTTTCACTGGCATAAGTGGTTGTAGCTCTGTCAGAGCTTGTTTACAGCAGTGGTGAGCTGGGCTTACAGTGATCAATGTGTTGGTGTCCCCTTTGCTAAAACAGAGGTGAAGCTTGTGGTGATGCTAGGGGGAGTAATTAATTGGCCCCTAACATAAGCTGCAGAGGCAGGCATGTTTGCTAGTGTGGATTGTGCCATCTCAGGACTTAGTTCCCTTCTTCTCTAGAATTTTCCCTGTGTTTGGATAACATAAATCCAAGGGAGGCCCATAAAGCAGCGTGTCAGAGGTGCAGCAAGCAGTAGCAATCACATATCTCTCCCTCAGTAAACACGCACAAGCCGCTTTATTCCCCTGGAATCACTGAAAACAGCTCCATTCAAATCCAGAGTGCTTTCAGTTCTCATTTCTGTTCCTTTGTCAAGCAGGCAGTTTTCAGCAGCCCTGGAGGATCTGAACGAGGCCATCAAGCTGTGTCCTAACAACCGTGAGATCCAGCGGCTGCTGATGCGGGTGGAGGAGGAGTGCAGGCAGGTGCAGCAGGTGCAGCAGCAGCAGCAGCAGCAGCAGCAGGTGCAGCAGCAGCAGCAGCCACCGCCGCCACTCCCGGTGGAGCCAGAGCCCGAAGCCCAGCATGAAGAATTGTATTCTGTGCAAGATATCTTTGAGGAGGAATACCTCGAGCAGGATGTAGAAAATGTTTCCATCGGCTTGCAGACGGAGTCCAGGCCAAACCAAGGGCTGCCCATCATCCAGAGCCCGCCCCCATCTCCAGCTCACAGGGACTCAGCTTATATTTCCGGATCGCCTCTTGGCTCCCATCAGGTTTTTGATTTCAGGTCCAACAGCTCCGTGGGTTCACCGACCAGGCAGGGGTACCAGTCCACATCTCCTGCTCTGTCTCCGACGCACCAAAACTCGCATTACAGGCCCAGTCCTCCGCACACATCCCCAGCCCACCAGGGCTCCACGTACCGCTTCAGCCCCCCTCCTGTTGGCAGCCAGGGGAAGGAGTATCAGAGCCCACCGCCCTCTCCCCTTCGCAGAGGCCCCCAGTACCGCGCCAGTCCCCCCGCAGAGAGCGTCAGCGTTTATAGGTCCCAGTCCGGCTCCCCGGTCCGTTACCAGCAGGAGCCCAGTGGGGTCACGCAGCTCCCCGGCAGGCCCAAGTCTCCGCTCTCCAAGATGACGCAGAGATCCTTCCAGATGCCCCAGCTCCCCGTGGCCGTGCCGCAGCCGGGGCTGAGGCTGCAGCCGGCCAAGGCGCAGATCGTGAGGAGCAATCAGCCCAGCTCTGCCGTCCATTCCAGTACTGTCATCCCGACTGGTGCGTACAGCCAGGTTGCCCACTCGATGGCCAGCAAGTACCAGTCGTCGTCGGGGGACATGGGGGTCAGCCAGAGCCGGCTGGTCTACCAGGGCTCCATCGGGGGCATCGTGGGTGACAGCAGGCCCGTGCAGCACGTACAGGCCAGTCTCAGCGCTGGAGCCATCTGTCAGCACGGAGGGCTGGCCAAAGAAGACCTTCCACAGAGACCGTCCTCAGCATACAGAGGGGGGATGAGATACGGCCAGACACCTCAGATTGGGCGAAGCCAGTCCGCCTCCTATTACCCGGTGTGCCACTCAAAGCTTGACCTGGAGCGTTCTTCCCTCCCCGCCAACCAGCTGGGCTCTCCAGATGTGTCTCATCTCATAAGAAGGCCCATCACAGTCAATCCCAGCGAAATCAAGCCTCACCCGCCAACTCCAAGGCCTCTACTCCACTCTCAGAGCGTTGGCCTCCGCTTCTCCCCTTCCAGCAATAGCATCTCCTCCACCTCCAACCTGACTCCCAACTTCCGCCCCTCCGCATCGATTCAGCAAATGGAGATCCCCCTCAAGCCAGCCTACGACAGATCATGCGATGAGCTGTCTCCAGTCTCGCCCACGCAGGGGGGATACCCCAGTGAGCCAGCCCGTTCCCGGACCACGCCGTTCATGGGAATCATAGATAAAACTGCTCGGACTCAGCAGTACCCCCATCTCCATCAGCAGAACCGGACCTGGGCTGTGTCGTCAGTGGACACTGTCATTAGTCCTACATCTCCCGGCAATCTGCCCCAGCCAGAATCTTTTAGCCCACCCTCTTCCATCAGCAACATTGCCTTTTATAACAAAACCAACAATGCACAGAATGGCCATTTGCTAGAGGAAGACTATTACAGCCCCCATGGGATGCTGGCCAATGGGTCCCGGGGAGACCTCCTGGAGAGAGTCACCCAAGCCTCCTCGTACCCCGACGTCAAGGTGGCAAGGACGCTGCCCGTGGCGCAGGCCTACCAGGATAACCTGTACAGGCAGCTCTCCAGGGACTCCAGGCAAGGGCAGACGTCCCCAATCAAACCAAAGAGACCATTTGTGGAGTCTAATGTGTAAAAGACACTTGTTGGAGTGAGACCCTCATGTTTTCAGCACACACTTCCAAGCTTGATTTCCATGCATACTATTATAATTATTATTATTACTATTATTATTTTTATTTCTCTTTGATAGCTACATGATCAAGTTTCTCCGGTACTTTATGTGGTGGTCAGACAGCCATGCACGTGCTCCAGCCCTTGTGTTCCCCAGCTGACTGTGAAGCCAACATCAGCCAAGCCAGTATCGTTTGCCCAATTCCAGCAAAGTTCCAACCAGGATATCTTAGACCATGGTGTGGGTTGGTCCAGAGATATCCCTACGCACCAGGAGGTAACCAGCTCTTTTTCAAGAGACAATTGCCTTGGATTTAAATTGGTTTCGTTTGTCTCAGTGATCTCTTACTCAACTCTGATGGGAATTCCTAGGGAATTCCACAGGAGCCTTTCCCAGGGCTGCATCCATGGGTCCCCGTGCTAGCCAGGTTGTTTGGCTCTTTGCCCCAAAGAGCAGAATTACCCTCGGTGATGTGGTTTAACACCAGTAGCTATGCACAGCACCCACAGCACCCATCCTGATTCTGCTGGTTTACAGCACTTTCCTTCTTTATTTAACTTGTCATTGGCTGGAAGGGGTGGGGATCACACAGCACTTTGTTGCTTTCCAAGTACCTACCAGGTGCCCTCACGCTGATTTCTTTGCTCTGGGGGTATTATACAAGCATTGAGGGATTAAGGTTGGCCCTTTATTATGTGTTTTAATCAGCCAAGGGAATTAGCCAGGAACCTCTTGTGCATGAACTGAGATTGCACCAACTTCTTCACACTGTTGGCAGACTGCACCTCACCCACGTGTGTTTGCACGGGACAAGTTAGTGTTGGAGACTTCATCTGGGGGGGATTTATCACTTGCAAGGAAGAGCAAAAGTCTGACTTAGCAAATGGTATTATTCAAAGAGGAAAATTGAAATTCTTAATTTGGTTTTTTTTTTTACATTTTTTTATGATGAGGATGTAGAACATGGCATGATGGTCCCAAAAGGGGAAGGGTCCTTCTGCAGTCCCAGCCCTGCAGCATCCCTTCCCTCTGGCTCAATCCTGCCAGGGAGCAGGGGCTGCAGCAAGGAGGATGCTCCTCTAAGATCCCCTGTTCCCAAAATCCTGGAAAAGGGGCACCGTGTTCCATATCTGTACATGGAAGAGACCATGTGTTGCTTTTTGAGAAGCTGTAGTTAAGAGAGACCTATTTATAATTTATTTATGTTATCTATTTCAGGACATTTTCCAGTTCGGGGTTTTTTTTTTTTTTTTTCCTAGTATTTTCGGTTTTGCAGTCAGGTGCAAATCACATCAAGACAACATGAAAAGCAGGGGCCGGTTCCAAAATCCTTTTTACAGGATTTTCAGTGATTTTTCAATTATTTGCTGAAAATTTCTTTCGCGGTGGGAGCAAGAACTCCTTCACCGCCTCCTTTATTCCTCGTGGGTTTGTAATCTGCCTTTTCTGTTCTGAGGGTGAGGGGTGGGATGAGGGGAGGGAGAGTGATAACGCTGTAGCTTGTTTTAAAGCAAACTAGTGCCTGTTGCCCAATGCCAAACCTCACTCATATCTACTCTTGGGAGCAATTCAGTGCTGAGCAGGGGAGCGATACCTCCAAAGGGCTACTGTGAACCGATTGCAAGACTTCTTGAACCAAATCACGGGCTCCAACCTCTGCTGGTGTGAGTGAGCACATCCCAGCACCACATCACTGCAGACTGCACTCATTCACACCAGCTCAGGACAGGGTCTGGAACTCTTTAAGCAAACCCTGGCTTTGATGGGGCTTTCATTTTTTATTTTTTATTTTTTCCCTGTGTGTGGCTCCGCGCATCTTATTGCTGTTTCATTGCCTAATTTGCTCAGAGCAAGCTGGGACATGCACACCTTGGGCCAGGGGAGGCTTGTGTCTCATGGACACATGGAGAGCATTTGGAAGGAGGGGGTTCCTCTATGAGTTTTGGCTATTTTGGGGTTCTCTTGGGCCATTTGGCCTTTGTCAAAGCCAGTATTTGGATTGAGGTTGGTGTTTTCTTCCTTGAGGTGCAACCCAGTGCTGACTCTTTGCTTTATCCCAGGGCTCTGTGAAATGGGGGGGCTGGCTGGGACCCCTTCAGTGGGGCGGGTACCCCGTGGGGACACCCAGTTTGGTTTCTCTCCTTTCAAGTGGAGTGTGATGGTTTTCTTTCTTCCTCTCATTTTTGAAGTAACGTGCTCTGTATTGTGAGGAATAACCAATCTCTCCTTCGCATCCCACACACCCACAGCTGGGAGACATGTCCTGGGTCTGGAGCAGCATCAGTCACTTCGTATAGTGCCTCCCATCCTCCAGCTTTCTGCCTCAGTGAGTGGCTTCCTACCTTTAGTTGCTTCTTTGAAAGGAAAAAGTAACCCAGTTCAGCCCTGTCCCTGTTTTATCTGGCCAAGGGAGACACGCTGCGGCCGCGGGTGGCTCCTCTCCACTGCGACACCAACAGGGTGGTCCAGGAGCAGTGACAGGAGAACCTCCCATGCTTTGCTTTTGCCACTCACTGCCTTGTGCTCCCAGTCCTGTCCTTCAAAACATCCCCTCCACAGCACTCCTGTGTGTAACTTTTCAGTTTCTGAAGATGTTCTAAGGGAAAGAGAAAACAGCTCACGCTTTTAACGCGACCGCAAAGCTGAAGAAGGCTTGGAACACTGCGGCATGCAGGTTTTTTTTCACAGTTCCACGTGTTACATTTTCCACAGGATTCTTGCACTAATGGTTTTCCATCTGTTTTCTCTGTAAATGGGTGCACTTTACTGTTTGAATTTGTTACTATGATAAATACTGGATATTTAAGCGTGAGTAGTGTCTTCATTAGAAAAATAGCAAAACAGCTCATGTCTCTTAGTGTATTTTTCAAGAAAGAAGAGAAAAAGAAAAGAAACGAAGCAATGAATCATAACATTTATAGCACAAGAACTGACTCCTGTATATAAGCATCAACAGATTGAGTAATTTTTGAATACAAAATTATTTGCAGTGGTTTTAAAGCACTTCCCTGGCAATTCTCTTAGGGACAGTCGAGGCAGGATGGCTGCTGTGGTCACCAGGGGGTAAGAAGCACATTTCCTCCTGGAATAGCTGTTCTTGCTCAGTCCCCTTTGTCTTCAAAGTCATGAAATTGAGCTGTCCTGTACGTCTGTGCTATGTATTTAATTACTTTTTGAGTAATTAAGATGCAGGACAATGCTGCCAGCTGGTGCCTTCCTGCCCTCTCGGCTGTAGAGGTACCACTGGCAAGCCCCATCTTCGAGCAAGTAGGATTTTGGGTCTACTGAGTTAAGCAGGTTCTTGATGACATTGAAACTCCAGTTTTCATTCTTGGGGTGCATGGGGAAGGCAATGCCAAAAGTGATGCTGAAGCTGACCCCTTTCTTTAGCCAACCTTCCCACCAGGTGTCTCTCATCCTCACCTGTGGCTGTTCTGAGACCCAAGTGTGCCACCAGAGAGCTGGAATCTTCTCTCCCAGCATTAGGTGTCTGCCCTGTCCCTCAGTTGGGGGTTCATTGGCTCTCACTTTTCTCCCAGGTCAGAAGGATGCTGTGGCCCCAGGGGAGGGGACACCCACGTGGTGGGGGACTCTGCAGGGTCCCCCCAGCCAGGCTGGGAATGGCATCAGAGGGCTTTGGATGTAGTGGCAAAGTGGGCATCAAAGTGCTTAGGAAAAGGAGGGTTTTACAAAGACAAATCCTTTGAGATCCGTCTCCAAAGAGGGCACAGCTGAGCTGCCTTCTCTGTGTCACTGTTTGGGAGGACTGTGACAGTTCCAACAATCTGAGACATGTGTCTGTCCATCTGTCTGTCTGCTGTGGCACCAGTGCCCAGCTGGGTCTGTCCAAGCACTGAACTTCTTGGTTATTTTTCTTTAACCTGGCTGTGAAGAAAACCACGTGGCTGGTGTGAACACGTGAGTGTGCGTATGCCAAGCACCGGAGCCGTGCTGGGATTAGGTCTGGAACCAGGGTGGGTAGTAAACTGGGAGCAATTCAGTCTCCTTTACAAAGGTTGCTGTATATTCAGGGTCACCCAGGAGGAGTCTAGCTAAAACTGAAGTGCCAGCTCTGCCTTATCTAGAGAACCAAGCAAGCCAGCGTGCCTGCTCGTCCTCCGCCTTCCCTCACCCGCGGGGGTCCGTAGTGAGCTGCCGCGAGCTCCTTGGTGGTTGTACTTCGCTGTAGTCTTGGGAATTCAAGGTAACTCTCCTACTGGGTTATCAGTGTTTACCCGAGGGCTTGGGGAAAGAGCTGCTGTACCTGCTGGGACCTCTGCAAATCAATGCCTTCGCCCCGTGCCGGCTGCGCCGCGCAGGCTGGTGGGGGGTGTGTTGGACACAAAGCACAACGGTTGAAAGCGAACCGGCGTTTATTTTTGTTTTTTTTTTTTTTTTCTCAGTTTTGTGTGAATAATTGCTGGATTTTCATTCAATCAAACTCTTTTTTCTAATACAAACCACAAAGGGCTCAATTCTTTAGCAAGATGCGTTGGTGTCCAACTCTTGACTATACAGCTGGAGCTCACCATAACTGGTACAGACCGACCCGAGAGGTCACAGCGAGCGCGGCCATCACGGGGAAAGCCAACAGACACTCAAGCCCACCAGCCGTGTCCTTCCTCCTGCTCATTTTCTAGTCTCACAGTACTGGGGAGTCGGCAGCCAGGTCCCATCTGATGGGATCACATCCTGTGGCTGTGAAAACAGAGGGCTGCTTTGCCAAAAGACTTCGTTCCTTTGGGTGATGCTGTCCAGGGATGGCTGTGGGGAGGCAGGTCGGGGTCGGGATGGGTAGGTGGGAAAGCCTCGTGCCCACAGAGCTGGGTTTCCCACAGGTCTGCCTCGCTGTGCACTGCTCAGCCAGCCACTGTGTGCTACATAAAGTCCATTTTGCTGCTACACCAATAACCCAGAGACTCGTGTGGACTCTGCCAGTACTGCCGGGCTCATCCCTGTCCAGCCTTTTCTTTGCCATAGTGTTGCATTCAGCGTTCCATCTCCTGTCTGTCTTCACATCCAAGAGGATCTGAGTGGGGTACAAACACGTCCACTACACCTGCCTTGTGCTTTGTACAACTCCCTGGTTGCCATCCTCTGAGACACTTGCTGGGAAGATCTTTAAGACACTTAAATTTTCCTTTAGCTTTTCTATAATTCTGATGTAAAGGACTTTCTCTCTGTACAGTATATTATCCAATGCATGTTCTGTTCTCTCTGATATATTGAACACCACACAGTTGTGATATTGTGCAGTGGGAAGAGCAGCCCCTGCCAACAGCAGAGGCCTTCGCCTCTCATCTCTAAGGAAAGAAGAAAACATATTTTTTCCTTTGCTGTATTTGCTTGAGCAGAGTTTTCTTGTCTGTACATGTGAGCTGTGAGATAGATGTGAAAAGTTCAAAAGAATGCATTTCCCCTCCCCAATGTATACAGATTGTAATCTGTACAATGAAAACTGTATGTATGAAAAAAATGTACTTATTTATAAATGGTTAACACTTGGAAATGGTGTCTGGGCTGCTGTTTTTCCCACGCTGGGGTCAGTGAAGGAGTGTTCTGATGCTTCTTGGTGTGGAAATGATGGTGTGAGGGTTCAGTCTCAAAGTCACTGCATGGGGATGGGGACAGGGACCTGGGAACCACCAGGAACAGGAGGCAGCAGAGGCAGTGCTACTGCTGCCATCAGCAAAAGGCATATAATAATATAGTGGATAATAATTACAATACCCAGTGCATGGCCAGACCCTGGAGATGTCCCCATGGGGTCCCTCACACAGCCACCACCGAGGTCTGCAGCCCTGGACAGGACAATCCCACCCCTAACACCCACCCACCCTCCCCAGCCCCTCGGGCAGTTCCTCTCCCTGCTGCCCCTCAGCATGTGGGAACTCGAGGAGGACAGAGTTAGCTGCAAACATTTATTAGGTCGGGAGCATCCACTGAGCAAACACATCATGCGTGGGGAGAAAACACTTCAGACACGAAGCTGCTGAACCTGCACGGGCATAGGGTCACTCCAAACCCCCAGGGAGCCCTTTAGGGGAGCCTCCCCCACCCGTGGCCGTGCTGGAGGGTGAGGGGCTGCCAGTGAGTGGGACATCCCAGTGGTGGCAGACATCCCCTCTGCTCCTCAGCACGGGGAACAGGCTGTAGGCTTTGGCCACCCACGGTGCAGAAATCTCTGCTCCCATTCCATCCCCAGAGCAGGGAAGAGCCCGGAGCCCCTCTCCTTTGTGCCCCTGCCCTGCACACAGCACTGCCATTCCCACAGGGCTGGGATGGGTTTGAGGGTCACCAGGGGCTGGCCAGGGCAGAGCTTAGGATGATTAAGGCCAAGCGAGGCCCAGTGCAGTGGGCAGCATTGCACCAAGCATTGTCCTTGCCCAGCTGTCCTCGTCACCCTGGGCCGGGCAGAGATACAAACCAACCAGGGACAGGGTGCACAGGAACATTTCAGTCATCACAAGGAGCCCAGGAGCCAGAGACCAGGAGCTGGGGATGTCACTGGCTGCCACCACCAGGGCTCTCTCCCTCTGTCAGGGTCTTGAAGTCCATGGACAGGGCCAGTTCCTCTGCCAGTGGCGGGCGCTTCCACTCCTCCCGTGTCAGCACGTAGCCCACCACCAGCCCAAAGGCCACCAGCAGCACCCCCAGGGTGTTGGCCAGAATGCCCTCAGGCACAAAGTGGCTGTAGGAATCACTGCAGGGATGGAAAGGGATGCTCAAGTCTTAAGGGATGGGTGGCCTGTCCCTATCCTGGCTGGGACCCTCTCCTCATCCTCATCCTTCAGGCTCGCAGCATGGGAAAGGTTCTTTCCCCCAAATCAGAGCCAAGAGAGGAGTGTTGGTGTTTTGCTCACTTTTGGGAGAGACGCTGGGTGACAGCAGATGAAGCTGGTGGCACAGTCCTGTACTGGGGCTATAGGCAGCCCAGTACCCTCCCTGCTAGAGGGAGGTGGCCCCTGGGCTGCCCCATAGCCCTGTCCCCACAGTGCTGGGGCTGGAGGTGACCCCAGTGTGCAGCCCCTGTGTCCTCCAGCTGCAAGAGCAGAGGCCACAGGGACATGAGTGTCCTGGGTGGCTCTGCAAACACCTGGACGCAGGGAAGTGGCACTGGGCATTTCATCCACGTTCCCAAAGAAAGCTGCTGCTTGTTAAACATCATCTTTTAAGTGACTCAGCAGCAGCAGCAGAAATAAAGGCCTCGAGGGGAGACGTAAGAGCCACAGATTGAGCAAGGACTGGGGCATCCCTCTGCTGGACGTCCTGGGGGCCACCCCCTCACCCCAGCTCGGTCACCCACCTGATTTTGAAGAGGAGCATCTCAGTAATGCCCAACAAGCAGGAGGTGATGGAGAGGATGAAGAGGGTGATGCCAAAGAAGATGTGCTGGGGCTTGTAGGACCCTCTCAGCGAGAAGGAGGCACCGGGGAACAAAAAGAAACCACAGCCCAGGAGCCACTGTGGGGACACAGGGATGTCACAGGCACTGCAGAGTCCTCTCCCTCCCGGGGAGGTCAGGGGCTTCCCACCCCCTTACCTGCAGGAGGTAGAGCACGAAGGTGGCCATCCCACACCAGGAGTGCAGGCTGTACATGTCAGGGATGCCCTTAGTGCGGTGTGACTCGAAGACAGCGATGATGCCTGTGGAGAAGAGCCCGTTCAGCACCAGGGCTGCATCCTGCCCAAGCCACCCAGCCCAGCACTCACCCACGAGGGCGATGAGCAGTGCCAGGCCATGGAGCAAGGCATGCAGCGCCTTGGTGGAGCGCTTGGCTTCGTGCCTGAACACCCGGTACACCAGGAGAGCTG
The DNA here is from genome assembly GCA_013400275.1 of Rhadina sibilatrix. Lineage (NCBI taxonomy): Eukaryota > Metazoa > Chordata > Aves > Passeriformes > Phylloscopidae > Rhadina > Rhadina sibilatrix. The sequence continues at coordinate 93,362 of VWYO01023829.1, read as the reverse complement.
CGCAGAGAGGGTACATGAGCATCCACAGGAATCACCCAGCATCGCCTGCCCCGTGTCTTTTGTCACCACTTTGTCCCCTTCGTTCCCTGCCCGACCGCAGCTCCAGGCTTCGGAGGCTGCAGGGCAGTATCCCACCGTCCTGCTCACCGTCGCCTTGCAGGAACACCATCCCCAGCACCATGCACAGGGGGTGGGCGTTGAACTGGAGGGGGCTGTGCCAGGCCACGCCGCCGCGGTACCGGCCCAGCCAGGCGCCTGTGGTGGCCAGGAGCGTCAGGCCCAGCAGCTGCGACACAGCCACGTACGCCGAGAGCCCGGCGGGGCTGCTGGGCGGCGGGGCCCCATCCATGGCAGCCTGCAGGGACAGAGAGGAGGGGGCAGCGAAGCCGCAGCGGCCCCAAGCAACAGAAGCTCCCGGCTGGCCGGAGCTGCGGGAGGGTCCTGCTCCGAGCTGCGTCCGGCACCTCTGCTCCACCCTCACCTGCCACGGAGCCGGAGGCTTCCTGGTCTCTCTGCGTCACCCACACCCCGGAGGTGGCTCCCAGCTGCCACGGCACACCCATCCCCGTGCAGGATCCTGCACCTCCTGCCTGCTCCTGGACTGCTGTCCAGTCCTCCTGTCCCTGCCTGCCTGCTTTTGTCCTTCTTCCCAACCTTCCCGCCCCTGCCACCCCGCTCCGGTCCTTTTTCCCAACCCTCCTGTGCCCTGCGTGCCCCATTCGTCCTGCCCCAGCCCTCCTGCAACAACCGTCCCTCCGTCCATACCCCTCCATCCTTGTCCTTCTATGCCTGTCCCTACCTCCATCCCTCCTACACTGTCCCTCCATCCCCATCCCTCCCACTCCATGCCCATTCCCATGTCCCACCTTCACCCCCTCCCCAGCCCACCCACTCCCAGACCCACACAACAAAACCCCCCAAACCCTGAGAGGAAGGCAGCACAGGGGCAAGCAAGGGACCCCCTCCATGACAAAAGCAATGGCCCTTGGGGATGTGGGGCTATGCAAAAATCTGTGCTGGTGGTGGGGGGGGACAAACACATGGTGTCACACAACCACAGCCACACCAGAGACCCTTCCCATGGCCCCCACAACTCACCTGTGTCGTGCTTTGTGCTGGGTTATCCCCTCAAAGGATCAGAGCCACCTCCACCACTGTCACAGCCACCTCTCCTCTTCCCTGTCACCCAGAGCCAGCAGGTCCCTCTGCCCCGGCCCCTCTGCACTGCCTCTGGGGAGGAAGAGCCCCCTGCCAGCTGTGGCAGAGGGACCCACGATGCTGTCAGGTCTGGGGGAGGGTGGAGAGTGGGAATGCATTAAGACCATGCACACACTTTATTCCCAGCCACCTTTATTGGATCAGCCAGCTAAGTGGGTTAAGGGAATTGGTTTATCCCATTAAGTTGCACTGCAAAGGCCGCCTGTGCCCAGCCTCACTGCCTGGGGCCATGGGGTGCTCTGTGGGACGGCCAGGGGGACCAGGCTGGGGGGTGGCACAGAGAGAGGCCCTGGCTCCCCCCATATCACAACAGCCAGCCCCAAACTCTCATCACACCGAGGGGCTGCTGGCACATCTGGGGGCTGCAGATGGGCACCCACGTAGCCCTGGGCTGCCCTCTCACCAGATGCAAACATCTGGCCCTGCTGGCACTCACACAGGGCAAACACAGTCCCCAAGAGCAGTGAGGATGGAGGGACAGCCACAGGGCCTGGCAGCAGGACACAGGGCGTGCCTGTTGGGAGCAGGACCTTCTGAATTGCCCATTAGCCACCGCTGAGTGCTGGGGAAACTGGAGGTGACTGCACCTCGTCAGCAGGAGCTGCCTGCTCCCCTCCCAACCTCTGTCCCCCCTGCAGCCCCAAGCACATCCCCAGTTTCTTACTTTTGGTGGGGTGTTTTCTCTGGTTAACCTGGTTAACCCACGTGCCCTGGGCGGGGAGGATGCACCTTCCACAGCCCCTCACTGTGGCCTCTGGCTGGGGCTCTCCAAAATGCCAGGGGAGGGGGGTGGGGGTCTCAGGGACTGTCTCAGCTCTCGATGGGGGCTAAAGGCTCATGCAGGGGAGGGGATTCTCTCCAGTTCGTAGCTGAGGAGGCTCTGAGCCACGTATTGGGGTGGGATTGGAGGCAGACCCCCAAGCAGCTCCCCCATGTCCCCCAACCCTACCTGTGAGTGCCGTGTGGTGCTGCCCGTGCCAGGCCCAGCGGTGACAAGTGTCTGAGCAGGGACAGGGCCACCGCGTTGGCACGGCAACGGAGCGATGACAAAGCCAGGGGGAGCTGCGCCCCCAGCACGGCTGCAGAGGGAGGGTGTCACTCGCTGCAGGCAGGAGCGGAGGCAGAGGGGCTGCCGAAGTGAGGGAGTGGGGTCTGTGTATTCTGGGGACAGTCCCCAAGGGGGGTGACACCCCTACCCCCCATGCTCTTCCAGGCACCCACCTGAGCCCCTGCACCCTGTGGCACCCCAGCCCCAAGCACGCCAGGATGCACCTACAGGGTCAGCCCAAGAACTGTTCCCTGCACAACCTCAACGACTGTCCCCTGCACTTTGTCACCATTTGATTCTGTTGGAGCCTTGCCTGGGTCTGGCTCGTCCCTGCACCCTCCAGCAGCGCTGGAGTGACATCCTGGGAACCAGCACCCCTTGGCTGGGCTGGTGGATCAGGCAATGGCAGAGGGGTGACATGACCCCCCCCGACCTCCAGCTGCCCCACCGCAAGTCCTTCCAGCACCCCCGGGCACATCCTGCACTCCCTATGGAAAACCCCTGGGGGAGAAAAAGCCTGGAGACAGGATATGAGGGGAAATAAGGCGAATTGGAGGGAGAGAAGGGTTGTCCCCACCTCAGCTCTTCCTGGCCGAGTGCGAGCGCTGCAGACCGGGGCGAGCAGCACTCCCGGACCACCCACACCCACACCCACGCCTCCCTCCCCGCCGTGTCTGTGTGTCCGTGTCCCTGCCTCTGTCCCTGCGTGTCCCTGACACCACTAGATGTCACCAGGAGTCCGCGGCGCGCAGCGCCCTGAGCGGGAGGGACCGCCCGGAGGATCTGGAGCATCCTTGGCCCTGGATCCCCTGTAGGAGGCAGAGAAACCAGGCACGGACCGGGTAGGAAGGGCAGCAGCTGGACCCCCAGAGGGGCCGGGGACACCCCCAGAGCCAGAGCACCCTTGGGAACCTGCGCACCCCTGCTCCTGGCGGGATTTGCAGCAGCCTCTGCCCTGGACCACCCACGGGGGCTTGGAGCATCCTGGGACTTGGCGGGGCTGGTGGCATCTGGGGCTCCCGTGGTGCAGAAGATCAGGTGTAAGAGACTCTATTGGGGTGCAGGGCTTCTCCCCCAGCCCTTTCCTTGGGCACTCGGGTCTGCTCTCACTCACACAGAAACCCTGAGTGAAGACACCTGAAGGCCCAGCTGAGACCCCCACCAACATCCCCATTCCCTTCTCCCCCCAGCAGGGACTTGTGCTGTGGGGCACAAACCCCGGGAGCTGGGGACCCACAGCCACGGCATGATTCAGCAGAACTGAAAGCCCAGAACCTGCTGGAGACCTGACACAGCAACAGCAAAGTCCAGGCCGTGCTGCAGCCCGGGGCAGAGTCCCAGAGCCACCACCCCGAGCAGAGGGAGGTGATATGGGGTACGAGATATGGGGCATGGCACTGCCAGGGGATTCACTGCCACCACCCCACCTGCCCTGGGGCTTTATCACTGATAGGAAAACGGTTCACCTGAGTCATCAGTGAAAGCCATAAAAGCTGCCATAAACTGAGAACTTTCAGCCATCGGGCTGTGCCACGGCTGGGATGGGCTGGCTGGGGGCTGGGCAGAGCAGAGGGAGAACTCCCCCCAGTGCAGCCCAGCTGAGACCCTTGGAAAACCCACAAAGGGGATGAGATCTGGGGATTCATCCTTTGGGATACTTGGCAAGACATAAAGCTTGGCCCTGATGAGAACAGCACTGCGTAACCCAATACCAAACAGGTTTAGAAATGTTTATAAACATGTGTCCAGCTGAACTATCTCAGCTTCCAGCAGCCAGGGAAAGAGAGCAGTCCTTAAGCCTTCAGGATTAAATGGAGGTGGATCTTGTCCCATCCACACAGCAGGAACAATGGCAGTCTTTGCTGAGGGACCGTGGTGGCAGCCAATCCAGGGACAAACAAACCACTTCACTGCCGAGTCCCTCTTGCCAGGGAGCAGCAGCCATTTGTAATGAGCTCTTTAATTAAAGACATTGCCAGGGGCATAATGGCTTTATTAAATCTGCCTGAGCTGGAGGTAATGAAATCCTCCCAGCACTGCTGGGATGGGGATGTGTCAGAGACCAGAACCTCTGCTGGCTGTCCTGGCATGGACCTGCAGGTTGAGGGGATGCTTGGGACCTCTTGGGCTGCTCAGAGCTGCCCAAGGCCTCCCAGGGACATTCAAGGCTTCTCAAGGCTGCTGGGGAATGTTCAGGGGTGTTCAGGGCTGCTCAGGAATGCTTGAGGGATGTCCAGGGATGCTTAGAGGTGTTCAAGGCTGCTCAAAGCTGTGCTTGGGATTGCCACAGCTTCCTCCAGATCAGTGAGTTGAAGTGGCTCTGGAGATGCTGCTCCAGCTACCCAGCTATTGGCCAAGCCTGGAACCCATTCCAGGTTTGTCCTGGGCTACCAAGAGCCCAGGGATCAATAAGACCATCACCGACTGACAATTCATGGGAAAAACAGCAGTTCTTGCCCACCTACACCTCCCACCTTGGCATAGGCATCTTCCCTCTCTCCACCACAGATTATTAAATTACCATTTTGCTGATCTAACTTCTTTTGGTTGCTTTCTTTCTTCTCCTTCCTAAATCAATTTATTTTTTTTTATTGCTAAGAAATTCTAATTTGCAAGGTGCCTCCCCAGGGGATTGCAATTCAAGAGCCCAGCTGCCTTGGAGGAGCCAAGGTGCTGCCTGAAACAACCTCAGCTGCTGCTATTCCATGTGAAACCCCAAACCCGGGGCTAAATCAACCGTTTTTCACTAAACATAAGAGGAAAAAAAATAATAACAGTCATGTTGTCAGGTGGCTGAGGGGTGGCTTGGGATTAAGCACACATCAAAAAGGGTTGATCTCTGGTTCCCTGAGATGCTGTGAAGGCTGAAAATCAACTCATTCCCAGCTGGGACAAAGCTTCCTCAAGAACCTGGATCCTCCCCAGGCTGCAAATCAGCTGAAAAAAAGACTCTGGTTTCTCCTCCTGGCAGCAATTAAAGCCACCCTGTCCTCCTCACCAGGAACACAACTTATCTGCGTGGGGTGGGTGACACAATCAGCCCAGCACAGCCCTGCAAACTCTTCATCTCCCTCAGAAGAGGCACAGGCACGTTTATGGCCAATTTCAAATAGCAGCTTGGATAAACAGTGGTGATAACCCATGCTGGGCTCCCAGAGGATGATTAATGCTCCCAGAACAGTCACGCTCGCTCGCCTCGGGGCTGGGATTGTTTTCATTTATTAAAAAAAAAAAAAAAAAGGAGGGGGGTAGGGGATGGGGAAGGGAATAATGGACTTTGCATGTTTTATTGGGTTGATGGGTGCAGAAGGAACACGTTGGCCTCTTTGCTTAGCCTGTAACGTGCCCAGCTCTGGCTGAGTGGCAAAGATGGGGGATGGAGAGATGAAGGATGAGGGATGAAGGACAAAGAATGAAGGATGAGAGATGAAAGATGAGAAATTAAGGTGGAGGGAGGAGGGATGAAGGAGGACGGATGAAGGATGAAGGGCAAAGAACCAGCAATGATTTCTGGCCAGGTTTTTACTTCTTGCCCCGTGATGTTCCTGACTGTGTGCCTGGCACTGTGCACATACCCTGCACTGTGGCTGGGGGCTCCCCAAGGGCTGGACTATTAGCATCTTACATTTATTTAGGAGCCTTCCAAAACTTGGGAATTGTTTAGGAGGCCTGAGCCCACCAGTGCCTTCAGGGCCTTGCAGTGTCCTGAATATCCTCGGGGCTCTCTTTGCAATGGGCACACCCTCAGGCTGCTGGCATTGGTCCCAGTCTGGGAATGAGGCTGAGGAGATCTGATGGTGAGAAGTACCTGTCCATCCCACTCCCACTTGCCTGCAGCCTCACCGAGCTGGCCAGCTGGGGAAAACACATGGTCCCTCCCAGGCTGCCCCGTGCAGCCAGCCCAGATCACATGCATCCCCACACCTGCACCAGGTCCAGCCTTCAGGGGACAATAAACCCTTGTCCTAGGGCAGGTGTGTGCTGGAAAGAGGTTTTTATCGGCTGGGGTGGAAGTTGTGACGATAAGGAGTTTTCTGCTGCGTTCCACTGAGTGTGCACTTTGTGTGATAAAAGCAGCACTTGCTGTCGTGGGGCCAGGGTGAGCTCCCCCACAGCCCACTGCTCCCCATCCCCACGCAGAGGGGATGAAACCCCAGGCTTTCAACACACCTGAAATGCAGGGAAAAGCTGGAAACAGCCTCACAGTGCTGCCAAAACTGCTCAGCAGATACTTTTTGCAATCAGACAGCAGGAGCAAGGACCTCTGTGTCCCCCTTGCCATTACAGTCCCCAAATCCAGGTGACATTGAGGGGCTCCACCAGCCTCAACACTCTCTGGAACCACTGAAAACTGTTTTAGCAATCAGAGGTCTGAAATAAATGGTAAAAAGCCTGATTGCTTGGGGTGTTTCTTTTGGTTTTTTGGAAGGATGAGGAAAAAAAAAGTTGTTTGTTTAGATGAGAAATTTGGACTGGAGGGGTGTTTTTTTTCCCCTCTGCCTCATGACAGCATCACCACAGCTGGGAAAGCAGCTTAGCGAATTATGCACTATGGTAATTGATTGAATTCATCAGTAAATAAAGCCTTTAAACTCAGGGTCTGGAGAGGGAGGAAAAAATGCTCAATGCAGTGGTTTGTACCAACAGGTGCAGGAGACGTCATGCCCATGAAACCACAGCCACCAGGAAAAGTGACACACAGGGCTGCAACTCTGGGCTGAAAAAGCTCTTTTGGGGTTTAAATAAGGAAGGAATGATTTCTCTGCAAAAAGGAATCCTTTTTCTCACCTCCAGAAGCTCCTTGGTTCTTTAGAGATCAGGCAGAAGTTACGAAGCAACCTTGAACCATTTGAGGAATGGTGGGATGGAGAAGCCAAAAATGCAGTTTATAATAAAACAATGGGAAAATAACCTTGAGCATCCCAAGCCAGGAGTCTTAGGACTGGGATATATCCACATAAATCATCAAATCTTTCCAGCCAGCACCAGGGCCATCCCCAAATTCCTGCTCCTTTGCTCCACCACGCCTGCTCACCATCTTCCATCACTCCACCACCGCGGACACTTTGCAGCTCCCCTAAAAAAACATTTACCGCCAAAACTCCTTATTCCTTTCTTTTGGAAACCCTAAGAAACATTTCTTTCTAAGAAACATTTAGAGCCGAAACTCCTTATTCCTTTCTTTCGGAAACCTTAAGAAACATTCATTTCTAAGAAACATTTACCGCCAAAACTCTCTATTCCTTTCTTTCGGAAACCCTAAGAAACATTTCTTTCTAAGAAACATTTTCCGCCGAAACTCCTTATTCCTTTCTTTCGGAAACCCTAAGAAACATTTCTTTCTAAGAAACATTTACCGCCAAAACTCCTTATTCCTTTCTTTTTGGGAATTCTGGGCTGCACCGATGGGTGCCCTTTCCGGCACTGCTGAGTGCGGGCAGGGAGATTTTGCAGGTTTGACCGGCCAAGGAGCTGACCCGAGACGCCGAGAGCGATTCGTGCCCCTTCACAAGTGAGGTGGCACCGCCGCCGCGCCGCGGTGACAGCCCGGCCATCGCACACGCGTCCCTTCACACGCGCCCCAGGGAGGGGGAAGGACAAAGTCTCCACGGAGCGATGATGGCGATGCAAACCGATGGGAAGCATCCTCTGGCCCAGGGCAGCTGCCGGGGACGTCGCGTCTCGCCCAGCGTCCCCCCCCCAAACCCACGTCCCCCCCGCAAGCGGCTCCGCATCCGTCTCCGTGGCAACGCGTTTCTCACATTCCTCAGCATCTCCTGCCCCTCTGGTCTGTGGTGCTGGCAGCGTCGGGTACCCTGCAGGCTGGGAGCAGAGGGATGTCCATCACCCACCCCAGCACCCCTGAGAGGAGTGGGGAGAGGAGGGGCTGGTGCCACTGCTCCACAAAATGCCCACAGGTGACTCTGAAGCTGTCCTTGGTGGCTACTGGAGCACAGAATGGGTTTGGGGCAGCACAGAGGTAGCAACGAGCATCTGACAGCTTGCAGGCATCTCACCTGCCTTCCTGGGCCAACAGCCACATAACCTGCCAGTGGTGTCCTCTATGTGGGATATTTTTCTGCCTGATGCAGCTGGAGTTTTATAAGATAGGATGACACAGAGCCATGGGCATTCTTGGAGATGCAGCCTTTGAGAGGAACTTCTTCTCCTGCACAAAGTTCCCAGCAGCAGCAGCAGCAGCCCCTCTTGCACCAACCTTGGAAGACACTCCTGTGTGAAAGGATGGAGCACTGCCCTTCTCCTGCAGGATCCTCCACATCAGCATTGGAAAAGGCCTCGTATGCTGGGATTTCTGGGTACCAGTGACACTGCACAGACTGTTTCAGCCTCACTGCTCTCCTGAAACTCCCACTGGTGCCAGAGGCTGCGCCACGACCCAGAGCTGGGAAAACCCCTCCCTGGTGTAGCTGGGAACGGAGACTGGAGGGGGCCAGGAAATCTCCATTCACTGGGCTTGGTCTCCAGCCAAACTGGACCCAAACCAACCATTTTTTTTTTTTTTTCCAACTTCCCTGTAAACTGGACTTTCCAGAGAAAGTCTGGTGAGGAAAGGGGTCATCAAGGGGGGTTGGAGGCAGATGCTGACTTTGCCTCCAGCTCTAGGATGTCCAGGCTCACAGGTGGTGGCAGTGCACTACCACCATGGGGAATCCCCCATGGGCTTGGGGTCAGGGGGATGAAGGGTTTTCATGTGCCCACATCAGCCTGTGCAGGTAGAGGATGCTAGAACAGGCTGTGAAGCTGGGATTTTTGGAGTGAGCTTTAATAGACATCAGAGGGTTGCAGTTTTTTAAGTCCTTTTTTTTTTTTAATTTATATTTTTTTTTAATGGCTGTGCATACCCCATAGGGTCCCCAGTGCTGACAGAAGGACTTGTCCCTTTTTGAGTGGCCACACTGCCCCCATGGAGTCACCCCATTGACTCACTCCAAGGGGCCATGGTGGTGTCCAGCTGCTCTGCAGCTCTCAGCAGGGACAAAAGGTCAAAAGATTTCACTCTGTTTCCCCTCAAAGATGCTCTCTCTTGACAAGGGTTCCCAGTGTGCCTATGGGATGATTGCTCCAAGAAGGAGTAATGAGGTCAGTCAGCCCAGGGCCTAAGTTCAGCCCAGGCACCATTCCCAGGGCTGAGGCCAGGCCCTGGGGAAAACGGATTTGGTTGATTAAATAGAAAACAAAACAAAGTAACTATCAAGCCCACCAACATGGGTCTGGTTCTCATTTTGAAGGAACTTTTTGTTACTCGTTTGTCATCAGCCTAATTCCTCCAAGCTCAAAAACACTTGGTGCGATGTGATGCGATTTCCTTCACAGCCAGGGGAAACACTCTGTTTCACTGCAAAAGGAGGTTATGCCGGGAAGGGGGTCACTTTGGCAGGAAGCAGCATGAGACAGACCTTGGCTGTGTCCCACAGGAGCAGTTTCCCTCCTGCTCTTGCCCTTGTGGCCCAGCGCCGGTGGCCGGGGTGTTGCCGAGGGGCGTCTGTCGCATGACGCCGGCGTGGGGAGATGTCCTGCTAAGGATCGGCTGAGCTGGATCCCCCCTGCGCCAGGTCGGGAGGGCACTGGGGACCCTGCAGGGATGGAGCTGCACCTCACCCACCCCATCCACCCCAGCCTTCCTCCTTTCTCTTTTTTTTTTCTGCCTTTCCCTGGATTCTCCTCCATCTCCTTCCCTCCCTCCTGTCCCAGCCCCTTCCCTTTCCCCTTCCCTGCCGGCAGTGCCAGGAGCCAAAAGGACTTTGCACCCCAAGGCAGCGCTCGCTCCCCGCTCCTTCCCGCAAGCCTTGGAGCCGCCGAAGGGAGAACGGAACCCTCCGGTCTTATCTGCGAGGGGAGGCAGGCTCTGTGGGCAGGGTTTGCGCGAAAGCTGCTGGCTTATAAGCAGCCGGCAGCGGAGGCAAAGCTGTCTCGGAAGGCACCG
>VWYO01023829.1:65331-83144 GCA_013400275.1 Rhadina sibilatrix | reverse complement strand
GGTCACGGTGGAGACACTTGGTGTGGTTCCCTTCCTCCCCGCGGGTGCTGTCTCAGCACCTCAGGGTGGCAAACCAGGGCTGGGACTCGTAGTCCAGGAGCCTCAGGGTTTTGCCCCGAATTGATTTTCAGAGAGGCTCTTGCCCCAGAATGACAGCTGTGGTCCAAGAGCGGCGTCAAGGTTATTTTTAGAGGTGATTCCCTCCTCCCAGCAGCTTCCACTTTCCTTTCCCTCTTCCCAGAACTGGGCCAGGTGTCAGTTGTCCCTGTCCCCGTCCCTGCCTTGGTGTCACCGCATTCCAGCGCTGAGGGTTTTAGTTTGGGGCAGACACCGGGAGACCAAAGTGCACGAGCAGCTGGGTGGCATCGGGACTGAGGCTGCCACCTCCTGTCCCTGCGTCCCCAGCCCATGGGGACAAAGACAGTGCTGGGAAAACACTCCAGGCTACAGGGAGTTAGGCATCAGCCCAGGTACACGGACCAGAGGGAAGAGCCTCTGCGGAGAGCAGCGCTGCGTGCATCCCACAGGCGTGTGTGTGCTTGCCCTGTGTCTGCGTTGTATTTAGTGGGGCAGGGAGCTGGAGCAACCCCAGGTCTGCTCTCGGCTGGGCGAGCTGCAGCACAGCCCAGGCCAGCGGATGGTAGTGCCCGGNGCGCCGGGGCTGGGGCTGCTGCTCTGGCTGAGCCTGGCAGGTGCCCTCGGGCCCGGCCTGGAGCCCCCCCAGCATGCCCCCACCGAGGAAGGGGCCATCCTCTTCGCCAGAGACTACAACAGCACGGCCGAGCTCGTCCTCTTCGAGAGCGTCTCGGCCAGCTGGAATTACAACACCAACCTGACGGCGGAAAACGCTGCTCTGCAGGTGGGTGGGTGGCGGGACGGGGGCGATGCCACCGCCGNTGTCCCTGTCCCCGTCCCTGCCTTGGTGTCACCGCATTCCAGCGCTGAGGGTTTTAGTTTGGGGCAGACACCGGGAGACCAAAGTGCACGAGCAGCTGGGTGGCATCGGGACTGAGGCTGCCACCTCCTGTCCCTGCGTCCCCAGCCCATGGGGACAAAGACAGTGCTGGGAAAACACTCCAGGCTACAGGGAGTTAGGCATCAGCCCAGGTACACGGACCAGAGGGAAGAGCCTCTGCGGAGAGCAGCGCTGCGTGCATCCCACAGGCGTGTGTGTGCTTGCCCTGTGTCTGCGTTGTATTTAGTGGGGCAGGGAGCTGGAGCAACCCCAGGTCTGCTCTCGGCTGGGCGAGCTGCAGCACAGCCCAGGCCAGCGGATGGTAGTGCCCGGGCAGGCTGCCGTGGTTTCCCCGGCCCCAGCCGCGCTCGGGGAGCTGTCGGTGGCCCCGGAAGGGGTCACGGAGAAGTCACTGCACGCAGCTCGGGATGCACAAGGGGCAGTGCAGCCCATACGTGACCGCGGTGTGCTCGGCCATCCCGGTATCACACAGGAGCTGCCGCGCAGAGCTCTGAACCCTCCGGAATCCCGTGGGGATGGGAGCAGAGTGTGCCCTGTGCAGGAAGGAAATGCATCTTCCTGCGTAGAGGGAAGATCACTGCCAGGTCTGGCCACTGTCAATTTGGCAGGACACTCAAGAGGGTCCAGGTGCCCCTTCAGCCTTTTTTTTTTTTTTTTTTTTTTTTTTTTTTCCCAAGCTGACGTGATGTCTGGGCAGGCACCCAGCTGTAGCTGCAGATGTGGTGGGGCAGAGCAGGAACATCCCAGCTACACTGAGTCCAAAATCAGGTCCAGGAGGGCACCTCGCACAGACTTCTCAAAAGGTGTTTCCAGACCAGCTTTCCCCCCTTTATGTGCTATTTAAATGTGTGAGGATCATGTCCAGGAGCTCCTGCAATGTCAAGGCTCCTCAGCCAGCCCAGGTAGAGGAGGGGATCTGAATCAGTCCATGATGGGGCAGCAGGGAGGTGTTGTGGGATGAGGAGGGGAATTTCAGCTGGCCAGTAGGACCCAAAAAGCTGGGTTTGGGGGGGATCTGGGAGAGCATTGGGCCAGGCAAACCCCATACATCCATAACACAAGAGAGCCTGAGTCAGGCCACCAGGGCATGGGCAGTTCTGGGGCCTGCCACAAAAGGGGACCCTGTGACAAAGGGACATGAGAGGCAGGAGGTCAAAGGCAGGGGCAGGGATGGACAGAGGGATGCTGGACAGACAGATAGATGTACCATCTTTTGCAAGCTGGGATTCTGGCCAAGAGGCTGGCAGTGGAGCATGGGGGCTGCTCATGTCTGGGTGCAGAACTACTGCAGGTGCCTCAGCAGGCAGACAGTGTCTTGAGCTGCATGCTGAGCCTCCACTGTGCACCCACAGGCAGGGAGGGACTGGGGTGGAGGTCTTGGTAGGGAGCCTTTGAGGCTGTGGGTGTCAAGGGGCTGCTGATCCCCTCCAGAGAGAGACCCCAGATACAGAGGTGAAGGGCCAGGACTGGTGGGCATGGCCATGGCAAGGGGGTCTCAGGCAGCACTGCTGGCCTCAACTCACTCCACTAAGAGCTGTCAGGAGAGCTTAGGGTACAATTTGCCTGACCAAACACAGGTTCAAGAAGACAAAACACAGTTGAACTCTGCTTCCTCCAGCTCCTCCAGCTCTGCACAGGGTCTGGGAAGGGGTAAATGGCATCTCCTGTTCAGAGCAGTGATGCAAGAGCAGGGTGTCTGTGGGGATGGCACATCCTGGCATGTTGAGAGATCAGGGCCAGTTGATACCAGTGATGCTGTGGGCACTGGGATGTCTAAGGAAAGTGGTGGGAGCAGTGCTGGGTAGCCAGGGGCACCTGGCATTTTTGGCATTCCCACCCCACCCCCATGTCCCACAGCTGCGTGGGTGTCTGCCCCGGGCGGCCTCCAACTCTGCCACACCACTACTCCCTTCCTTCCCTGCTGCCTGCTGAGGGAATGTGAAGATTAAAATAAACCAGGCGTGTTGGAGCCAGGCTAAAAATGTCACAAGTCACAGCTAATGAACTCCATAAATCACAGCAGGACGGCACATGGACGCCGACCAGGCCCTCTGCACCATCTCACTCCACCTGCACTGGGCCAGGACACTCTTAAAAGATCAGAGCTTCCCAAAAATACAGCTGACATTTATCAGGCTGGGATACAAGCATCTGCAATGCACCCCATCCCAAAACAGCAGCCACAGCTCCAGCTGCCTAAATAACACCCCACAGTGCCAGCAGCTTCCTGCCAGCCTGTGGCCCAGGAAGGGAGATTGGTGCTGGCAGGGCTTGGAGTGCAGTGGGACACCCAAAACTGCCTCAGAGCAAATGGGTGAACCCCAGGTATGGCATTTACAGGTCACGGGGTGCAGACAGCCAAGCTGGTGGAAATGTATAGAAAATGGAAGTGTACAAATGGAAGTGTACAATGGAAGTGTACAATGGAAGACTTAGTGAGGACATACAGGAAGCAGAAAGGTGAATGTGGCACCTTTATAGTTACCTTTTGGGCTTCTGTGAAAGTGAAAAACAGCAGGAATAGAAATAAAATTAAGCCAGACCTCGGAACTCCTTCCAAAACCAGGGTCCAGCAGATGTCAAGGCCAGCCTGGGAGCACCCAGACACCCTGACCACATGGCCCAGCATTCCCATCTCACAGGAGACCCTGGAGCTCCCTCCAAAACAGCCTCACAGGCCACCCTAGTAGGTGCTCATGGGGAGCTCCACAGGCGAGCAGGGGCTGCAGACACTGCTGTGCCAGATGGAAGTCTCTATCCATGGGTGTCATGGACTGGGGACATCCCTGCCTGTCACCCCATGTCCTGTCACCTCTGACTCCCACAAACCCTCATGACTTTGCCCCTGGTCCCCAAACCATTGCCTGGGTGGTGACATGTCCCTGGGGGTTGGTCCTGAGCCCCCATGTCCCCTCTCACCCTGCAGGTCAAGGCATCACTGAAGGAGCAGAACTTCACAGAGCTGTGGGGGAAGAAAGCCAAGGAACTCTATGGCAGCAAGTGGAATAACTTCAGTGACCCCCAGCTGAGGAAAATCATTGGATCCATCCAGACCTTGGGACCCTCCAATCTACCCCTGGAGATGAGAGAGCAGGTAAGGGAGGTGGCAGCAGAGCCCTGGGCATGGCTGGGGTGCTGTGAAATGCTTTAGAAGGATTTTTCACAAGCATTCAGGCTCTGCTGCTGACCTGGTGCATTTTGGAGAATGTCACTGTCCTGTACAAAGTGACTGGGGAGGAGATGGGGTGCTATCTTCAGGGGATGTGGGGCTTCTTCTGGCCCTATTAGCCAGTCCTAACTTTGTCTTGGAGCTATCCCAGCAGGAACTGGAGATTTCCTGCTTACACAGAGCAGTCTTGGGCATCACCTGGAGAGCAGCCAGGTTGTGCCCATGGCTGGAGCCAGCTGTCCCAACCTCTCTGGGCTCATCAGGTATGCAGCCCACTGAAAAGAAGGGCTGGTGCAGCCACCTGGCTCCTGAGCCCCACATAAGATAAGGGATGCTGTGCCTGGATGACACAGTTCCATGCTTGGGATATCAGGACGTTCTGAGCCTTTCCCATCACAGTCCTGAGCTTTCAGAGCAGTTTACCTGAATTTTGATTTCCATGCATGAAGATATTGCCCAGGCTGAGGCTGGCAGCCACTCCACTCTACATGAGCACAGGGACAGGCCCTTCCATCCTGACCCACAGCTCCCTGACAGCCATTCCCAGCAAAACCCTGGCAAAGCCTAGTGATGCAATCCCTTCCGGAGAGCTGTCGGCCCCGGTTCCTTCCAGGAAACCCATCCCTGCCTTCTCCCAAATAACTGAGAGCATCATGTCTCCTCCCTGCACATCAGTCATGTCTCGCCCATCCCTGGGCAGCTCTATCCCACAGCCAGCATTGTCCCCATCTCCATCCCCTCTGCACAGCTGGAGCAGAGGACTGGGAGTGGAGAGAGGGACAGAGCAGAGGAATTTCCTTCCCTGGGAATGGGCTTCCCAGGCATGTTCCAGGAAACCTCCTGTTGCTATTGTTTGCTGTTATTGAAGCTCACAGAAATAAATCCCCCTCATCCTCCTGCTTTTCTTCTCCTATTTTTTTTAACCCATTTAGATAAACAGCCTGTGCTGCGGCCCCGCTGACAAACAGCTTTATAAACAGCCAGAGCGTGGCTGTGCAGGGATTGTCTGTCCCAAAGAGCCTCCCTGCTCACACCATGCCAAAACCCTGAGTGATAACACACTTATCTCACCAAAAGCATGCTGTATATACACACCAATCCTTCCTCACATCTGTCTGGACACACACTACAGAGCTGGGAAGCCTGTAGATCCCTCCTGAAGGGCTGTTCCTGTCCCCTTGCTGCCTCAACATCTTTTCCTTTCCTACAGTACAACACCATCCTGAGCGACATGGACAAAATCTACTCCACAGCCAAGGTGTGCCTGCCCAATGGCACCTGCTGGGATCTGGAGCCAGGTATGGTCCCTGTCCCCTTGATCCTGCCAGCTGCTGAGCCCCCCACGGCCATGACTTCGTCCTGGTCCCCACACTCTTAGTGGGTTGGGGTTGGCATGTGCCACTCATGTCGGTCAGGATTGTCCCAGCGTGAGGTGGGACACACACACACCCGGGTCTGGCGTGGTGGTGGTGGCACCTCTGCAGAGCTGGGGCATCTGCCTCCCTCTCTGGCCGCTCTCTCACGTTCTGCTTCTCCCCTTTGTGCCAGACCTCTCGGACATCATGGCCACCTCCCGCAGCTACAAGAAGCTGCTGTATGCCTGGGAGGGGTGGCACAACGCTGCGGGGAACCCTCTGCGCCCCAAGTATGAGGAGTTCGTGAATCTGAGCAATACCGCCTATACCATGGATGGTACAAACCGAGGCGATCCGGAGCCAGGGGGTGGCCAGGGGCCCGGGCTGGAAATCAGGACTGGGACGTTGGGATGCCCTGCTGCTCTCCCCCACCCCGCATGCAGCCAGGCATCCAACTTCTGTTTACCAAGTACCAGCACTTTGTGGGAGGGGGGGGGGAAAATCCTGCTGCTAGTCCCTGGTCCCACTTTTTGGGGATGGGTGGTGAGGGCTGGGGTCTGGAGATGAAGGTCTTCCCTGTATCCCTGGTAGGATTCCATGACACAGGCAGCTACTGGCGCTCCTGGTACGACTCAGACACCTTTGAGGAGGACCTGGAGCGCATCTACAGCCAGCTGGAGCCACTCTACCTCAACCTGCACGCCTTCGTCCGGAGGAAGCTGTATGACCGCTATGGGCCCAAATACATCAACCTGAGGGGTCCCATCCCTGCTCACCTCCTGGGTAAGAGATGAGACTCCCCCAGCCTGTGCCCAGGGGTGCTGGTGGTGTCAGAGGGGCACACACAAGGCCAGAGAGGTCCCAGTTATCACCATGTTTCTCTTCTGACCTGCCACCAGCTCTGCTCCAGCTGTTTTCTCTTCTCAGGGAACATGTGGGCTCAGCAGTGGAACAACATCTATGACCTGATGATCCCCTACCCTGAGAAGCCAAACCTTGATGTCACGAGCACCATGGTGCAGCAGGTGATGGACTGAGGGACTTATTGAGGGGACCAGGGAGAAAAAGCAGGAGATGTTGCCAAGGCTGGCCCATGACACAGACCCCCATGGTGGTCATTTTTCATACTTGTATAGGAGACAGTAGAGAAGGCATATCTGGGAGGGGAAGGGACAAAGAAATGGTCTTACTCCTCCTCTGGCAATGGCCAGGTGGACAAAAGTGGACAGTGCACTGGGACTGCTGCCAGTCCCCAGGCTGGGGGCCACATTGCTGCTCTCCCACCATCACACAGCTCCAAGCACTTCTTGGATATCAGTCCTGCTCCCTTCTCCTGCCCTGCTGAGCTCCTGCACCTTTGCTCGGTGCTTTTTAGGGATGTTCACACCAGTTCTGGAGCCAGGCCTCCCCATCACAGAGAGAGGGGCAGGACCTCAGTCCCTGGGAGCAACTCCCCTCCCTCCCACAGTCCTAGGGGAGCACTGGAGGCAATGCCCAGGGCACAGGCAGCCCCTTCCTCAGCCATAACCCACTGCCTTCTGCCCACCAGGGCTGGAATGCCACCCACATGTTCCGGGTCTCGGAGGAATTCTTCACCTCCCTGGGGCTTCTGGAGATGCCCCCTGAATTCTGGGAGAAGTCCATGCTGGAAAAGCCGACAGACAATGGCGAGGTGGTGTGTCATGCCTCGGCCTGGGACTTCTACAACCGCAAGGACTTCAGGTCTGTGGGGATGTGCAGGGACCCAGGGCTACAGGGCAAGACTGTCCTCTAACCCCCTTGGTGATCACCCTTTTGGGTACCTCAGCCAGGCCATGCAGCCCAATATGGCACTTTCTGAGGCGAGGTCTGGAGCGACAATGCTGCCCTGCCTTCTCCTCCCCTTTCCCTTACCCTGTGGGGTGTTGCCACCCTCTCTGGGAGTCCTTCCCATCGAGGGGGTGCACAGGCAGCCAGGCTCCCTCAGCCAGCTCAGGCGACGCTGTTTTCACACGGCAGGATCAAGCAGTGCACATCGGTGACCATGGAGCAGCTGTTCACAGTGCACCATGAGATGGGCCACATCCAGTACTACCTGCAGTACAAGGACCAGCCCGTGTCCTTCCGCAGCGGGGCCAATCCTGGCTTCCACGAGGCCATCGGCGATGTCCTGTCCCTTTCTGTCTCCACCCCCAGCCACCTCAAGAAAATTGGTCTCCTCAGCAACGCTACTGAGGATGAAGGTATGGCAGCCCCACCCTGGGGAGCTGGGTGTCCTGGAGGGTTCTGGCACTGCCTGTGGCAGTGGGAAGGGTTTGAGACATGCCAGTCTGGCAATACAGCCCAGAGCTGCCACAGCCCCTTCTCATCTCCATGGGTCCACGCACAACCCCCTCTTGTCTCCATGGGTCCAAGTAGAGCCCTTCTTGGCTCCATCCTCTTCACCCCTGCGGCAGGAGGGATGCTCACCAGAGCTTGTCTGTGCCTTTCCCTTCACCGACAGAGCCCGAACTGGAAAACAACATTTTTGTGCTTGATTGGCTTTGACCTTTCCAGCATTCCTCCCTCCCTCCCCCCCTCAACAAGAAGCCTCCACCACTGGAGCTCCCAGTGTGGCTCTGTGGAGGTGGCACCAAGCTCTTACATGCACAGTCATGAGGGCAGTCAGCGGGTGACATATCTGGCTGCTAGCTGGCATGGCAGGGCAGGACTTGTCACTGCAGGAACTGCCCAGCTTGTCAAGAGCAGCGTCCTCCCACCCAACATCCCTCAGCTGACACATCAAAGCAGATGGCAGCAAAGGAAATGGAGCACTCCCAGACCTGCCCCAGGCGGCTGCTTGGCGGAGGAGGGACAGTCCTGGGATCCTCCTGCCGTGTCATTAAATACGTTTTATGACAAGAAAAACACCACAGCAGCCAAGAGCGTTGGGCCAGTGCTGCATAAACACAACGAAGCAGATGGTCTCTGCCTCAAGCCATTGCTACCTGACTTGCCAGCCCTTGGCAGCCAGGCCACCATAGTGATGGCAGCCAACAGCCCCTCAGGGTGGTGCTGCCAACCCCTCTCTGACCCCACAGCTTCAGCTGGGTCTCCAACAAGTCTTTCTCCAAACTTCCTTCCCTGGGTTTCCTTGAGGGGAAAAACAGATGTCACCATCCCCTGTGCTCCTCATGATATGGTGGTGACTGTCCTAGAGTTGACTCTGGTTCTGGGTCTAAACCATCAGAACCTTTGCAGTGGTGTGACTGCAGATCAAACTACCCCAAAGCCCTTCACCTCAAGGCACCAGGAGGAGTTGCACTCACCAAAGATCTTTTAACTCTGAAAGCTGGGCTAAGGGCAAGGGGACACCACACTTGTCACTATCATTGTCCCCACTCAGTAAAAGGCACATGTTGCCCTAGGTCATAACTGCATCTACAGAAGCCTCCTGTATCCTACATAGCCTTCTCTAGGAGCAAGGTTACGTGTTGAAATGCTACCCCCATTTCTCATCCGGATTTGCCCACCCTCTTGCCCACTAAAATTCTGGTGCCTCCAGAATTTTAGTGGTGTCTACGCAGATTCCTTTCCAGCCCCTGGTTCAGGCTCTGTTTCGTGCAGAGAGCAATATCAACTACCTGCTGAAGATGGCCCTGGAGAAGATTGCCTTCCTGCCCTTCGGCTACCTCATCGACCAGTGGCGCTGGAACGTGTTCAGCGGCCGCACGCCGCCGAGCCGTTACAACCACGACTGGTGGTATCTGAGGTAGGGGACAGCCACCAGGGGTGGATGGGGGTGTGGAAGCTGGGGAATGTGCAAGGAAAGGGAGGCAGGAAAGAGGAAAGGAAATAAAAAGCGTAAAAGTAACCATGGAGATGGTGGGAGAACAGTGGATAGATGGGTGGGTGAGTAGGATGGAGGGATAGATGAGTGGATGGACGGACGGATGGATGGATGGATGGATGGATGGATGGATGGATGGATGGATGGATGGATGGATGGATATACATGGAATCGTGCTCTAATTATGCAGATTTCTTCAGTACTGTGCCAAGCCTTCCCATCCTTTGACTAGATTCTTCTGATCCCTTCTTATTCCCATGCTCATGCTGTTGTTCTCTGTTGTCCACAGAACCAAATATCAGGGTATCTGCGCTCCGGTTTCAAGGAATGAAAGCAACTTTGACCCTGGAGCAAAGTACCACATCCCAGGGAACACTCCTTACATCAGGTAGAGGAAGTGTTGGCAAGGGGACCAAGGTTTGCAATGCAATGGGTGGGGGATCACCTCTGTGGGCAGGGACTGCCGTGTGATGCTCCTGCTCAAGACATAGAGCTCTCCCCGCAGATGGGACCACAAATGGTGGGATTGAGCTCTTGGACTTGTCTGCTTCTCCTTGTCCCCAGTTCTGACCTTCATGGGCTTCCTTGGCAGGTACTTTGTCAGCTTCATCCTCCAGTTCCAGTTTCACAAGGCGCTGTGCCAGGCAGCCAACCACAATGGTTCCCTGCACACCTGTGACATCTACAGGTCCAAAGAGGCTGGAGCCAAACTCAGGTGGGGACAGAGGAGGGTCAGGAAAATCGCCATGGGCAGATGTGTGCATGGAAGCTGATGGTGTGCAAAGGAAGGAAAGAAGAAAGGAAGGAAGGAAAAGTGAGCTGGAGAAATAGCTTTGCAGATGGATGGATGGATGGATGGAAATACATGGAAGCACTGGGGTGGGGTGAGTGGTCCTCACTGGAGTATTGCTATTGTCCCAGTCACAAGCTTCCATCCAGACAAGAGGTCACTAAAACACAGTTGGCTCCTGTTGATTCCCTGGGTGTTAAATGCATGAGTGTGTGACAGGGAGTCAGTCCTCAGTTCCCACAGGCAGGACAGGCAGTGGTTTCCAAGGCAGTTCCCAGGTTCATGTCCCACTCAGGAACAGCATCTTCAACCCTTAAGATGCTGAGATACTATCACTGCTTCTCTCCCATCCATCCCCTGGCCTCATGCTGGCTCTTGCTGTTCTGCTCCTCTGCAGGGAAGTGTTGAAAGCTGGGTCCTCAAGCTCATGGCAAGATATCCTCTTGAAACTTACTGGCAAGGGTCAGATGGACGCTGGACCCCTTCTGGAGTATTTCAGCCCTGTCACCAAGTGGCTTCAGGAGCAGAACAACAAGACCAATGAGGTGCTGGGCTGGCCTGAGTTTGACTGGCGTCCCCCTGTCCCTGAAGGATACCCTGAAGGCATTGGTAAGGCTGCAGCTCCATCCTGGGTCTGGGGAGGATCAGGAAGATGTGCCCCAAGGGACATCATTAATCCACAGGCAGAAGCAGAGGGAGGTCTCTGCTGTGGGTGGGGTGGTCCCCATACAAGGGAAGTGAAATAGCCAGCTCCAGTGAAGTCCAGTGAAGTCCCACTTCACTGTGGGTGAAGGGTGTTGCTTCCCAGGAGGCAGGTGCCATTGTCTGAAGCTGTGTAGTGATGTCGTCAGTTATGTTGTGAAGGGTTTCTCTTCTCAGTTGTATCATTTGTGCTCACATGGGAGAGTCTAGGGCATGCAGCTTGTCCTGTTATCCCGTCCTCTGTCCAATGGGACACCCCAGCAGGGCACCTCTTCCACCATTTCTTAGCTCAGCCTGCTCCCAAGCTGTGGCATCCTTCAATGGACCTGCAGTTCTGGGAGAAGCTTAACTATGGCTTCTCCATGGGATAGTGCTCTTGCAACTCTCCTGACCTTTCTCGTCTCTTCCCCATTTATTTCCTCCTCTAGACAAAATATCAGATGAAGCACAAGCTAAAGAGTTCCTGTCCGAGTACAACAGCACAGCTGAGGAAGTGTGGAACGCCTACACCGAGGCATCCTGGGCCTACAACACCAACATCACTGACCACAACAAGGAGATCATGGTATGGGAATGACCCCGGGGCTGTGCAGGCAGAGGCAACAGCCAGGGAAGGGCAGATTTCACAGAATCTCTGAAAACCAGGGCAGCCTCTGCCCCTTGTAAGGGGATAACGTTCTCAGCCAGGAGGTGTGTTTTCCTTGAAATCCCTCATCATCCAGTGAGGTACCCACAAAGGCAGCTGTGGGGAGGGTGTCAGGTGGTGTTTCTAGTGATGGCCTGTGTCTTCTCCCTGAAGTAACTCTTCTTCTCTCATTGCAGCTGGAGAAGAACCTGGCCATGTCCAAGCACACCCTGGAGTACGGCATGAGGGCCAGGCAGTTTGACACCTCTGATTTCCAGGACCAAAGTGTCACCCGCATTCTCAAGAAACTGAGTGTCATTGAGAGGGCAGCCCTACCTGAGAATGAGCTGAAGGAGGTGAGTGACAAGGGGACAGAGCAAGAGAGGGTGTCCCTTGCCATCATCCTGTGTGAAGACACAAGTTTCTCTCAAAATTTAAGAAATGCCACTGGGCAGCCACCATCTGTCTTGAAAAAGGTGATAGAGCTTGGTATCTGCTACACAAAGCCAAAATTCTTGTCTTCAGTTTCCCACCCAAAGGTTGCCTATCCCAGGCTGCAGTGGGGCCTGGATGTTTGGGTGACAATGGCACATGGCTTGTTGGCCCTAGGTCCTCTTGAATTGACTCCATTGGGGTCACACTGATCTTGGAAGGGACCAGAGTAAAACAGATGAAAACTTCAGTGGTCTGGGACATCCTCCAATATCAGGAGCAAGGATGACCAGTCTACATACTCTGATTTCCTTTGCAGTATAACACCCTCCTCTCAGATATGGAGACCACGTACAGCGTGGCCAAGGTCTGCAGAGAGAACAAAACCTGTCACCCACTGGATCCTGGTAAGATCTAGCAGGGCATCCTGCAGGGCATCAGCACTGGCCCAGAAGGGAGGGATTTTTTTTTTTAATTGGGGCATGAAGAAAGGCAATGAAGGGCTCTTTCACCTTCTCTGTGATGGCCCCTGAGCAGCACATTGCATATAGAACCATTGCACCCATTCAGCCCATCCAACAGCATCAGAGTGGTTTCATTGCTCTCTCTTAGACCTCACAGACATCATGGCCACCTCTCGGGACTATGATGAGCTCCTCTTTGCCTGGAAGGGCTGGCGGGATGCTTCTGGGAAGAAGATGAGGAACAACTACAAGCGATACGTGGAACTGAGCAACAAGGCAGCCGTGCTCAATGGTCAGTGCCCTGCTCCCCTGGAGCCCACCAGGCTCTACCCCTCAATGAGCAGAGGATTGGGCTCTCCATCCAACTGGGGGTCAAAATCCTAAGGGTGTGGAGGTCTCACTAACTCCCAGGAGAACTACTTTCTCACAGTTATGGGGGGACCTGGAGTGTCTGAACAGCAAGACAGAGTCTTGCCCAAGAAGGACAGTGTCTGACAGCTTCTGCTCTTGCCCTACCACAGGCTACAAAGACAACGGGGCCTACTGGAGATCCCTGTATGAGACACCCACCTTCGAGGAAGACCTGGAGAGGCTGTATCTGCAGCTGGAGCCCCTGTACCTCAACCTACATGCTTATGTACGCCGAGCCCTCTACAAAAAGTATGGTCCAGAGCACATAAATCTGAGGGGTCCCATCCCTGCCCATCTGCTAGGTAAGGGCTCTGCTTGAGCTAAGCTGTGTCTCCTGCCAGGTGTGGCTGTCTCTGTGCCATGCCAAGAGTTCTGGTCTCTGTTCAGCTCTGCCTGAAGGGAAAAGGTCCCCTGGGATGGGTCTGTAGAGGCCAATCTGCCCCAGGGAAGGGCAGCATGCTCAGCATGATTTGACCTCTCCTACATGGATGGGCTCCTGCCTACATTGCCCTTATGCAGACAGGGCAGGGATCAGGCAGGGTGATCCAGGTGTGCAGGAGGAGGGAGTAACTGGTTGCTCTCCTCTCCCTGTCTCCCTCCTGACATGTGCCATCCTTCTGCACTTCCCAGGCAACATGTGGGCTCAGTCATGGTCCAACATTTTCGACCTGGTGATACCTTTCCCAGATGCCACCAAGGTGGATGCCACCCCAGCCATGAAAGAACAGGTCAGTGCTTTTCTAAGCTGCTCTGGGGAAGCTCCTTGGGACCCAGAAGCCTTTGGCTGTTGCCACCACCACCCACGTTGCCAAACGTTCTAATATTGCCAAAAAAATCCGTGCCTCATGTGTATTCTCCCTGCCTTTATATGCCAAGACCTGGATCCAGGTCTAGCAGATCCCCCTGCCCAGAACAAGGCTACCCCTGTCCTCCCATCATTCCACAGCCCCCAGCACCCCAGCAACCCCCATTGCCCCTCACCAGGTCTCTGCTCCTTCCCCAGGGCTGGACACCCAAGAAAATGTTTGAAGAGTCGGACCGTTTCTTCACCTCTCTGGGCCTCATCCCAATGCCACAGGAGTTCTGGGACAAGTCCATGATTGAGAAGCCATCAGATGGGCGGGAGGTGGTGTGTCATGCCTCAGCCTGGGACTTCTACAACCGCAAGGACTTCAGGTGCCCATGGGGAGCAGGTGGTGGTCACTGCTGATGTGGGGCTGGGGCAGAAAGCATCTCGTAGAATAAGAGCACGTGGGCTGATGCCACCACAGTGTGTCTTGCTCTGTGGCTGTGGCACCCCAGCTATGGCACTTCCCAAAATGCTGGCAGGAGGCCCCATGGTGGATGGAGGGCAATCCATGCTTGCCCTGCCCTGTCCTGGAGAATGGAAAAGCTGATGAGCAGGGGCAGGGTCAGCAGGAGATGCAGGAGGAGGAAGAGACCAGCCCAGTGGAGTAGGGCCAGCCTGGCCTGGCATCAGATGTGGGGAGGGGAACATAGAAAGGAAAAATTGCTCAAGGGGATTTGATGGTTCCCAGAGGTTTTCATGCCACCACTGCCCTCCCTTCTCCCCCAACCCCTTGCGTCCTGCTCCAGGATCAAGCAGTGTACCGTGGTGAACATGGACGACCTCATCACAGTGCATCACGAGATGGGCCACGTCCAGTACTTCCTGCAGTACAAGGACCAGCCTGTCTCCTTCCGTGATGGGGCCAACCCTGGCTTCCATGAGGCTGTTGGGGATGTCATGGCCTTGTCTGTCTCCACCCCCAAACACCTGCACAGCATCAATCTGCTGAAGGAAGTCATGGAAAACGAAGGTAAGCTGGAGGGCCACATAGCAAATTTGGGGATGCTGATGGTCAGGAGGGGCTGGGCTTGGGTGAAGGGCTCAGGGATGTATATGGTAGCCTTGCATGCATGGAGGGGACAGCATCTGTTGGGGACACCCAGTTCTGGGGCAGAATGACCCACAAAGGGAGGAGAGGTGGGGATACATCACTGTCTTGCTCACATCTTCACACCCTGGGCAGAAAGTGATATTAACTACCTGATGAGCATCGCCCTGGACAAAATTGCCTTCCTGCCCTTCGGGTACCTCATGGACCAGTGGCGCTGGAAGGTGTTTGACAGGAGGATCAAGGAGAATGAGTACAACAAGGAGTGGTGGAACCTCAGGTAGGATTGAAATTCAGATCCCTGTCTGGGACAAGGGCCTTGGCCATCATCCCACTGGGTGTTTTGTCCTTGTGGTCCAGTTGACTGCAACGGGAATGATGAGATACACAAGCCCTCCCTCTGTCCTCACACCCCACTGTGTTCCTTCCCAGTTTACCCCACCTTCTTCTCTCCAAGCTGGCCTAACTCCCTCTCTCACCCAGGATGAAGTACCAGGGCTTGTGTCCACCAGCACTGAGGTCTGAAGATGATTTTGACCCTGGGGCAAAGTTTCACATCCCTGCCAACGTCCCTTACATTAGGTGAGCCAGCAGGGCTGGGGCACAAGGGACACCACTTGAACATAGAAGCAGGATCCCCAGGTCAGCTGGCAGTGATGACACCATTTTCCATAGCTGGTGGTACCATCCTGCGTGGGCTGGGAAGCTCTGGAGACCCGGACAGAGCTTCAGAGAAGAAGTCTGGATTTAGGGGAATTTCTCCCTATCCAAGGAAGATAAGCTCGTCCACTCTGACAAAAGTATAACACATTATGGGGGAAATGGCCTCAGCAGGTTGAGCTGAGCTGAAGCAAGTGTAGCTCCAAAGCCAGTGATGCTCCTCCAGACTGGGAGGGTGCAACCAGAGAATGAGGGGAGCCACATCCTCTCCTGCACAGGCACTAGTAGGGTCCACTCACATCTCTTCATCCCTCTCCACCAGGTACTTTGTCAGCTTTGTGATCCAGTTCCAGTTCCACCAGGCACTCTGTGACGCAGCTGGGCACAAGGGTCCCCTGCACACCTGTGACATCTACCAGTCCCAGAAGGCTGGGAAGATCTTGGGGTAGGTGTGTGGGCTGGGTAAAGCCAAGGCATCTATATCCCCTAATACCTTAAAGCCAGCCCGGCAACACAGGAGGCAACACAGCCCCTGGTCATCCCTCCCATCCCACACCTGGGGCAGGGACACCTTGGGCTGGGCGCTGGGGCTGTGATTGCAAGAGCAACCACTAGATGGTAGCTAGGCCCCTGGCAGGGGGAAGGCTCCCTCCTCCTCCTCCTCCTCCTCTTCCTCCTCCTCCTCCTCCTCCTCCTCCCAGCCCCCAGTTCCTTAGGGAAAACAACCCCCTTGCTTCAAGAAAAGCACCTGCAAAATTAACCCTTTCACCCAAGGACTGCTCTGCATCCAGCTGGATTCACTGGAGGGTTTTAATCCATGAAAACCCCTCTTCCCCCCAAGATAAATGTCCTTCCCTGTACTCCAGGCTGGCAGCCTCATGGTTCTGGGGGTTCAGACTGTACCCAGGGATGCTGATACCAAGACCTCCAAGGGAAAGGGTACCCAGGAGGGTGATGGGGAACACACTGGAGCTGATTTCTTCTGCCACAGGGATGCCCTGAAGCTGGGTTTCAGCAAGCCGTGGCCCGAAGCCATGCAACTCATCACTGGGCAGCCCAACATGTCAGCAGAGGCCCTGATGAGCTACTTCCAGCCACTCATGACATGGCTGGAGAAAGAGAATGAGAAGAACGGGGAGGTCCTGGGCTGGCCCGAGTACAGCTGGACTCCTTTGGTGGTCACTCAGTGCCCTCCCTTCTCCCCCAACTCTGTGTTTGGCCAGGGCTCAGCCCTCACCAGGATCAGAATGAAATGGAGCTCTCTTGGTGCCCCCTGGCCATCCCAAAAACCACAGGGTGTTTGGATGCTTCTCGTTGAGCTGGGGCCAAAGGGCACCCAAGAGACCAGCAAGGGCAATCCCACACACCACAGCCCAGAGCACCCAGCAACAACCATGACTCTCATTTCTCTCTTTTCCAGCCACTCCAGCCCAAGATGACTCCAGCAAAACTGATTTCCTGGGAATGTCCCTAAGCAAAAGTCAAGCCACAGCAGGTGGCTGGGTCCTGCTCGCCCTGGCACTCATCTTCCTGATCACCACCATCTTCCTGGGTGTCAAGTTCTCCTCAGCCAAGAGAAAGGCCTTCAAATCCAGCTCAGAAATGGAACTGAAATAAGGCAGCCACCAGCAGGGCAATACAGACAGGGTGCAAGCATGGGCACTTGGCCAGGCTGGCAGCCATGCCATGGGCACACTTGCCAAGGAAGCCATGGGTTTCCACAACCCAGGATTCCTCTCTCCTATCAGGTCAGACATTCCTTTCCACTATGCAAGAGCCAGAGCAGAGAAGAGCTATTTATTTGTCAATGTCTGAGTCAGGGGAAAGAGAAGTTCAGGCTCCGGCAGGCACGGAGCCATCACAAGCTGCCCCTGTGCCCAGGGCTGGAGCTGGTCCAGCCTGGTCACCCACCAGCCAATTCTGATCTGTGGGCAAAGCCACAGAGACTTGAGTGACAGAGGGCAGTTTGGGGAGGGATGGAGCACATCCTGGTTTGCCTGCTGCCAGGCTGTTGGCTTGCATGGATGAAAAATAAACCTATGTCTTGTCACCCTTCGAGCAGCAGCTCAGCTTCTTCCCGCATATGGGGCTGGGGGCTCTAAAGCAGGAGAGCTGCCACCCCAACCCAGTGTAAACACAAATCCCTGGGGACCAGCCTGGATTGGAGGCAGCATAACTGCAGCCCCATCTGAGAGATCGGCATCCCTTTGCAGCATCTCCATCCTCCCCTGAATCGCGGCTCCCAGCAGAGCTGACAGCTCGTGGGTTCACAGCGCAGCACTGCCCCTAAGGGAGGGGCTGGATCCGGGCCAGGAATCCCCAAAGTCCAGACATGAACTGTTTAAAGGGCTGGGGGGTCACCAAGCCCAGGCTGGGACGAGGCTGGAGCTCACGGCTGCTGTGACTCCAGCACTCAATGACACATTTACGTAAGAGCCGGGGAGGGGGGGGTCCAAGGTCAGCGATCGCCTCCTGCCTTCCAGCTCCTGATTATCTTGGGATCAGCCATGCCTGAGGCCCACC
>VWYO01023829.1:47145-58433 GCA_013400275.1 Rhadina sibilatrix | reverse complement strand
GGCCGGGGCGGCCCCCCAACTTCGAAGCGCAGCAGGGAGAGGAGGGGGGGGAAGGCGGGAGGGTGTCCCCGGGGGCACGGAGGAGCCCCTGTGACCTCCCGAGGGTGGAGAGGGGTGGGCGACAGCCAGGCAGTGTCCCCGCGGGTATTTATAGACAGGGCGACAGAGGGGGACGAGCCATCCCAGCCTCGGTGTTTCCCCGGGGGCCGGGGACACCGCGACCCCCCACAGTCCCCGGGCTGGGACGCTGTGTCCGGGCTGGCGGGGAGGGGGTCCCGGCCGGCTGGACTGGGGGACAGGGGGTACCCCAGCGCAGTCGGGCTTGCTGCCTGTTTGCCTTCAACTCTGCGCTCTCGGCGGCCGCCGTCCCTGGTGAAACGTTGCCATTTGCTGTTGCTCCGAGTAATCCGTTTGTATGAATTTTTGGGCCGGTTTCGTGTCAAATACGGCGAAAAGTCCGTGCACATTGGGGAGCACTGGGGTTTGCGGGCGGCTGGGTGGGAGCGCGGGGGGCTCCGCTCCCGCTCTCTGGGCGCCCCAGCGGGGCTGGGTCCCCCCTACAATGCTGGGGATGACGGGAGGGGACCAGGGGACTGGGGTCCCCCCAAAAACCGAGCTCGGGGTGCTGCTGTGGGACGCCGGTGCTGTGCACCCCCCACTGCCCCGGCTCACCGTGGCTTTTCTCTGGTGTCCAAGTTTCCCGAGTGGGCAAATTCCCTGGCGCTGCCATCCCTGCCGGATCTGCGCTGCCTGGCCTGGCAGTGACTGACGTGACCCTGGGGATGGAAAGTGAGAAAAACTGTCCCTGCTTCCTATCAGTTCCCCCTGGGAAGCGGCGGCTGGGGAGCAGCGGGGCCGCGCGGTGAGGCGTGACAGCGAGGACAGCCAGGCCCCCTGTGCCCTGCCCGCTCCCTCCCTGCACTCCCTGCCAGCCATGTCGGGCACCAGCCGAGTTCTGCCGAAACATCACCCCACGCTCCCCCCGAGGCAGTTTCGTGCTGTGACAGGTGTTGGGAGACACCAAACCAGCACACTTAACACATCTTTGCTACAGGCAGTGAGTTCTTCCATGCCTGTGGGTGCCTTCACCCCCAACACCGCAGCTCCCATGGGTGTAGCTGCTCCTGGTGAGTCCCCGTTGCAGCCAGAAGGGCCCAACTCTTTCCCTGCCAGGGCTGGTGCAGAGCCCTGGTACTGTGGGGCCAAGGGAAAGATCTGCAGGTGAGGGCAGGGCAGACAGCAAACTGGGGGTGAAAAAAAAAACCCCAAGGAGATCTGGCTCTGCGGCTCCTTCCCATCCTGGTCTTGGTCACATCCCTGTGCTCAGCACAGCTTGCTCCGGCGCCCTGCCAGCCCTGTAAATCCTTGTCTTGCGCCAGCCCAGCCAGGATCCAGTCTGGATCCAGTCCATGGAGCTGAGACTGGATAGGGAAACTGTTCATCACAGGTTGGGGAGTGTGCCCCAGGAGGAAGGCTTTGGGAGAAGGTCCTCTCCTTCTGCTGCCTTCCAGCTGGCAAAGCAATTTGGATATAGAAGGATCGGGAAGAAGGGACTGGGGAACATTTGTCCGTGGTGGTTTGTGCTGTTTGCAGCATCAGCACCAGCATCAGCCCTGTGTGGGAAAGGGAAAAGGTGCCGGAGTGGGAGTCACCCACAAAGGGCCACCAAGGGTCTGTCAGAGGGTGGGATGAAGCAGGAGACTTGTGCAGCATCCCTGGGGACACTGGTTTTACTGCGAGGCATCTTGCAGAGCTGGGACTCTGCAGGTGCCACTGGGGAGAGAGCCCTGATGTGCCTGGGAGGGGTCCCCCCACCCCACTGGGTCCTGGCACTCGGTGCTGTGGCTGTGCAGAGGTTCCTCTGGCATTTGGGTAAAACTCCCGGTGAGGCTGGAGTGCAGCAGGGTTCTGGGGCATGCAAGCTGCAGGTGCCATTCCTGGGTAATCCAGGAGATTAATTGGGGTCTGGGCTGGGAGGCAGCCTCCAAATGGACCCTCTGCTCAGCCTTGCCTTCAGCTCCAGCCCAAAGCTGGTGCCAAATGCTGAGGGAGATGGTGCTGGAGGGGACGTGGCATCCACCACATGTGCATCCAGCCCCCTGTCAGATCCCAGCAAACCTGTCCCAGAGCCCAGCACTCCCCGATATCCCTAAAAAAACCCAAAATCAAACCAAATCAGAGCTCTGATTCCCCAAGAAAAAGATGGAAGTGGCTCCATGTGGGGTGGATGACATGGGCTGTGCAGTGCTGCCACACACCCTGGCAAGACAGCCCAGCCTAGGTGGCTGCAGCGCCAGGAGGGAATGGGGCAGCACCACTCCCTGCCTCAGTTTCCCTTTTCCTTCACTTGAGCACTTTACTTTTTGAGCGCAGGGGCCACAAAGCCCAGCAGGGTCTGGATTTCACCTTCAGCCCAAAGGCAAAATTATCCCATAAATCATTAGGAGAATCATCAACGTGATGGGTTTCACCCCTGCTTCCCTTGAAGGCAAGCTCACAGTCACTTCTCCTCTTGCTCCTTGCCTGACTTCAGTCAAATCTGAGCAAGGGTGGAAAGTCTCTGAGGGAACTCAGCTCCTGAGAAGGGACACAGGCTGCAGCTTTCCCCTCTGCCTGCAGTGCTGGTCAGGGACAGATTGCCCATTAGTCAGCAGAGAGTCCCCACATGCCAGTGGTGAGATGTCAAGGCTGCAGGGACTGGCCAATCCCAGCAAAACTGCCTCTGCTGAGAAATCCTTTGGGTCCCCCTGTTCCCACAGTCACAAATTCACCTGAAACTGGGGACACGTCCTCTCTCTGAAGAGCAGAGCAGTACCTGGGACAGTATGGGCAGAGGTCAGCCACTCTCCCCCCCAGACCTGTCACCAGTGTCCCCAGGGAGCCTGTCTCTGCACTGGCCTCCACCCCCCAATCACAAACTCACCCCCTGCACCCAGGCTGTCCCCAATCCCTGTGGGTCTCCCCCTCTAAGCCTCGTGCTCTCCTGCCTCCCTGCAGACCGCAAGTTCCTCATTGCCAACGCCCAGATGGAGAACTGTGCCATCATCTACTGCAACGACGGCTTCTGCGAGATGTTCGGCTACTCCCGCGTGGAGGTGATGCAGCAGCCCTGCACCTGTGACTTCCTCACCGGCCCCGACACCACCAAGAGCTCCATCGCCCAGCTCACCCAGGCCCTGCTGGGCTCCGAGGAGTGCAAGCTCGAGATCCTCTACTACCGCAAAGACAGTAAGAGTGGCTTCGTGGGGTGATGTGGTGGTGGGCCGTGTGAGCTGCCCTGGATTTGGGCTGTGAGGAGCCAGTGGTGGGAGGCAAAGAGGATCTGATGCTACCAGGGCATCAGGATTGTACCCCCCCGGGCTCGGGGCTTTGCTGGGAGCAAATCCCTAGTGGCTCCTGGTGTGATGGAGGCATCTCTGCTGTTGTGGAGCACACTGGGACCTTGAGCGATAGAGGATGTTGCCAGATTATTTGGGAATCGGGTCATTTGTGAGCCCTTGGGGATGGCTCGGAGCTCCTGGGACAAGCTTGTGGGATCCCTGCACCAGGAATGAGAATCCAGTGGGAAGCCCATGGAGAAGCCAGGCTGGGACACAGGTCTTCCAGTCTGTGCTCCAAGACGAGATGAGACATCTCATCTCTGCTGGGAGTGGGTGCAGCCGACGGCCTCAGAGCTCCTGCCTTTCCAGTGAGCAGGATGCGGCTGTGCGTGCACAGATGGAATTACGTTAAGATGAAAATGAAGCTTTGATGGAAAATACGAGTGATTAGTTCTAATACGGCAGGAAGTTAAATAAATATTTAGTGCTTGATGCTGCAAAACAGCAGTGGCCAGGGCTCCCAGGGGCAGAGAAATGCAGGTCCGGTTCTCATGGGAGGTTAAAAATATGAAGAGTTTCCTTTTTTGTAACCGGTGGAGTTCGCCCATTGCTTCAGATTTTATTGATGGGGGCTTAGCCTGAGTACAGGGCTGCACCCCACTGCTGGCAGCTCCTGGACAGCCAGTTAGAGAGGAACCACTGGAAGCAAAAGGAGCCCTGGCTCCTATCCCAGCACCCTATCTTGGGGGCTGACACCCGGGTGTCCTGGCCTCCCTCCAAGACCCTATCTCCTGGGCTGGAATCCAGGTGCCAGCCTATCAGCCCCTAGAATTATTCACTGGCAGCACCTCTGCGTGTTATCCCGGCGTCATCCCAGCAGGACCTGACCCTGTGTGGTGCCAGGATCAGGCCACTCGGTCAAGGCCCTTCCTGTGGGGCGACTCCTGGGTGGAAAGGGACCATGAGTGGTGCCAGGTCTGGGTGCAAGTGCCCCCTTCAGCAGTTGCAGGGTCTGGTTGGAGCCCACGGCAGTGCAAGAGACACAGAGAGAAGTGGCACACGCTGTGCCCCTGCTCCCATCCCAGTGCCAATGCGTGGCCAATGCACTGGCTGTGGCAAGGACATCAAGTGCAGCCCTGTTCCATTTCCTCCCTGCCTCCCTCAGGATAGTTTCCCATTCTGTCCCTGGGGACTACTTGGCTTGCGAGCCTGATCCATTGCCGTGCTCCCTGCTTTGAAGCATTCCTGCTGGGCTCACGGGATGCTCGGTGCTGTCCTCAGAGCCCTGCTCTTCCTCTAGGCCATGGGGAACTCTCATTGCAGCTCTGAGCTGCTTTCTTCTCTTTTTTTTATTAAAAAAGAGGGGGAGAGGAAAAAAAAAAAAAAAAAGAAGCAAGCCCAGAAGCAAACCCTTCATGTCTATTTTTAAAACCCAACCCCACCAGCAGTATGCTTTCCAATTGTTTCCCCCCAGCACTCAGCCTGCGGCCGCTCAGCCCATTATAAATGGGTCTTATCGGCGAAGAAAAGGCTTTTGCATTATAGGGAGCTGCTGCTTAATTAGCCGGCGGAGCTCCGAACCTGCCTGTCCTCTTTTTCATACCAGCAGCACCAATCTCCAGCCTCGACCTGCTGTTTATTACTGCGGTACTCCTGCCTCTGCAGCTCGCGGGGCTGTTTCCTCGCTTTCCTGGCTGGCAGAGGCAATGTTATACCCAAAATCTGCCCGCTGGAGCCACCCAAGCGGGGCCGGGGTGGGATGGATGGAGGGAAGTAGGAAGGGGCCACCCAAGGGTGTCTGGGCCAGTGGGTTCTGGGGTCAGGCAGGATGCTGAGTGATGGGGGGGATGCATGTCCCTGGGGACAGCCTGGTTGCTCCGTCCCCACCTGGATGCTGTCATCTCCTTAATTACAAACAGAGCCAAACGAGTCAGGGATGCCAACAATGAGCCCGGCTCCAAAACGGAACCAAGAACAAAGTACCCGTGGGGGAAGGTGGGACCAGCCCAGCCAGGGCAGTTGTCCCTCCCTGCCACACCAGTCCCAAAAAGACCCCCAAAAAAAACCCTAAAAGATCCTTGGAAAGAGGGAAGAGCCCATTTGCAGCGCGTGTGGGCTCTAATCCCCAGCTCAAAGCTGGGAGATCAGTGAAAAGTTAATTTCCTTACAAGATGCTACACAGCTGGAACTGGCCCAGACAGGGGGGTCAGCACGGGATCAGCTCCTGCTGCAGTGAGGAGCAGCCACGGCCTCCAGCCCTGGGGACACACTGTCCACTGTGGACAGGGTGAGTTCAAATCCCTCCAGCATCCCCTGAGGACAACACCAAGGACCTGATGGAGCTGAGCTGTATCCAGGGCTGGGTTTATTCCCTCCCCAGGGATGATGTGTTTTGCAGTGAAGCCACTGTCCAGGGCTCGCAGGGTCCCCAGAGCAGAAGGTGGCCACAGCAGCTGAGTGCCACAGTGCTCATGGCCTGAGCAGCAGCAGCTGGTGGCACTCGCTCTGCTTAATCTGCGTGAACGTGATGCTGATGAATATGAAGGGGGAGTGACAGCTGGAGCAGCTGGTGGGGCAGCCCCAGCCCCTCCATCCTGTCCTCTCCTGGGCAGAGCCCACAGCTTGTCCCCTCCAGCAGCAGTTCATGTCAGTCCCCTTGGAACTGGGATTAGGGGCTGGAATCAGGCCAGCAAACTCATAACACTGGTGCGGGAGCCAGGATTTCCCCCTGGGGGCTCCAGGAGTGGGAGGGTCACAGAGTGATTGGGGTGCCCCATGCCACTCAGCATATCCCATGGGGGGCCCGAGCAAGCAGCCAGGCAGGCTGGGGTTGGGCAGTGCCACTGCACCCAAAGGGGGCAGGGGCATCCATGTGGCATGTCCCCTCTGTCCCCAGCCCAGGGCACATCTATGGCACTGCACGTCTCCAGCAGCTGCTGCCATGAGGCCTGGCCAAGGCAGGGGGATGGATCCAGCCAGGGTTTCTCCATACAGCTTTGTAAACAGCAACATGTGATGTGCCCAACGAGTGCAGGAGGGAAAATCCCACCAGCAACTGCTGGATCCTGGCACTGTTAGGGATTTGGTGCTGGCAGCCCCAGGAACCTCTGCTCCTGCCCCATAGGGGGGTCAAGGCAGGAATAAAGGGACTTCTTGGGTGTTGGAGGAGTAGGAAGGCTCAGCCAGCTGACAAACCCCGTCCCCAAGCTGAGCTCTTGGCTTGTACAAACCCATGGGGTTTATGCCAAGCTAGGGCTTGTTTGCTGTTGTCTTTAAGGGTCAGTCTGTGACCTTGGGAAAGGGATGGACACCATGGCCCAGGTCCAGATGGGAACTTATAAACATCCAGCCTCACAATGGCAAAAGCCCTGGTCCCAGAGATCCTGTGCTGTGTTGCAGCTCCAGGCATCCCCCTTGCCCTGGCTGTGCCCCAGGGCCAGTGTGACTAGGGCAGAGAGCTGAAAGAGACACATTTTTCATCCTCTGCTGCTCCACAGATGCTTTTTGCTTGCATCTGATGTCCCATGAACAAAAATACAGGCCCAGATCATCCCCAGCACCTCCAAGAATGCTGCCCGGAGCAGGCTTTTTCCTGAAATCCCTGCCCTGGCAGAGTCCCTGATTCCCACCCCAAGCTCTCCATCCTCATCCTTAATGACTGTGGCATCCCCAGTGGGAGGCAGCCCCATGTGCCATGGGAACAGGGCCCTGGGATGGCCAGATAGCCCCAGGAAATGCTGTCAGCACTGCAGCTTTGGCCACACAGTCTAAGATGGATTAATTCCTGCAGCCAGTGGGATTTAGCAAGGGAAGGACTGAGGGCCTAGACATGGCCACTCACTTTGGTTGCAGAAGAGGTTAAGATGCATTTTGCCAACCCACTGTATTGATCCAGGACCTCTTTTGCCTCCTGGGGATCAGAGCACCTTTCCACCTGCACCCAAAACCACCCTGCTAGGCTCGGATCTTTCTTGTGGCCACATTTTGGTGGGTACTCTCAGCCACCTGACACTCCTGGTTTTCCTACTCCACTGCTGCTTCCAGCCTATAAGGCCTGGTATTTAAGAAGAGGTCTGTAAGCACAGGAATCCCTGCCCTTCCTCACTGCTCAGGGGAACCTCCGTCCCGCTGATGTTACTTAATAAGGTCATTTTTGCTGGCCTGGTGTCCTGGCAGGTTTCAGTCTCCTGATGCCCTGTCTGGGTGTGGGGAGAGGGGTCAGGGCAGACCCTGTGTTGCACATTCCCTCCCTGTGCAGAGGGATGCAGACCTGCAGGGGCTCACCCCAGGTCCCAAGAGTGACCAATCTCCCACTAGCTGAGGCTCTATCTCCATTTTTTTTTTTTTTCCATCCCACTTCAGGGATTTGCTTTAGGACTTCCCAGAAATCAGCTCTTCCCTTTGAAGTTCTACCCAGCCCCGACACTGATGGATCCCAGGATGGGAGCATAGCTTGGTTCTCCAAGCTTCTCTCCGGGCATGCCAGCCATCCCCAGAGCACAGCTCTGTCCCCATCACCATCCCCATCCCCTCTGTGCCCTTCCCAGCCCCTCTCCTCTGCTCCTTTATATAATACCACTATAGATTTAGCCACTCTGCCATGAGACCCTGCAGATTAAATCTCCCAGGCCAGGGGGGGAGGGCAGGCCTGGGTAAGAGCTCCAAGCACAGATTAATAGCTCGCTTTTTTAATATTCATAACAATGCTGGCTTGTGTCCGGCTCTCGGAAACCCCCGTGTCCTGTTGATTAGTTTAATACTGATGATACTGAGAAATGCATTAACCACCGCTGGCTGCGGGGGATAAGAGGGCCAGGGAGGGAGGGCCCCCAACAAAATGACATTTTTCATGTGATTAAGTGTTGGCTTTTATCAAGGTCAGAAGACACGGTGGGTGAGAAAGCGCAAACCTCCAGGTACTCGCTCAGCTTGGGGGGGGTGGTGCTGGAAGATCAAACCCAGGAGTTTGGGGAATGAGCTGGTTTTCCCAGCCCAGACAAGCCACACTGGCTGTGGGACCCTTCAAACCAGCATTCATGTCATACCCTACCTGCCAAGCCCTTTCTGCAGCCCCCAGGCTGGGTTTCACCCCAGATGGGCACAGGCACCCTCATGTTGGTGGCCACAGAGCACAGGCAGGTTGTGAATGCCCCGAGGGCTCCTCCAAGAGATCGTTTGGTGGCTGGATAAAATTAGATGGATGGAGACAGATTAGCTGAACAGCTGAAGGGAAGGGGCAGTCAGTCAGATGGATGGGGACAGTCGATCGAGGAGCAAGGATGGGAGGGCAGGCCTGAGGTCCCCCTGGGGCTGGCTCAGCCCACTGGTGCTGCAGCAGGTCTGGGGTGGCTGTTTTTTGTGAAGAAGGATGGGGAGGCTCAGTGTTCAGCAGAGCCCAGGCTGGCTCACCATAGGGAAACTGAGTCAGGGCAGAGAGTGCCACAGCTCTCCCAGCTGAAGCCTCTCCACAGAGCTGGGAGTACTGCAAATCACAGCAGCACAGAGACCCCAAATCCTGGGGGAATGCCGTGTCTTTGGGCCAGGCTTAAGGGAATCTGCTGCTCCCACCCCTGGCCCTGACACTCCCTCATTCCCTTGACACCTCTGTGCTGTGCAATGTGGGTCTGAGCAAGGCACTGAGTTCCTGGCAGGCAGGGCTGTGCCTGTTGGGGTGATTCCTCTGGTTTTGGATGGGGGATTAACTTTTGGCCCACCCTGAATTGGCCAGGCAGTTGGACTAGATTATTGCTGTAGTCCCCTCCCAACAGAAATAGTCTATTTTATTTAATTTAAGAAGGGATCAGCGAGGGGCTTGCAGTGACATTGGCCAGGGCTGCTCAAGCTCAGCACCTCCCAGATTTGCAGGATCAAACCAGGCACCAGCTGCCACCCAAACCCACCCCCAGCCACCTCCCAGCTGCTCCTTATATCCCTCCAACTGGACATAACTGGGCCCAGTTTTCAGCTGTTCAGCACTGGCCATGAGATTAACCCTTTCCCATGCCACATTGGGCCTGCCAGGATCTAACCCCCCTGAGAACAGCTCAGAGCCCATCCTCTCCCACTGCCATGGAGGAACTTAGGAAGGAAACACGAGGTGGTGAAGGAAAGCAGGAGGGAAGAGCACCTGAGCCAGAATTGGGCTATCTGGATCAGAATTCCCAGTCTAGGGAGAAGCATGGAGTTGATGGCTGCACATGCCAATGAACCATGTGGCTTCCAGGAAGTTAGTGATGCTTCAAAATCACCCCCTGGGGGCAAAAAAAAAACAAAAACCTCCTCATTTTCTAACACACCAAAGGAGAAAGCATCCATGAGAGGGCTCCCCAGTGCACAGCCCCTGCACACACCAGTGCCAGCATGACAGCAGCAGAGCTGTGGCATCCTGGGGATGGCACCGTGTCATCCCACCAAGCACGTGCCACCTCAGCATGGCCCAGAGCACCTCACTCACTCAGCACCGCTTACAGGGCATCTCTTGGTCTAAAGAGCCCTAAAAATCCTGACAAAGGGAGGGAAAAGAGCTCACTTCTTCCTGCTCCGCGTGGAGGTAACCTGCCACGTGCCGTGCAACCCCCAAACAGCTTTATCTGCAAAAATCCACTCCCTCCTCCCCAGATCGCGTATTTTAGGTGGATTCCTTCTCCCTTTGGTGAATAGTGGAGACAGAAAGAAAGAGAGAGAAGGAGAGAAAGAGAGAGGAAGGAAGGAAAGGAAAGAAAGGGAAGGAAGGAAAGGAAAGAAAGGGAAGGAAAGGAAGGGAAGGGAAGGGAAGGGAAGGAGGAAGGAAGGAAGGAAGGAAGGAAGGAAGGAAGGAAGGAAGGAAGGAAGGAAGAAAGGAAGAAAGGAAGAAAGGAAGAAAGAAAGAAAGAAAGAAAGGAAGGAATCACGGCTGCCGGGGTCTTTAAACAGATTTCACCATATCCATTTCTTCCCTGCTCTTGCTCCTGTGTGTGTGTCCGTGTATGTACACATCCCTGACGTCACGGCAGATTTTGAAGTTGCCCGATGCAAGCCATCTGCTCCTGATTACGGGAGGCCCTGAGCTCCTTAAAATTATACGCAGAAAGGCCGGCATGCCCCTCCCGGCTGGAGCGCGGCCACGGCCGGAGCGGGAGCTCGGCCTCGGGCCGGCAGCACAGCCCTGCCCGATCTGCTAATCCCCGACCAGCGGAGCACGGGGGAAAGGCGAGACCGGGGATCTCAGCACGGGCCAAAAGCTGCCGTGCAAAGGAGGTGGCTTGGCTCCGTACCTGCTGGAATGGTACCCGGGCGCTCCAGCGTCTCTAGGAGCTGTGGGACAGCAGCCTGGGGATGTTTTCGGGGGGTTTTGCCAGAGGGACCATGACAGCTGGGGGGTCCCGCTCCCACCAGCGCCAAAGCAACAGCAGACAGCTCAAGGAAGGGGCTCAGTGATTATACCCTAAGGTAGGGTTTTGGAGGATTTGGTGGGAAACCACCTGTATCCTTCGCTTGGCGCTGCAGAAAAGACCTGCAGGTGTTTTCAGTTGCCTCTGATTGCAGACTGGCACTTGGCTGCTGCACAAGGATAGCCACAGGGTCCAGCTGACATCCAACAGGAAAATCCCTATGGACATATCTGGGACCCTCCCCACAGCCTCCAGCACTCCCAGGACACTGAGGCAGGCCTTGTGCCCCCTTTGTGCCTCACCTTCCCCATGGCAGGACAAGGCAAGGCAATGCCTGACCATTCCATGCCTTTAGGGCATGTTCTTGGGGACCATCACACTGATCCCACCCTGTCCTGCTGCCCACGTGGGCTCACCCCCATTGCCTGCATCCAGCCCCCAAAAACCGCCTGGTGATTGCAGGGCAATTAACTGCAGCGTGATTACAAGCAGGATGCTTAATGAGGTTAAACCGCTACCTGGGACTTCCTGAGTTCTTAATTACTCACTCTTTAATTGCTGCTCTCAAGTACATTAATATAAATGACTGTCTGGGACA
>VWYO01023829.1:0-45326 GCA_013400275.1 Rhadina sibilatrix | reverse complement strand
CTTTCCCAGGGCTCAGATCATGTTCCATACCCACCAGCAGGGATTACACCCATCAAAGTGCTCAAACCCCCGCTTTTCTGCTAAAAGTGGCTGGTGCT
Source organism: Rhadina sibilatrix (assembly GCA_013400275.1). NCBI lineage: Eukaryota > Metazoa > Chordata > Aves > Passeriformes > Phylloscopidae > Rhadina > Rhadina sibilatrix. The sequence continues at coordinate 45,228 of VWYO01023829.1, read as the reverse complement.
GCTGGGGGGAGGGGGAGGAGGAGGAGGTCAGAATCTCCTGTGCAGCCCCCCTGAGCCTGTCTCTGCTCGGCAGCGTCGTGTTTCCGCTGCCTGGTGGACGTGGTGCCTGTGAAGAACGAGGAAGGCGTGGTCATCATGTTCATCCTCAACTTCGAGGACCTGGCGCAGCTGATCGCCAAGAGCACCGGGCGGAGCCTGCACCAGCGCCTGTCGAAAACCTGGAGCAAAGGTGGGTGTGCGGGGGCGGCGGGGACCTGGGCATGCAGCAGCGCCCTCAGCACACGGTTTGCTCGGGTACACGTGGGGGATGAAGGATGCTCCCGTGTCTGGGCAGGACCCCGCACGGGAAGAGGTTTGTGTCTTTGCACAGCCGCAGCTCTGCCTGTGCAGGGACAGGTCCAGCCAAACCCCAGCTGGATGGGAAAAGGCTGTTTGAGCCAGCTGTGCTCCCCTTGCATCCACAGCTGCCTGCATCCACTTCCCGAAATCCCAGAGACCTGGGGGACAGGGCTGGGGACTGACCCCCCCTGCATGGGATGGTGCCTTTTTGAGAGGAGGTCTCGCTGTGAGTGGAGCCGTGGAGTCCCCTCCATGAACACCCCCACATTGCTGGATCTTTTCCATATTTAACACTGGCTTGGGCTGGAGGTGCTGGTGTGGGGCAGGACCTGTGTGCAGGATCGCCAGGAGGGCCAAGGGGGCATTTGGTGTCACCAACAGCGTGGCTGTGCTGTGGAGATGTCACTGCAGGCGAATGGCACAAGGATGGCTGCACTTGGACTGCTCAGCCTGCCCCAGCTTCAGGCTATTCCCTGCTCTTCTAGGCTCATTCCAGGGTTTTGGAGACAGTGGAAAATTCAAATTCCCTTTTTTGGGAAGACTGAATCAAAGGGAAGCTGTGGTGAGGCTCTCGAGGGGATGTGGATATTCAGGGATGCAGATGTTAGACCTGACAAAGAGCTGTAACTTCTAAATCTCCTCCTTCCATACAGCCCTCAGTGCTGGGCACCTCTGTGTGAGTCAGGGAAATAATCCCACATCTACCTTCATGACAACATTTTCCCTAGGGGTGCTGTTGGGAGGCTTTGGGTCGGCCTCAAAATAAAGCTGTGGGAGCAACATGGGTCTGTCCCCTCATGGCACATGGGGTGGCACAGCACGACCAGGATCAGAGCCAGGGCCACTTCAGGGAACAATGGGGACAACTGCCCATTGAACTGGTGTGAGTGAGTCTCAGTGCATTCCCACTGGGTGCATATCCATATCCTGGGGCCATTCAGGTGTCTGTGTATGGCAGCAGGTACCAGCAGAGTTTCATGTGGGTTTATATGTGCTCAGGCCAGACATGCACACAGGGGGCTCGTGGATGGTGTGTGTGAATGGACAGATCACTGTGCATGTGTTTGTAGGTCTGTGAAGTGAGGAGATTCATGTTTTTGATGGATTGCTTTAGCACCAGCTACCCTCTGTGCATGACCTGCTGAGGAAATCCCAAATTCCAGCACTGGTGTTGCTTTGCAGCCCCACCAGCTCTCAGAATATCTCAACATATGATGCACCCATACCCCATCCCACCCAAAGACATATCTTTGGCAGGAGGTACCCAAGACAAGAGTACCTTCACTTCCCTGCATGTTGAATGTTGTGTTGTGCATCCCGAGGGGCGTTTCTTGGGTTTCTCACTCTGGTGACAGGGAGTGTGGAAAGGCCAGAGCTGCTGGTGCCAGTCCAGATCGGGCTCTCATGCACAGGTTTTCTGACTCAGTCTTTAATTGCATAGCCACTGGTGGCTGCCTTGCTGGTCGCCAGCTCATTGGTGTGCAGGGAAAGTTGGATGCCTTGCTTCTTCCAGCTGAAAAGCTGCTCTAGGCAGTGGGGATGGGTTGAGTAGAGGGAGCCTGTGTGGTACCTCATGAGCAGGGGCATTTCTGGGCAGCTGGGCAGGCTGGGACCTGGCCCAAGCAGCTCAGTGGTGTTTTGGGGCTGGAGGAAGGAAGCTAATCTTGCCAAAACCAAAGAGCTCCTCAGCGTGCTGCTTTTTTCCAGGGCACAACGTCTTTGTGGTGCTCATGCCACATCCCACACGCCTCAGGATTTAGGCCACCTTTTGTGCATTTAGGGAGCACAGTTGGTGCTGCTGGAGGAGCTTCAGGGCTGACCCAGGCCCCAAGGGTGTGAACCTAGCTGCTCACACGAACTCTGCAGTAGCAAGTGACCATGGTCTCCTCTAGAAGAGGACAAGGGACTTTGCGTTGAGTGTCACAACCAGCGACATTGGGGCCTCTCCACATCTGGGCCCTTCTTCTCCTGCACCTCTCTCACAGCTCCTAGCAGCCCTGGCTGCCCTTGTCCCAGCCCCAGACCCCGGTGAGGTGGTCTCCTGGTCCCCTGTGATGGCAGGAAGGGACCTGTGTGGTCCAAATTCCCTCACTGGAATTCCAAAACAAACCTAGGAACAGAATTGCTAGAACTACTTTTCTTTCAACACCTTTTTAAATTACCATCTCTATTGTGTGGGGTTTATTTTTTTTTTTCCCCTGAAGTTCCACCAAGGAGATTTAGAGGCTCGATTTCCTCCGGGTCCAAATCCCTTAAGTGGCTTTAAGCTCTTTAATTGGCTTAGGGATGCTCTGCACCTTTCCTGTCTTGCATCCACAGTTGTAGGGAACTCTTCTCCAGCTCAAAGGAGCTTGCTGCCAGGTCAGGCTCTGCCTCGAGCTCGAGGCATGGGAATAGCAAGTGCTTTCGAGGAAGAAGGGCCAGACAGCAAGTGCATCCCCTAAAGCCACCCAGAACTCTCCATAGCCTCTCCCCTATCCCGCCCCACTCCAGCCATGACGTGCAGCTAGGTCACACCTTTCTCTCTTGTGTTTTGTTTTTCTTTTTAACAAGGTGAAGGTAGGAGTTTGAAGTTTAGTCTCCCGTCCCTGCGGCGACTCAAAACCCAGCGGAAATCTCTGCCCACCAGTGAGTTTGATGGAGTAGCCATTGACTATGGAAAGGTAACCGTAGCCTTTGTCTGATACAAGCCCACGCCTCAGGCCAGGTCCCAGCGCTCCTCCTCGCTGTCCCCATCCCACTCCCCCTTGGCTGCTGTGGCTCGGGCCACCTCGGGCTGGCAGGGCCCCCGGCTGCCGCGGGCTGGCAGCGAGCGCGGTGCTTTGGCGGCGCGGGCTGGAGCTGGACGGTGCTGCTCTGCACATTCCATGGCTCGTGGGGGGAGCGGGAGACGCGCCAAAGCGGGGAGGAAGGTCTGGCTCCCTACTCCCTGCAGGTTGTACCTGGATGGTGGAGCTCCAGGGAGTTGTCCCCGCCTCAAGGAGGGGACGTGCTGGTGGCTGTAGGAGCAATGGAGCAGGTGTGCTCTGGGCAGGTTCATTTCCCCGTGTTTTCCTGGCAGGGACCAGGCAGCACAGGCAGGTTCAGCTTCTCAGCCATCCAAAGATTGTACTTCCCATGATGGACGGTGATGCTGTCACCAACCTTGAGAAACTGCTGGTGAGGCCTCTTTACAGATTGCTGTTCTTGGTGGCTTCCTGACTGTCAGTAGTGCTCAGGGTACCTCCAGTCAAAGACCTTTTGTTTTCTGAAATGCTGCAGCTCAAAGCTGTGAGCAGGAGGCTTCTGCTCTGCTAAGGCATCCCCAGGTGCCAGTCTTGCTGTGCAGGGTATATCCAGGCAGCCTGGATAAATCTGCTTCCCCAAATCATAGATGTGATAAGATGGAAGGTGCCTGTCTTCTCAGAGGTTGTGTTTATGGTAGCTTGAAGATGTGTGTAGGGTTATCAGATGCTTTGGGTATATCATTCCTATAGGCACCAGCACTGCTAAAAAGCTCTGAGTACCCCCAGGCTGGGGCTGCAGGGGGCACTGCTGTGTTCCAGGGCACATACATGGAAAATGTGCATTGAGGACAACCTGATGATTCACCGTTTTGCTGGAGCTTGGTCAAGTGGGCACAGCCCTGCAGGTACAGGGCCAGCCAGCAGCCAGCCTCTCCAGGCACCCCATCCTAAAACCTGCCCTAAGGGCCTTAGGGATGGTGAGAAGTGCCACAGACCCTCCTGTGGGTATTACTGGAGGAGCACAGTCTCATGGGTTTCTGCTCCAGAAGGTGGTTGCTTTGCACACCCCATTGCAGAAATTAAAGTCTGGAAATTCTTCACATCTCCAGGGAAAAAGGTTTAGCTATGGCTAACGGTGGCTGTAGGAGAAGGAGGACCAATATGGCCAAATTTGCAAACCCAGCAGCTCCTCCAGTGCTTCCTGGTGCAGAGCACATCCTGTCCCATAAACACCAGCACAGAGCCTGGGCACTGACCCTCAGGGATGTGATAAGATGTGATGGGATGGCCTGAGCTCTTGCAGCAGGTGAGGGAAGGGCAGCCCTAGTGGTGGGTCATCTCAGAAAAATGCATGGCACAGCAGGTACTCCAGGCAAGCCTGTCCCTAGGTCTCCTCTTCTCTTGCTCTCACCTGCTTCCCAGCTGTGCAGCATCGCCTTGCAAACCTCCCTGCGGCCGCCCAGCCTCCAGTGGGAGCTGGTAGGAGTTAGGAGCTGCCAAGTCCCCAGGGACTCGGTCGCCCCACTCCAAAGCAGGTCCAGGCTGGAGATGACCTCAGGATCTGCAGTGCTTCCCAGCCCTTTGCCTCTCCTCTTACCTACCCTGGCTCCCTCACCTTCCCCCGCAGCACGCAGGGACTCCTTCTAATACAACGCTTTCTCCTGGCTGTCTTAAAGCCTGGTGGTGACTCCCTGATTTTGAGGGACTTGAAGACATCGCCCAAGGAAAACTGTATGCAGTCAGAGACTGAATCCCTCCTGGAAAAGGAGCGGAGGCCAAGCCTGGAGGCCGACCCCACCCTACAACACTCGTCCCCGAAACAAGAGCCTCCCGTGCTGGGCCCACGAGGGTCGTACCCTGCGTGGGGTTTCTTTCGGTCTCGCCCTGGGGGCAGCTTCCACAGCCTCCGCAGGGTCTCCTCCTTGGACAACTTTGAGGCTGCGAGGTCTGAGTTCCAGAGAAAATTCAGGGAAAGGAGGGCAAACTCAGGTAGGGAAAACCCCGGAGCTGTCGGTTCTACTGCGGGAGGCAGGGTCCTGGCAATGGCCTCAGCACATCTCGGGGGAGGGAGGTCTCGGTCTCTTCCCTCTGCAAAGTGGAGATTACCTGGGTCTTCTCCCCAAAGCCCACTGGCCTCCATGTGGTTCCCTGCATAGGCTGCTCTGTGGGTAGAGCCGTCCATGGCTTGTGTGTGAGATGTGAGACCGTGTGAGGTTGCATTCGGCTGCCCCACACAAGGGGCATCCCGATGCCACCCCACCTTCCCTGGAGGGAGGGAAGGGGTCAGCAGGCATGTGCAGTGTGAGCTGAGGGGTTTATTTGGAGGTGGGTGAGGCACCAGCCAGGCCACTGTGAAGGGCTGGAGGGAACGATCCTTCACCATGCTATCCACATCCAGACCTCTGGCTCTCATGAGGGTGATGATGACAAAAGAGATGGAGGTCAGGAAAGAGAAGCCTCTCAGCTGGGGATGAGAGGGATCGGTCTGTGGAATCTGGCTGTAAAAATGGGCTGGGGGTTCATGATCCTCCAATAGTCACAGGTCATGGACCCTCAGGAGGAGACACAATGTAGAGGGAGGAAGGGGAATGAGCAGGGAGGAGGGTGGCAGCAGGGTGGCTGGTGCAAACTGGGCACCTTCATAATCTCTTCAGACACCTCCCGCCCACACCACCATTTGGGTCAATGTCAGAGTGCAAGGGTTAGAAGGGGTAAAAAATTGAAAATATAACTCTGCCCTGCCTGTAGGAGATGGAAAGGTTGGTACACACTGAGTACAGTGCCTGGGGATCTTCCTGGAGCCCTGGGTCTGGGTACAGGCTCCCATTCATGCCAACACACTGCCAAAAGCCTGACCATGAAATGACCACCTACACAGCTTCCTCCCTGGTCCTGCACTGGGGTGACCCAGAGGCAGGTCCCCAGGGAGAAATATCAAGATCCATCCCCACTACAGCTCTTCTTCTGGAGAAAGCTCTGACCTCCCTATGTGGAGCTGGGGGTGGAGGATACATCTGAGTGGGAATATCATCCAACTCCTGGTTCACTTTGGTGGCCAAAATCCAAGACAGCAGCTCAGGAGCTATGTTTGTCAGGCTAAAGCAGGCAAGGGCGGAGGAGAACGACCTCCCTTGTCTGTTTTCACGCCAGTTTTGGCATCTCTCCCTGGTGAATCTCAGTGGGTTCATCCCCAACCCACTACAGTCGTTGGGGTAGCAAAGGACACTGAGGGTCTCTGTGTTTTGGCAGCTGGTCTGAGCCCCTTGAAGGAGGTTTAATGGTGAAAAGATGGGTGACGTGTGGGGAAAACAGCCCTCTCTCAGGCATCCCGGGTTGGGCATCCCACTTCTGAGCCAGCCTGAAGAAGTCAAGCCTTTATGGCCAAGCAGATTTTGGCACCTTTTGGTGGCGCCTTGTGGTGGTCCCCAGCTCCTGTACGTCCTACACGAGGTCAGGGCTCTGGGGATCTCTTCCTGCTCACGCTGCCCTTCTCAATGCTCCTCTCCATCCTCTTTCAGAGGCTTCCCATGTCAAACCCAACCCCCCGAACTCCACCTCGGACTCGGACCTCATGAAGTACAGGACCATCAGCCAGATCCCCCAGTTCACGCTCAACTTCGTGGAGTTCAACCTGGAGAAGCACCGCTCCGGCTCCACCACAGAGATCGAGATAATTGCTCCCCACAAGGTGATGGAGCGCACCCAGAACGTCACTGAGAAGGTCACACAGGTATGTGGGCAGTGAGATGCCACCAAGGCAGTGATGGAGTGCTGGTGTTGCTGCTGGGGGACAGTCCCGAGCACTCCAGCAGCTTTGGGAGGAGAGAAGCAGAGAGGGCAGTGACCCCTGGAGATTCCATCCCAGGAAATGCCAGTATCCCTGGGATTGGTTATGCTTTCCTCTGAATGGCTGAAATTCTCAATTTAGTCCCCTAAATGAGTATTTCTGGTAATTTGTGGCTGGGCAAACACCAGCATGAACTGCTTGTTGATGGTGGCCTTGAAGGGGACACACGTTTGCATGTTTGTGTGTACATGTGGCTTCTTTGGGGGGAAGCTTTGGCCACTGTTCCTGCCTCCCAGCGCTGGGAAAGGAGCCCCGGGGGCAGTGCTGGCCCCGAGGTGCCCAGCCAAGGACCCGGCCTGGTGTCAGCACGCCGAGGACCACGGGATCCCCTGGGAGACAGCAGGTGGCACTGCACTGTCACCAACACGTGTGGCACCGCCCCTCACTGCAGGGGACACTTAGGCGCTGTCGCCCAAAGGGACGCGCGTGGAATAGCACATCCTGTGGGGATGTCAGAATGAAGGATGCTGATGTATCCCACAATCCCGAGTAAGGAGCTCTTCTAACAGTGGGGAAACTGAGGCACGGGAGAGCCTCAATATACAAAATACATCTAAGGGCACCTCCCATTGTTGCCAGCAGCAGCCCAGGGCAGATTGAATGAAAATGCAGCCATCTGACCCCAGAAAAGCCTCCAGGCTTGGGAGTTTGCTCCATCAGAGTGGGGTGCTATGCAGGAGTTTCCTTCTGTCTCGATGCCAGCAAACCTTTAACTTCACAGCCTCCACGCACAGAGGCTGGGCTCCCCACTTCAAACATCATGGAACAGTTCTTAGGCTTGTTTTTCCCCTGGCTTGTCCCCATTATTAGTCCCTCTAATCTGGAGGTGACCAGTGACCCGGGATTAGCCCCTGAACTCCCCAGTGGGACAGTGAGCAGCCTCCATGCCCCGGTCCCCATCACAGGAAACACACCAGGGATCAATGGTCAGGCTGGGATGACTATCACAGTGGTGTTGGCCACTCAGTGTGGGGTCAGTAGCTGGTTGTGGAGTGATGGGAACAGATCTGGTGGGTGGTGGCTGCAGGACCCTGCAGTGCAGCACCCACAGAGGTCCATCTTCCCTTCACTTTCAATCTCCAGATGGGATGGGATGCAATGGGACAGGACAGGAAGAACCTCTCCCCTTCCCAGGGAGGACCTGCCTGTCCTCACCCCAGTGTCCCCCACACCTTCTGCCCAAGCCACAGCTCCCTGCTCCTGGCTGCTAAATAATTCATGGTGAGGCAGAGAGAGCGGTCGAGACACCGTCTAAAAATACCAGTGGATGGGCAGGGAGTGGAGACAGGGGCTGTTTGGGATGGTCTGGCCCTGCAGTGAGCTGGCAGGAAGGGCAGGCCACAAGTGCAATGAAGGTCTCAGGCTCAGCCTCACAGGGCTGTGGCCTGGAACACAGCTGGAGGCACGTGGGGATGCTGTGGGGTTGGTGTCACCAGGCTGGGGACATGTCTGCAGGTGGCATGTGTCCCAGTCCCCCTCTCTGCCCTGCTGGGCAGGAGGGTGCTGGGGACAGTGATGGGGGGCTGAGCTGTGTCAGCTGGGAGTGACACTGGGTCAATGCCAGCCTGCAGCCAGCACCATGGGCCTGATCCTGCCCAGCCACTTGTGCTTGAGGCTCTCTGGGTGATTCTGGAGTGACCCCCACCTCAGCTCAGTCCCCTTATCCCCAGCACCAGGCAAGGGACACTGGGGGGCAGCTGGGAAGGTGATGGGTGCCGGGCACCATGGGGCATAAGCAATGGCCTGGGCTAGCCAGGGTCACAAGAACCTCCTCCTTCTGTCACCCACAGCCCCCACACACCCTGCTCCCTCCTACTCCTCCTTCTCCCTTCTGCACTCCCTCACTCGCTGCCAGCACCCAGCACCCCACACCCATGAGGCCATGGCTAAAGCTGGTAAGTGCAGAAGGAAGGGGACAAAGGGAAGGACCACCCAGGAGGATCACCACGGGCAACACTGGCACTGCCACCTTCAGAGACTCCCAGGGCCACCCAGGCCACCCAAGGCCACCCATCCCTTAGGGGCAGAGAGGAACAAGGCTGCAACTGCTCCCCAGCTCTGTGTTAGAGTGGATACTCTTCTGGGGGTTGTTTCTTTACCCTTTTCTGCCTCAGATCTTTGGGACTGTGGTTTTTTTACTTATTCCTGCATGGAAAGCAAGGGAGCTTAACTTGTTCTTGCTTCTGCCACAAGAGCTAGGTGCCAGGAACAGGGACGAAGGGGCAGGGCAGGTGCCCCAGCATAGGGAACAATATTTGGTGGCCCAAATTCAGGACTGGCCCCACAGAGCTGCCTCCAGCCAGGCAGAACAAGCACTCAGCTGCTGAGGGTGGGAGCATTGCTGGTTTTCCCAGACACGAGGTGAAGGAGCCCATCTCAGCCTTCTACGTGCATCCTCGTTTTGGGATCAAGCGTTTTACCAGAGTTGCCTTGCCCCCATCCCCACCATCCCCACGGGAGGCTGCTCCCCGAGCCCAGCTGGTGCCTCGTTCCCTTCCACAACGATTGTGTTTGGGTCACTTTTTCCAACCCCTCCCCTCTCCGTCCACCAACGACGTCGACGGCTCCCGCCGCTCCATTGGCGCTCCTGTCCCCACGGGGGCCCCAGCATCGACCGGGTTTGATTAATCCGCGCTGGGCTCCCGAACGCCCTTCGCAGCCGCATGTCTCCCACCCGCCTGGCCGAGTGCCTGCGTGCCTGCGTGGGCAATGCCACGGCCCGAGCGCTGCGCCCGCCCTGCCGGACGCTGCCTGGGCCCGTGGGGCCGGGGGCCCCCATGGTGGACACCCGGACTTCGAGGGTCAGCTGCCGCCTGGGGCGCCGGGCGAGCTGCAGGCAGGTAGGAGCAGGGGGCACCTCTGGGGCAGGGGGACCCTCCAGTGTCCTGGGGCTCTGGGATGTTGGGAGCGGCTGCTTGTCGTGGGATGGGGCTACAAAACCTTGAACAAGACAAGAGCGGGAAGGATCAGACCTTTCTTCCAGATCTGTTGCCAGAGCCATGGTGATGCTCATCGCTGTTGCCTTGGGATATGTGGATCCTCCTCTCTCCTCTCTCCTCTCTCCTCTCTCCTCTCTCCTCTCCTTTGCAGCCCAGCAAAAAGCTCCCTTTCAGCTGGGGGCTCAGTGACAGGAGAGAGAATTGAGGTGCTCCTCACCTCTGCTGTAACTGGCACTGGTCCCAGCACCAAAGGGACACTGGGGGTCAACAGAGCAGCAGGGGCAGGAAGGGGATCCAGCTGTCCTCAGCTCCAAATAAGCCCCTTCATGCCACCACTCCTCAGCACCCAAAGCAGGGCAGCCCCACCCCTCCCATACCAAGTGTCTTATGTTTTGTCCCCACAGTGGCTTTAGAGCCATCAGGAGCTGGCATTGGTCCTGGAGGGAGAGCTGGGGCAGGCCTGGGTGTGTAGGGAACTCACTGGTGCTGTGGAGTGTCCCCTTGAAAGCAGAGAGCCATGGGGACACATGACAGCCTGGGAGGGTGCTTGCACCATCTCACCACCTGAGATGGCATTTGCACATCGGTGGCTACAGGTGAGATGGGAAATGTGCATTGCCTGAGGCTTTGCTGCAGGTGGCCCAAGCTATCCCTCTGCTTGGAGGACAACTGTGCCAGAAGGACACCCAGGGGAAGATACTTGCTATGGCCAAGAAAGGCATGGTGCAAGGCTTGCAGGATGCCTAATGTGCTGTCACCCTTGGGTGGCACAGCCAGGAGATGGCATCTCCAAGCTGCCCAGCCCACAGCCCTGTGCCAGGGCAACCCAGAAGCTCCCGACCTGGTGGCATAGAGCTGAGGGCTGAAGGAGGCACAGCAGCAGGCACTTTCCTCTCTGCTGTGTCAGAAGGACATAAAGCAGGTAAGAAGCTGCCCCAAGGGTGCTGTGACCATCAGAGACAGACAAGGACCTTGGTGTGAGCCAGTGGGAAACTGGGCAAACACATATGCAGCCAACAAAGGTGAAAAAAGCTGTAGGAAACCATTGTGTGCTCCTTGATGCTCTACTGGCACATGGAAGTCCCTTGCCTGGTTGCTGGTGTTATCCAGCCTATCTCCTGGTCTCCCATCCTTCTCACACCCCTCTTCTGGCAGGTGCTGTCCCTGGGCGCTGATGTCCTTCCCGAGTACAAGCTGCAGGCGCCGCGCATCCACCGATGGACCATCCTGCACTACAGCCCCTTCAAGGCCGTGTGGGACTGGCTCATCCTCCTGCTGGTCATCTACACAGCCGTCTTCACCCCCTACTCAGCCGCCTTCCTGCTCAACGAGGAGCAGGTGGAGGAGAAGCGCTGGGACTGCAGCTACTCCTGTGACCCACTCAACATCATCGACCTCATCGTGGACATCATGTTCATCGTGGACATTGTCATCAACTTCCGCACCACCTACGTCAACATCAACGACGAGGTGGTGAGCCACCCCGGCAAGATCGCCATTCATTACTTCAAGGGGTGGTTCCTCATTGACATGGTGGCTGCTATCCCCTTTGACCTGCTCATCTTCCGCTCTGGCTCTGATGAGGTAAGAGCCGGGTCTATCAGGACAGGAGGGGACTTGTGGATGGATAGGGAGAGATGTATGAGAAAGAAAGAAAGGGATGTGGATGGTTTGATGTAAGTGGTGGATGGCCAAATCCATGGTGAGAGGGGTAGTTAGTCACAGGGTGGAGAAAGGTGTCTTGACAGGCTTTTAAGCTGCTGGGACCTGGGATTATGTTTTTTAGGGCCAGGCAGTCCCTGCTCTAAATGTTAAGAGTGGATCCACTCCCCTTGCTGAGGCTGACCCAGCAGAGCAGGCTGGGGACTCAGCTTAACAGCTGGCCCCATCCTCCAGTGTGGGTAAATTTGGGGGTGCATTGCTAGCCAGACTCAAAATGCTGGCAGTGGGATAACCCTGTAGTTACTGTACTGCCTGGAGGCTCCACATCTGGAAGTAAAAGGCAGCTCTTTTGGGAGCAATGGCTGGCAAGGTGAGGACCCATCAGGAAACACGGCCTTGGTCTTGGCTCTTCTCACTTGCTCACCTCTAATCCCAGAGCTTGTTGCCTTTATGGTCAGCAGAGGGAAAGTGCCCTTCCTGTGCTGTGACTCATCTGACTTAGTTCAGAGGTCACCTCCAGGACAAGGTGATTCACACTCCAGAAATGCATCTGTATCCTTCAAAGGAAGCACGGCTCAGCTGGTAGCGCGCCTGTGGAACGTGCCATATTTATCCTTTGCTTGTCCCTGAGGTCTTCTCACCTCTCCCCTGCAGACCACCACCCTCATTGGTCTCCTGAAGACCGCCCGGTTGCTGCGCCTGGTGCGCGTGGCGCGGAAGCTGGACCGGTACTCGGAGTATGGAGCAGCCGTGCTCTTCCTGCTCATGTGCACCTTCGCCCTCATCGCCCACTGGCTGGCCTGCATCTGGTATGCCATCGGCAACGTGGAGCGGCCCTACATGGAGCACAAGATCGGCTGGCTGGACAACCTGGGCGACCAGATCGGCAAGCGCTACAACGACAGCGACCTCTCCTCTGGTCCGTCCATCAAGGATAAATACGTCACTGCCCTGTACTTCACCTTCAGCAGCCTCACCAGCGTGGGCTTTGGCAACGTCTCGCCCAACACCAACTCCGAGAAGATCTTCTCCATCTGCGTCATGCTCATTGGCTGTGAGTGCCTGCGCTGTCCCCATCCCTGCTTTGGAGGTTGGAGCATCTCCTTCTGCCTGTGCCTGTTCTGCACAGACAAATGGAGGGGGTGATAGAAATACATGTTTTCAGGTCCTGGTAGATACAGGTTTTAGGAATCTGCTGGTTCCAGGTCTGATGTAGCTGGACATGTATCTCCCCATGTCATGCTGAGTCCTGCCCTCTCATTTCAGCTCTGATGTACGCCAGTATCTTCGGCAACGTCTCAGCCATCATCCAGCGCCTCTACTCAGGCACGGCACGCTACCACACGCAGATGCTGCGGGTCAAGGAGTTCATCCGCTTCCACCAGATTCCCAACCCCCTGCGCCAGCGCCTGGAGGAGTATTTCCAGCATGCCTGGTCCTACACCAATGGCATCGACATGAACGCGGTGAGTACGGGCAGGTAGGCCCTGTGTCCTCACAGGACTTTGTCCTGAACAACACAGCATCTGGATCTGGGTCCACCCAAACACTTCCATCCCTTTTCATCAGGATAGATGCAGGACACTTGGGAGGCACAGACTCTATCCATACATCTCCTGCATTTCCACTGCCTGCAACCCCCTTTGTCTTTTCCTCCTTTTTCTGCCCATTGCTTTACATCTACCCAGAGGTTTTCCAGGGTCATGAGCACATTTCTTGGTTTCAGAGAGCAGGTTTGGTGGGGAGCTCAGAGTCCCTACTGGCACTGAGCACTTTCAGGCTGGTGTCTGTTGGTGTCACAGGAGTGGAGCAAGTATCGATCCAGCTCCTCTCCACACCACCGGTTGCTAAGCAAAGTGCATCCTGCTCTCACAGCAGGGAAAGGAGGGCATTTAAATAAACCTCGATCCATTTTAATTAGAGCCCAGAGAGGCAGCTGTTTGTTAGCAAAGGGGGGATCAATGGCGGAGCTGTGCTGGAGAGGCGCCGTGTCTCCGAGCCTGGCAGAAGGGCTCGTGCTGACGGCGCCGGGGGCTCCGCAGGGATGGGGATGTGGCTGGGCCGAGGTGTTCTGGGCTGGGGACTGCACTCACAGCCCTGGAATTCAGTGCACAGACATGGTGGCTTGGCCAGCAGCAAGGCAGAGGAATGAGAAAGGATAAGGCAAGGGGAGACATGAGACCTCGTATTCCTGGTCTCTTGGCCCTGGGCAGGTTATCAGCCCACTCATTCCCAGCTGATGCTCCTTCTTTTCCTTAAGATTTGATCCTGAGCAGCATCAGGACCACAGATTTGTATGAATTCAGCCTCTCCCACATGAAATAAGTGGGCAGCATTTGGGGGTTTGCTGCTGCCAGAGTTTTGGGTTAACCCTCTCCGGTGGAGGAGACACCCTGGGCTGGACATCAGTGGCAATAATGAGAAGCAGTGCCATGGCACCCTACCAAGCACAGGTGCTCTTGGCTTAGTGCAAACCCAGGTCACAAATCCCCTGCGAGAGCTGAGCATGTGGCTCAGCCACGCCTCCACCCACACCAATTCCTGCTGGGTGCTGCAGAGACACCACAGTGTGATCTCATCAATCACCCCACAGCCTGATCAATTCGTCCACCCCTGATTTCCCAGTAGGGAAACACTCCTGCTAAGCACGGGAGATCGTGATGAAGCCACGAACAAGTTGTGCTCACCAGCCCCAGCATGGCTGTTCCGGATTTAGCCACCAGCGGGACGTGAGCAAAGAGGACAGCAAGGAAGACCCCAGGGCCATATGCTACTCTCCAAAAAAACTCAAATCCAGGTGGTTTTCACCTTGGCACCATGAGTCATTGGTGGCAGCAGCTTTCTCCATATTGTGAGTTTTACCTTGATGTCACCTTCAGATTCAGCTTTTGTTCAACACGAGGTATTTGCACAGGTATATTTAGCTGTCAGTGCACACAACTCTCCCGTGCTGCTGCTTCTTGGCATTCAGGCAGGTGCTGTTTAATTAAGGTTTTTTTTGCTCTTTGTGCCAGTTTCTGGTCTCATTCATCCAAGATTAGTGGGTGTAAAGATGAAAAGGGGGATATGCCACCAATGGGTATAAATAGATTGAACTGGTTACTTTTATTTATTGCTTGGGAGCGCTGTTGTCCCCAGCCACAAGCAGTAAAAGCCAGCGACAGGCAGGCAGGCAGGGATCCACCAACAGAAGATCAAAAGATCATTGAAATCACAGAATTACAGAATGGCTTGAGGCTGGAAGGGACCTTAAAGCTCAAACTGTTCCACTCCCTGCTATGGACAAGAACATCTTCCACTAGACCAGGTTGCTCCAAGCCCCATCCAGTCAGGCCTTGAACACTTCCAGGGATGGTAAAATGTCACCCCACCTTTGGCTTTCCGGGCACACGGTCTCCCCGTTTGGCCCCATTGTTTCACGCTGAATGTCACACAACCTCTCCATTCAGTCACAGCGTTCCCTCCCAGGGACAGTGGTGTGATGGCATCTCTCCCTGGCTCTCCACAGGTGCTGAAGGGCTTCCCTGACTGCCTGCAGGCCGACATCTGCCTGCACCTGAACCGCACGCTGCTGCAGAACTGCAAAGCCTTCCGGGGAGCCAGCAAAGGCTGCCTGCGTGCCCTGGCCATGAAGTTCAAGACGACTCACGCGCCGCCTGGAGACACCCTGGTGCACTATGGAGATGTCCTCACCACACTCTACTTCATCTCCCGGGGTTCCATTGAGATCCTCCGGGAAGACATTGTGGTGGCCATCTTAGGTGAAAAAGTCCTTCCTTTTGCGAGCGGTGATGGGCGAGGGGCAAAGGGTGGCAGGTGAAGGTAAAGAAGGAAACACATGTTGGGGAAGGGAAGGTTGCTCCTCAGCATCTGACAGGCCCCCACGCCAGTGGGCAGGGAAAGGAGGATCCCTGGAAGAAGCCAGGGAGAAGCCTCAAGGGAGAGAGGAGAGCAGGGCATGGCTCAGCAGTCACCAGCCATCACTGACGACCCACTGCCCTGGCTTGGTGTCACCATCAGTGATGGCTTTCACGTGTGGTCCCCAGCACACAGAGTCAGGGCCAGGGTTTCTGGGCATCCCCTTATTCATGAGCCCCAAAGTAAGAGGTGCTGGAGCAGAATATCTGGAGCAGTAGTGGGTGCCCACCTCTCCATAATGAGCTGTATCTTGACACAGGGAAGAACGACATCTTTGGGGAGCCCATCAGCCTCTATGCCCGCCCAGGGAAGTCCAACGCCGACGTGAGGGCCCTGACCTACTGTGACTTGCACAAGATCCAGCGTGAGGACCTGCTGGAGGTCTTGGACATGTACCCAGCCTTCTCTGACAACTTCTGGAGCAACTTAGAGATCACCTTCAACCTACGAGATGTGAGTGCCAGGGCTGCCCCAGGGAGCAATGTGCTCAGTGCTTAAATTTGGCAAGTGGGAGGGCTGAAGCAAGGACAGCCACATTTCCCAGGGCATTCTCCAGGGAGTTATGATTCCCCCACAGCAGGACACGTCTACTGTATGTTTCTGACCTCTTTGGAAAAGCTGGCACAACAAGCCATGCCAGTGGTACTCTGCTCTGCAGCACCTGTAAATTGTCCACAGGGCTGCTCCAGCCTGGGCAAATGGGTTGTACAAGTTTTGAGGCTGCTCAAAGAAATGAGCAGAAATATTCTCATGTTTCATTGAATTGGGTACCAGCTTCCTCTGAAAATTCCTTTTTTAAATAATCAGGTTTGAAACCTCCGAAAAGGGATTCTTGAAGCATTTTTGCCAGTGCTGTTTGATTCTTTTATAGTGTGTGACTGAACTTTGTCCTTTCCTGACTTTTTTTTTTTTTTTAGAAAAAGTAAAATATAGAAAAGAAATTCAAATTCCCTCCATGTCCTGTCCCACTCTGGGACGTCCTGCCACTTCTCAGGGTGCTCCTTTCCCTCCCCATGGCCCTGACACCCTTACCTCTGTCTCAAAGCAGCAAGGACAGCCTCAGGAATCCCTTGAGCTCTGAAACCAGTCCAGGAGACACTGGATGGGACAGGGCAGTGGTGAAGAGACAGAGGTAGCTTCACCTTCGGAGGACATGGAAAGGGGTGTAACCCCCATGGCACGCATGGATGGGACACGAGACCCTTTCCCTGGTGACCACCCCCTCTCCTTTCCTCAGGCAGACAGCGTTCCCCGCTCACCCCTCAGCGAGGAGTACGACTGCACCTACCGCCGGGCTCGCCGCCGCAAGCACTCCCTTTGCCAGCCCAACAAGCCTGGTGAGTCCTACTGCCTTGGCAGAGCCCGGCCTGCAGGGTGGGAGAGTGGGATCATTATTAATTACTACCCTGGCAGGCGCCCCAAAGCAGAGATTGCCGGTGCCTCTGTCCCTGCAAACCGTCCCGCAGGCACCCAAACTGCCTTCCCTCCCTCCCCTCGGGGTGCCCCAGCCCTGCAGGCATCCTGAGGGAATTTTTTTCATGTGCTGTACTCCCCAATCTGAGCTGTCGTGCTGTCCCACAGACCCAGATACGGGCATCTCTGATGCAGAGCAGTATCACACCTACTCCGAGCTCACCAACCCGCAGGACCCGCTGAGCAAGGACCAATGGGACGACCTGGGCAGCAGCACCTCTCCCTGCTCCCAGGCCAGTGATGACGAGGCCAAGACCGGCAGCCCTGTGAAAGCTGAGCCCTTCCCCACGCCCAAAAAGGATGACTTTGCTCTGCCCTCGCTCAGCCTCATCACCACCACCGGCGCCGGCAGCACAGAGGTTGGCAAGCAGGTGGCAGAGAACAGCCAGACCTACACAGGTACCCAGGGCTGCAGGCACAGCTGGCAGGAGGGTGGTGAGAGATGCTTGGGTACGGTGGCCTTGTCTTGGAGCAGGTCCAAGCTGCTCATGCGCATTTGAGGGGAGCCACACTCCAAGGCCAAGGGTCTTCGCCGCCTTTTGTCCCCAGCTGGGTCTGCCCTGTCCCTCCTGTGCCACTCATGTATGTCAGGGTGGTGGCTGTCCATGTGTGTGGGTGATGGCTCTCCACGCATGTCAGTGGTGGCTCCACGTGTGTGTTGGTGATGATACTCCATGTATGTCAGGCGACAGAACCTGAAGCATCTTGTCTTGGTTTGGAAAGACAGGTATCTACCAGGGAAACTGGAGTTTCCCTGNTCCCAGAAAACCAGGTGAAGCAGCCGCTTTCCAGTCCCTCTGTCTCAGTTTATACCAGGTAGAAACTGCCTGCCCCCACCCCACTGCCAGGGGCATGTGATGCATCTCACAATGGGGTGATGGAAATGCAGATGCAGCTCTGGGGGCGGGGTACAGCCTGGGGGGTGCTAATGGCCCATTATCAGAAGGTGTCAGGCCTCTCTCCCACAGATGAAAATAGAATACACATATTTGGCTCTACAACCCAGGACACACCTCCATACCAGTGGGGCTGGAGGATGCAGGGCAGAAGTGTTGAGATGTCTCCTCTCCTTCCAGCCGCTCCCCTGGATATTCCCAACATGTTCAGCTTCTGGGAGGATCGGCAGCCGAGCCACCCTGCGGAGCCTTTGCAGCACATCTCGCTGGTGCACAGCTCACAGGACGTGCCCCTGCACAGTGACTACAGGCCGGGGCAGATTGAGTCCAGGCTGGAGCTCCTGCAGGCCCAGCTCAGCAGGTGGGCAGGGTTGGAGAGGACCTGGGGGACTCTGAGCCATCACCTTCTGCTTTCTAGAGGCGGCCACAGTGGTCTTTGTGTGCAGCAACGCCAAGTCCTGACCCCTGGGACACTGAATTCCTGGGGAGGGGGTGGGAGTGCTTTGCAAATGCAGCAGCTTCTCAAAGGGCCAACCCTGACCCTGACTGCAGCCCAGCCCCTCATCTGCTGCTGTGCCACCACCCTTGGCATCTGTCTCCACCCCCAGGATCTCCCACGGTGCCACCTGAGATCTGTTACTTTCCCATGGCTTCCAAACTCAATGCAACTGCAGATATTAAACCATCCATAGGCATGACTGGAGGCCTTTGCAGGTCCCCTCTTCCTGCTGCAAAGACCTACAAGCATCCTCTTACTCAAGCAAATGAACCTCATGACCATCCTTGCCCTCTAAGTAAGAAAACGTACATGATTTTTCAAACTGAGAGAGAGTAGGTTTAGATTGGATACTAGGAAAAAATCCTTCCCTGTGAGGGTGGTGAGGCCTGGCACAGGTTGCCCAGTGCATCTGTGACTGCCCCATCCCTGAAGTGTTCCAGGTCAGGTTGGATGGGGCTTGGAGCAACCTGCTCTAATGGAAGGTGTCCCTGCCCATGGCTGGGTTTGGAACTGGATGAGCTTTAAGATCCCTTTCAACCCCGACTAGTCTGTGAATTTTGAAGGAGAAGAGCCCACACTGCAGGTGCAGGTTTAAGCTCCCCAGGCAGCACTCACATAAGGGCTGACACTGTGGGCTCTGCTGCCCTTGTTGAGCTCATTTCATCACACATTTCTGCTTTGGTGTCTTCCCAGTGCACCATCCTAGCACTGGGGGACAGATCTGCCCACTCTGTAAGTGATGCTGTGACTTTGTCCTGCAAGCAGGGCTGTGCCCACTCCTGCCAGAGCTGTTCACTTCAGTCAAGGACAAGGCAGAAGGAAGAGACTTCCACTTTCCTGTTTGCTTCTGTTCCTGAGTTAAAAGTGGTTGGCACTAACCTGCCTTGCTCCATCTGTCAGCACAGGCAGCTGGCCTGGAGAATTGATCCAGATTAAAACAAACCATTGCAATTTTTTCCCCCCTCCAGGGTAATTTTAGCTTTTTTCAAATCCCCGCTCCAGATCCCAGTTTGGCTCCACATAAAATTGGGCAGAGGATGATTGAGTGTGGCAGGAGAGAGATGGCAGGATTGATCTCTCTCTGGCAGTGCCGGTTGGAAGCTCTCTAAAAACCTCAACAAGAAGCAGGCAAAGCATCACTGCCCTGGGGCAGCAGGATCGGCACCTCCTCCCAGTGCCTCCCCTGCCCAGCTGCGGGATGCAAAAGGGTTCTCTGCGCTAACGCCGGGCTGCTCTGTCCCCAGGCTGGAGTCCAGGATGTCGTCAGACATTAATATAATCCTCCAGCTCCTGCAGCGCCAGCTGTCCCAAGTGCCACCCGCGTACAGCCCCATCTCGCCGACCTCCCACAACCTGGCCATGTACGGCATCGTCCCGCGGAGCCTGGAGCCGCTCGCCCCCTGTGCGCCGCTGGAGGACCAGGAGCTGCCGACCCAGGAGCAGGTAAGGTCACTCCTCCTGGCTCAGCATCCACCGGGGTCCTTCCGCCCCACTCCTGGGTTCTCTCCAGGCAAACACTCATGGGTGGGTCCCAGCAAAGCCAGGGGGTCTTGATTTAGGAGCAGACCAGCCCAGTGCATCACTGGTTTGGGGGCACAGCTGCCATCCCCAAGACTGCCAGGTTGCCCCATCTGTAGGGAAGGAAGTGGGTTTCCTCTGTTCTGAGGCTTCCTCAAATGAAAAATAATATTTTGGGGCTTGAAGCCTTTATGAGGCTCCAGGGCTGATGAGGAGAGAGCGTGGCTACTTCGTTTTGCTTTTACCTTAACCCATACAATTCCTCATTTCCCAGCAGAGCCCAAGCTACACGGAGGTAGAAAAGTTCCACTTAAAATCCAGGGACTCCTTTTCAAGTGGGATGCAGCTGTCTGCGTCATCCGACAAAACCGTGACCGTCTGCTCTGAGCAGGAGCACCACTCCCCACCTCTCCCGAAGCCAGAGCCTCCCCACCAAAGGGCACCACACACCCAGGGACTCTTGCGGGGCTCTCGTTTCCCTTCCCTCCCTGAGCACTTGGAGGCATCTTCCGAGCACCAGGACATTCAGAGACACCTCTCCGACCCCGTGCTTCCTGGAAGTTAGAGACGTGGGGGCTGTGGGGGCGAGTCAAGAGGAACCTCAACTGCAAGCCCGGTCAGTTGATGTTGATTTTGACTGCAAAGGGTAAGACATTGGACAATGCCATTGGCTCAGGGGTTTAATTTGTAGCTATCTTCTGCCACCGTGACAGGAAATAGAGTGGCTGGCTTCCAAGGTCAACGTTTTCCAGCGGTTCCCATAGAGTAGATTTCATTTGCACATTAGAGTGAACCTAGAACAGTTCTTACAGCCACCATCGAGCTGGTTAGGCCACATGGCTCCCACCACCTCCTCCTTGCCAAGGCTTCCTCTCGAGAAGGGCACAAGCCAAGTGAGCCACAGCAACCACAGGAGAGCAAATCCACGGCTCTGGGCTGCGAGGCTGCTGTGCTGGAAACCTCTGGAGCAGGGACCAGTGTGTTGGTAAAGGCTCAGCCCAGCAGAGCCTGCAGGTATTACAGAAAGGATGGTCACTGGAGATCTCCAGTGGGAGATCTCCATGGTGTGGTCCAGGGGAAACTGCAGGTGGCAAGCCCAGGACAAGGACAGAGGACAAAAGCTTTTCCTACTTGATTGCCACTGAGAAGTGGAAGGCCAACATCCCTTGCCACCTCAGCCTGCTTCAGCAAGAGTCCCAGGGCACTGACTTCTCCAGCAAGGCTGATCATGCCTTGCAAACCCCAACACGCATCCCACAACTCCCCAGGTAAACCCAACTCGTCACTGGGCTGGGCATAAAGCACAAAATTCAAAAGCACAATCCCAGAAAGCCGAAAAGCCCCAGACCCCCCACGTCCAGTCCTCCCTCCCAGCTTTTCTCTTTTGATAAAGGTTCAATAGGTGCTTCCTCCTGCCCAGCCCTTCTCCCGGCAGACTCCGCAGCATTCCCGTAGGAGAAGCCCACGTAGCACTGCCGCCTCGCCGCTCGGGTAGATGCTGTGATCGTCCTAGGCCGCCAGCTCAAGTAATGTATCGAGCTCCCTTTGAGAGTAGTCAAACTGTGAGCATCTCTTTCTCTGGAGTTTTAGTGTACACTTTGCTAATAAAGATGTTTTTGGCACCTAACGTGAATTACAGCTGTGTTCGTTGGGAGCATCCATGAACTCGTCCCCTGCGGTCAAACCCCTGTTGTCTCATCCAAGGAGTGTGGGGCTGACAGAGCCCATGTGCAGCCAGGCCAAGGGTGGAGCCTGCGGGGGCTTTGCCGAGCAATCCCTTCCCGAAAAGGAGGCGCTTGAGGCTCTGCAGTAATTTGGAAAACGTTTTCCACAAGCCCAGGCAGCTGCGTTTGAGAAATGGATCTGACGAACACGACTCAGGCAGAGCGCAGGCCAGGAGTCCTTGCAGCAGGCAGGACTGCCAGGAGCACAGCGCTGCCCAAAGGGCCGCCTGCATCCCCGCCGAGCGGCCGCGGGTGCCTCGCGGGGCTGGAGCCGGGATCGCGCATCCCCGACCCCAGACGGTCCCCACAGCCCCAGCAGGGGATTAAATCAGCCTCTCTCCGCCTCGAGCGGGATGCCGGGCACAGCAAGGAGCTCCCAGCTGCACCGCATCCCCGAGTAAGGCGCAGAGCACTCGCCAGTGCTGGTTCCAAAAATAAACACCATAATTAACCTCCAGGTAATTAGCGACAAGCCCAACCCCGTCCGCCACTCGGCGGAGGCGGGACTCGAACTGGCGGCACCGTCGTGCGCCTGAAGTGGCCCCACCCGCCCCAGGCTGGTGTGACTGACATCACTTCCAGCCAATCGATCAGCGAAAAGGGCTCAAGATCCCGCCTCCAGTCACTGCGACCCCGGGTAGCCAATAAAATGTCGACAACGAGCGCACCCGCCCTCCTGGGCGGGACCAAGCGCAGTCGTAGGTTACCCCAGCCAGAGCGCGAGCGTCCGCCTGGAGTGAAGGGCGAGGTGACCAATAGAAAGCCGAAGCGGGCCGAGCGCACAGGCAGATCCCCCAATAGGCAGCCGGCGCTCTCAATGACAGTCAAGGCGTCCAACCCGCGCACAGTGGGCGGGGCTCCCCGCGTGGCTTCCGTTCCCGTTGTGTGAGAGGCCGAGTCCCAAACGGCCTCAGCGCCGCTGCCGCTGCCGGGTCAGGGCCGGGACCGGGGGCCGAGCCGGGGCCTCCCCGTTCCCTGCCGCCGTCCCGGGGGCCGAGCTGAGCTTCCCCCGCCGCCCTGAGAGCCGAGCCGAGCCTTCTCCGCTCCCCGTCACCCAGGGGGCCGTGCCGTGCCTCCTCCGCTCCCCGTCCCGGGGTCCGTTGAGCCTCCCCCCTGCCCGCCCCGCCGCCCCGCTCGCTCCAGCCGGCTCCCCCCGCAGGCTCCCTGGGCCAGGCCCGCGGCCCCCCCGGTCCAGCCATGTCGCTGCACGGGAAGCGGAAGGAGATCTACAAATATGAGGCGCCCTGGACCGTGTACGCCATGAACTGGAGCGTCCGGCCCGACAAGCGGTTCCGCCTGGCGCTGGGGAGCTTCGTAGAGGAGTACAACAACAAGGTGGGCAGCGGTGGGCACAGGGACCGGGGCGGAACAGGGGTTGGCTCGCTTCGTCCCGGGGTTGAGGTGGGCGGGGGGCGCCTGCCCGCCCTGTCCCGGGCGCTCGGAGCTGTGCAGAGCTGTGCAGAGCCCCCCGCCCCCGAAGTGCAGGCGCTGGGCCAGGTCCAGGCTGGTCTCCTTCTAGCGAGCCCGGAGGTGAGGGCACACTGGAGGTGCTGCTGGTTTGGGGATAACGCTGCTGCAGGACTCCTTGTGACTGACCTCTGAGCTTCGGGAATAACGATTGTGTTGACTTCAGTCACATAAGCGCCACGTGCTGTGAGTTCTCTGTGGTGTAAAGAGTTGGAAACTAAAGGTATGAGTATGAGTCTGGATGCTGCTGCTGTAGAAGTAAAACAGGGTCCCCCGGCTTGGGTATATCTGGCTATTTGGTCAACACAAAGGGAAGTTCGTGGCCAGGACTGAAGTTTGTACATGTATATGTACATAAATATAAAAAAGTTCCACCTCAATCTGAGGAAGAACTTCTCTCCATAGAGGATGGCAGAGCAGTGGAACAGGCTGGTCAAGCGACTTGTGGAGTCTCCCTTTCTGGTGACATTCCAAACCCACCTGGACATATTCCTGTCTCACCTGTTCCAGGTGACCCTGCCTGGAAAGGGGGGTTGCACTGGGTGATCTGGAGAGGTCCTTTCCAACCCCAGCAATTTTGTGATTCTATGATGTACAGGGTGTCTGAGATGGTGTTGGAAATGTAACTGTTCTCATTGTACTTCCTTGCTGTGGAGGACTTCTGTGTGATAACTTTTTTCATAAGTATATAAACCGCTCTCTGTGATTCCTCAGTACTTTTCCCTGAGAACAAGGGTGTAATGAGGCACGAGATTGTATCATGAGTGTTTCCCTGCAAAGTGTAAGTGAAGAACGTCACTCTGGTAACAGAGACTGTGTGTTCATCTCTCAGAACACATGTGGAGTCACTTCTGAACAGCTTCAAGGTGCTGGTCTGGTACAATGAATTATGTAGAAATAGAAGAGAGATGAGGAGACGGATGAAGTTACAGAGCATCCTGGAATTTCTGTGAAACTGAAGGTTTGCCAGTAGAGCTTGATTTATTGCATGTAGCTTTGTAGCCTTGTCAAGGTGTTTAAGGGAGATTGTGGAAAATACTGTCAGAAAGTTGGCATTGGGTAGGGCTCTGTGCAAGGGTGTGGTGGCAGGGAGTGGCAGGGTGACATCTCTTAGAGTGGGTAGATGACTGCCCTTGCAGCAGTCCTGGACATGGGCTTTGCTGTAGTTCAGGCAGCATGAGCCCTGTGTGAAAGTTGTCTCCTTTTCCTGGAGAGTGTTGTGCTTCTGGGAATGCTGCTGGGGCCTGACTTGAAAACTTCCAATTTGTTTAAAGACCAACTTGGAAACGTTTTTGTAGTCTGTACTCTGAGAAGGTAAAACAGCAAATCTGCTAACAGTTGTTGTTTAGAGGTGGCACAATTGGTTGATAAGGGGCTTGCCTATACCTCTTTAGTTTTGGAGCATTCCCTGGGGTTGCTCTCTCTTACACTGTGGTTAGATCTGCTTCTCAGCTCAAGCTTTCAGTGTAAAGCCACTGAGTCAGCTCCTCTCTTCCATGCTTTACACTCACAGTTGTTGCAGACAGAAATTGTGTAGGACTATGTAAATTATCACTGTCTGTAAATATTACTCGGGGCTTCTCTTGACCTGTGAGCTCCAGGAATAATGATTCTGTTGACTTCAGTCCATTTAAGCACCACATGCTGTGAGGTCTGTGTGGTGTAAAGAGCTGGAAACTAATTGTGTGAAGATGAGAAAAGTCTGGATGCTGCTGCTGCTGCAGAAATAAAGATGATGTATGATTAAAAATTAAACCTGTACAATCAATGCAGTGCAATGTAACCTTCATTTGCTGTGTCTCTGATATTTCACAGTGGTTTTTTTCTAATTTTGTTTTCTTGTTTGGTGCTTTTTGTAGGAGGACAGTTAACAGAGATCTGTCTTGGCTAATTGCAAGTGTTGTTATTGCTCAGAGTATTGACATTGTCTCCTTTACTTTGGGGACTAGAATACTCTTGGGAGTGGTGTTTCATCTGCACTGTTTTAATGGTGCCTTACTGTGACACTCTCAGCTGTGCTGAGCCCTTTAGGGGGTGATGAAACATTCAGGGAATAGTTTCATGCTCCAGATTGGAAACTCTTGGACAGGTACTGTAAAACTGTGCTACCTGCACACTTGTTCTAAACTCTTCCAGCTCCTGTCCCTGTACATGGTATAACCAAAGGGAAAAAAACCAGAAGCTCCCCTTTAAATAGTCCATGATACTGTGCAGCAAAGAGCCTGGAGCACTGGGGTTTGTAGCCTGACGTCTAGAATGAACAGAAATGTAAGATTTTTTTACAGAGTATGTGTGAAGTTTTGTCCTTCTGCATATAATTTGTCCTTCAAGGTTGAGATGTTTTATATTGCAGCTTCTGTCGTCAAAACACGCTTATAGGTACAGTTGGCACTAATTAAAAGGATAATGAAAACTGATTTTCATTTTGGCTTTCTCTTTGCACTCACGATCTTTGCACTCTCCTCTTCAGAGGTTTCTGACAAGGTCCCAATAAAATTTCTGTTCCTGATATTACAATGATTTGTTCCAAACAATTGACTTTCTTCTATAATAACAAAAATGGTCTGGAACAGTGTAGCTTGCTTAAGATCCAACCAAATAAGTGACTATACCTTTTCCTTATTACTCGTTCAGGATTTCTTTAAAAAGACTCAATACCCAAGTGTTTGTTGCAGACGTGCTCATCAGGAGGGAATTAGGGGAAAGAGTGGGAGATTTTTGTTTAATTTGTCTCTGATTTTCTGTTTCTGTAGAAATTGCCAGCATTTGAAGTACTACAGGTTACGTGAACTGTCTGTTTACACCTCTCTTTTGTGGGGAACTCAAACCTCTTGGCTGCCAAACCCTAATTTACTGTGATCCCCAATTCCCAGACACCTCTAACCCTGTCAGCCATCATATTAATGGGCTCTGTGGCACAGACTGAAGCTGCTTACCCAGACCTGCTTGAACCCCAACAAGTTGTGTTTCAGCTTGTACACCTTCACTGATCAAATCACTGCTACAAGAAGACAGATGCCTTGCTCTGGTTGTAAGAATTAAATAATTTGAGGTGGTGTTTCCTAAACTTGGATTGGGAAACTGCAGTCAGCCATTGTAATCTCTCATGGATCAGTGTTATGATGGGAGGGAACAGTGTTCATAGATCTTACTATTTAAAGTGCTTGTGGCTGTGACTTTGTGGATCAGGAGCCATCTGTGGAAAACACCAGGAAAGGCTGATTTTTGGGGTCTATCTGTAAGACAAAACTGGAATCCTGTTTAGGAGACAGTAGAGATTGTGGTGTACAAAACTCGCTCCCATCACTGGAGCAAACGGATGGGTTCTGAGCAGGTGCTTCCCAGATTTCCACCTCCTCCCAAGCACTGCCTCAGACAGAGAGCGTTCAGGGCAGTTCTTCTGCCAGAAGGTCATTTGTTCTCTAAGATCTAGCACTGCAAAGAAAAATTGATTGAATGCTGGAGATTAATTGGTGCAGTGACATCTTTCTGATTGTACGTGACCCTAAAATAATTGTGAAATGTCATTTTGGGTAGTTACTAATTAGATTAAAGGGCTGTAGTTTTGGGGATTTTCAAACTGCTGTGAACTTATTTCACTGTTCCTCCAACCATGTAAGAAAAAGAAGCTTTTACCAAATTCTGCATAGTTTAGTTCTGTCTGATTCTTTTGGATCAAGTTGGAGATGGGATTTTTTTAGAAGTTAAGGAATGCTGATTTAAGGCACTTCTTTACTGACATGCACTGTTGCAATTACGCTTTATGTTAAGTGCTTGGATTGTAATGTGCTAAAATTAGATGTGGATTTTCCTATCTTGAAGTGTTGGAGAAACAAATATTTTGCATTCTAGCTGCTGTGATGGCACAATCACAAAACTAGTTGAGACTAAACATGCTGATCCTCATTTTCTCACTGGAAAGATTTACAGGGAGATGTAGAATGGTTCAAATTGTATCCAGACTGACAGGTACTTTCCCACAGGCATTACCTCAGTCTTATCTGAGCTGGATCTCAGGCACTCCTTTGTGCAGCAGCATTCTTACCTCACTTGCAGAAGGGAGAGACAGGGCTCTGATATAATCAGATTCTTAGAAATAATTCCATGTTCCATCCCCTTGTGTTCAGCCTGCACAAGAGGATGAGTAGAGGGGTTCTGTAATGACTCTGTGTGATCGAGTCTGAAGAGTAGCAGCTCTGAATATGCAGAGCTTCTCAAGCATTGCTCCAGCTCTGAGGGCTGTGCAGGCAGCTGCAGGAGCTCTGGGGATGATAACTTCTGTTCTCTAACCCAGCCTGCACCTAAACATGTCAAAGATCAGAGATACTGGATTGCTAAATTGCTTCATCTTAAGGTCTGAGGAGGGGTTAAATGCAAATATGCAGTGCAGGGGTATTTACGTTAACACCAGTGAAAGGGGATCCTTTGCTGTTTGAGATTTGCTTCTGGTGATGAGGATGTTGATTGTTTTGTGTAGGATTAATATACCCATGTTGAGTGAAAAACAGCATAAGCAAAGGAGAAATGATTAGAGGTCATTTGTCTTCTGATCCTAACCTTGCCACAAGATTTTTCTATCACCAAGGACAATTTGCTTCCTTTGTAAAATCTGCTTAGTATTTCTGATCCCTAAAGGAGTTAGAAAGCTATTTGTCAATCACTTCAGAGGTCTGGGAGATTTTTGACTGATTTATGCTAGAGTGTGAAGGATAATAAGAAGTAGTTGTAATAAAGAGAGGGCAACACAAGCTGTATTTCAGTTTTTTGGAAGCATACTTGGCTGCATCTTTTAGTGTTTGTTATGGGATGGAAAGGATGGAGCTTCTCATTGTGGGGGGGGAAAGGTTTGCATTTAAGAGAATCTCTAAATGAGCTCATAAAACTGCAAATTAATTAGATTTTGAGATCCATTGAAGCATTTGTTGGTTTTCTGTTATGGGGAAAAATATGATAGATTTCCCATCTAGTTGAAATGTGTAATTTATTAGACAAATTGCTTATCCCAGGATAAACAGAAATTTAGGATTTTTTTTCAGATAAACATCTTAGAAAAAGTCCAATAAGCTACTCTTCCCAGGAGGAAGCTGCTGTGTGGAAAGTACTAGGAAGTTCCTACTGTGAGCAGCTTACATTCTAACTGTAGTGAGCCATCCTCATAATGTTTGTGTTTGAGCAGCATTTCACACAGTGGGACTTTAATCCTGTTTGGGTCCTGTAGTCACTGCAGGTTAAACAAGTCCTCCCAGGACCTTTTGTTCTCTGCACACTTTCTGACATGTCAATATTTTTCTAATAACATCATGTCTGGAACTTCAAGCATTACTTCAGGTGTTGTCATGATCAGGCTGTGTGGAGATAGTTTCTTGTTTGCTCTGTTTTGCATCATTCTCACAATGGGGCGAGTTTAGCCCTTCCCCCTGACACATCACTGTGCAAAAATTCTAATTTGGAACTCAATTACCTACAATCTTTCAGCAGACCTGCTTTCTTGGTCTGTTCACACAAAACATTTGAATAACTATGTAACCATTTTAGCTCCCCAATATATATATTTTTTTAAAGTTTGAATTCTGTTTTACTTTCTTCTTCTCTGATGTGATTAATTTATGAGTTTTTCATGCACTTGTGACAGAACATTTTGGGTCATGTGGTGCTGAAAAAGCTTGTCAGCTACCTGACATGATCCATCACAGTCTGCAAGGTTATGGCGAAAAAAATTCTGCAATAAGCACTTTAATTGTGC
Source organism: Rhadina sibilatrix (assembly GCA_013400275.1). NCBI lineage: Eukaryota > Metazoa > Chordata > Aves > Passeriformes > Phylloscopidae > Rhadina > Rhadina sibilatrix. The sequence continues at coordinate 16,477 of VWYO01023829.1, read as the reverse complement.
AAACTACAGCTTGCTTTGCTCTCTGAAGATGACATTGTCAGCATCAGTTAAGGATGAATTACAATAATGTTTGTGCAGTTTAAGTCTGTGATTTAAACTGGGCATTGCAATGGGGAAAAGAGAAGGGTGGTCTTTAATCCTTTAGGATGGGATTTCAGTTCATTTGGGATGAACTTCTTCAAATCAAAGCACTGTGGTGATTATGGATACTTGTCTTTACTTATATGCCCCAGCAGCACTTTAATGATTTCTCATTTCATTGCCATGATGATCCTTTTATGTTGTCCTTGAGGTGACAGAAAATATCCTGAAACACGCTCAGCCTTAATGCTGTCGTTAGAAAGTAGTATTTTGATAAAATGCTTTCTTTTAAATATGGTTTCTCACAGGTGCAGCTTGTTGGTTTGGATGAAGAGAGCTCAGAATTCATTTGCAGAAACACCTTTGATCACCCCTACCCCACCACAAAGCTGATGTGGATCCCAGACACCAAGGGAGTTTACCCAGACCTGTTGGCCACCAGTGGTGACTACCTGCGAGTGTGGAGAGTGAGTAAATCCTCCTTAGGAAAAGATGAACCATGACATGAATTGTGTTTTCTATTGTTCTCTTTTTCACTCGAGACAAAATTTTCTTCACTGCAATAATGTGACTATATGAAGACTATAAGAGATGCAGAATTATTATGGCAATTGCTGTTTTAATCAGCTTATTGAAAATGGAGGTGGTGGCTGTGTTCTCCAGAGCTTTAGGATGTAAAGCTGAGAGGAAAGAAACCTGGGATTAACTCCTAATGTTTTGTGCCAGTGGAACAAGTCAAGTGATGTTGCTTTTCAAGTCAGCTGTTTCATTTTCTCTAAAGGTGGGTGAAACCGAGACCCGGCTGGAGTGTTTGCTGAACAACAACAAGAACTCAGATTTCTGTGCTCCACTGACATCATTTGACTGGAATGAAGTGGATCCTTACCTGTTAGGTGAGACTGACAAAACGTTATGTTTTGGCACACTTTTGAATTTAGTCTGATGAAGTCTGGGCTGTAACTGCTGCTGTGTCACTGCATGTCCACTGCTATGCTGATAATTAACCACAGATTGCTGCATTGTTGAAACTGCTGTAGTTTTACATTAAAAAATAAAAACTATCATCTCATGGGGACTTTTTTTCATTGAAAGGTGCCCTCTCTAGTACAGAATGGGTCACTCAGGTTGGACTAGGGATATTTGGGGATAGGAACTTTTGGCCTTCAGGGCTGGTAAGCTGTTGTTGCAGTGCTGAGTAAGGATGTGCATCAGCTCTGTGATTATTTCAGAGTGTCCTGGAGTGGATGTAAAACTCTGCACTGAGCTGTGTGTTTTTTGAAGCCATTTCAGCAGCAGCAGGAGAACCAAGAGTCCTTAATTCAGTTGGAGGAGGGGGCTGAACACTTAAGGTTTAATTATAGCCTACTGGACAAATTGTGAATCCAGGATGACTGATGCAGAGGTTTGTTTCCCAGAAGAGAACAGCCATTTATGTCAGGGGGATTTGCCCAGAGATTAACAGTGATAATATGTCATAGTAATTATTTACTACATGATTTAGTTTTTGTTACATGTCTCTTCTCTTAAGAGCTTTACTGCTAACCCCACCTTCAGCCCACAGCAGTAATCAATTAATAATAACACGCCATCAAAACACTGATTGAATTTGGGGTTTGGCATGCACAGGAGACGTACAGGATGGGAAAGCTGATCTCAGAGTTGCGTCAGGCTTCTGAATAGATTGAAGCAGACATGAGCTATTTACACTTTATTCCTGTGTGGAAGGCTATTTCTGCAGCTGTGTTTGGGTCATTTAAATGCATGGAAGACTGCTGGCTGTTTGACTTTCTTGATTTTGGTTCTATGCTGTTCTCCTGGCTATTTTGATCTGTAGGTGTTGGGGGATGTTACATTAACCCAGGAAGCAATTAAATCATTTGTGACAATATTAATTTTGCTAATAGAAGTGGTTTTGTTTCAGGTACCTCTAGTATTGACACAACCTGCACCATTTGGGGTCTGGAGACAGGACAGGTTCTGGGAAGAGTAAATTTGGTGTCTGGCCACGTGAAGACCCAGCTTATTGCACATGACAAAGAGGTGATGGCGGGGGGTTGATTCTTTACATTGCATCTTTTTAAAGCAGTAGAAAGGGAACAGAACTTTTCCATTTTCCTCCTTTTTTCCTTGAACAATGTAATGATTTAGAAGGACCATTTATGTAAGTTTGTATACAGTTTTTCTAAGACTGTATACAGTTTTGAGTACCTAAATACTGTTGGCTAGCAAAACAATTCTTTCTACTCATAATAGACTCTTGACTTAAGAACGTGCTTGTTTTAACAGATTGCGCTCCAGAATATTGTAGAAAAATGAGGCAAAACAGCAAATTAGACTTGAAATCAACTTCATATCAAAGGCATTAAACAGCTTGGAAAACTCTTTCATTTTAACATTTTACTTGTCAATATCTAATGTAAAAAAACACCCCAAGTCTTGTGAAATCAACGCGTTTTCCTTCCAGCCAGCGATGCTATAATTACATAAACCCGTATTTCCTCCTTTTTGGCAAGCGTGACAACTAAGCAGTTGCAGGGAGCAGGAAGCATTAGAGAGGCAGGCTGTGTGTGTGTGTGTCACAGGCAGCAGCGTGCTGTCCCTTGCCTGCACGGGCGGGCTGTCAGCTGCGCTGTGCCCTTGGGCAGGTGTACGACATCGCCTTCAGCCGCGCCGGCGGCGGCAGGGACATGTTCGCCTCGGTGGGCGCCGACGGCTCGGTGAGGATGTTCGACCTCCGTCACCTGGAGCACAGCACCATCATCTACGAGGACCCCCAGCACCACCCTCTGCTGCGTCTCTGCTGGAACAAGCAGGACCCCAACTATCTGGCTACGATGGCCATGGACGGCATGGAGGTAAAGGCAGCAGCTCCTCGACTCGCCAGCTGCTGCTGGGGATTTTCTGGGGGAGGTGGCTTGATACGGATTTGTACCCAGATATTTAAGGTAAAAGGGCAGTGGCAGTACCTGAGGTAGGATTAAGGGCCAGTTCTTAGTGCACTAAGGAGTTAAAGAAGTGACTTCAGCATTATAAACTTGAACTTTATGGGTTGTGTATATTTCAGCTGATTTTTAAGAGGAGTCTGTGAGCAGCTGGGCAATAATTTTCGCATAAAATCTTAACTGCAGGTGTTTTAGTCACCTTGTTCTTTCCTGGACTAGTTGTAGTTTGTTACCAAGGCTGCTCCAGGGAAGCACCATTTGTTTGCCACTGTGGCCTAACTCACAAGCCCTCTGTGAGGTCTGACTTGTTTTGAGATGCACGACACACTGACCAACTGGAAGCTGTTCTTTAGGAACAGGGCTTGCTTGCCAACCACATCCTTTAGGAAATAGCCATATTTCATATTTTTTCAATATTTCATATTTTGAATAAATTCGTTTTTTAAAATGCAATGTATTAATATAGCTGGTTTTTGTTTTTGAAGGTTGTGATTCTGGATGTCAGAGTTCCCTGCACCCCTGTTGCCAGGTTAAACAACCACAGAGCATGTGTAAATGGAATTGCCTGGGCACCTCACTCTTCCTGCCACATCTGTACAGCAGGTAAGTGTGACCTGCAGGGGAATCTCAGAGTCTTTCGGTGCATTTGCAAAATCCTCTTCATCCTAAAGTTTATGCAGTTCTCTGCCTGCCTTTTCCTATAGAATACTTGTAATTTAAAAGCCCTTTATTAGTGACTTTCCTAAAATCTTACAAAAATAGACACCTACTAGAGTTTAATGTGTGGAAGTGGTGAGCCCATTACCCAAACTGTGCATTGGTTCAGGCTAAACTCCTGTTATTTTAATGCTCCTTAGCTTTTTTGCAATCCAGTTCTTAAATGTTTTCTACTGTTGTGAGTCTCACTGGTCATTTGTTTATCAGCTCTGTCTTGGGTAATGTATAATGATCCAAATTTATTTTGTTGGAGCATAATTGTGTTGTATCTGGCTTGAATATGGATCAGGATGGAACAGCCATGTATCTCATCTGGCTCCTTGGCTCTAGGCCTGTAGTAGGCACATATGGAGATATTGTTACACTCTGATTGTACTTGCATTTCTTGTCTGTGTGCAGCGGATGATCACCAGGCTCTCATCTGGGACATCCAGCAAATGCCTCGTGCCATTGAGGACCCGATCCTGGCCTACACAGCTGAGGGAGAGATCAACAATGTACAGTGGGCATCCACCCAGCCAGACTGGATAGCCATCTGCTACAACAACTGCCTGGAGATCCTCAGAGTCTAACTTTGCTGCTTCATGCACAGTGAGGCAGGGCTGTGTCATTCCCCCCTCCCCTCTAAAGTAAGAACACCACCAGTCAAGTGGCCAGTATCTGTTGTTGCTTTGCATCTACTGTTACAAGAAACTGTTACAAGAATCGATGGCAGGGGTCTCCTGTCTCTCAAGACTCTAAAATGCAGAGACGTGCTGAGCCTCTTGGACCTTCTGGGTTCTGGTTTTCTTGTGAAATTCTTTTTCCCTCAGTAAAAGTTCTGTATATTTGTTTGTTGACTGTATTAATAAGCTTGCAGGCTTTTAAGTTGCTGCATATGTCCCTGTGTTTGTCAGCCAGCTGAGGCAGCACATCCACCAGATTAATCGATGCAGGTGCAAAAACAAGGTGGGGGGGAAAAGACAATGATGTTAACGGCCACCTTGGCAGGAATCTTTATCATTCCTGTTGTTGCTGCCTCTAAACTGTTTAAACGTTTGTATGTTTTTTATATATTGGGCTAACTTTCTATTGAGTAAGGTTTTCCTCCCTAATTCTTACTTTTGATATGTGATCCACTTCCCTATGTCCAAAGCAGGACCTGTTCATGGATACAAACTGCAGTAACACTGCAGGCTCCCTGGCAGTAAAGGCCTGCCAGAATTAACTGTTGCCTTGGCTCCCTGTATCTGGTGACCTGGGCAGAATTTCCTGGTGCTGTGAAGTACAAGTACTTGTTGCACAATTTCTTTACACTTTTCTGATGCTCAAGGCAGTTGTTACTATGGTAGGTCTTATTTTTAAATTCTGAGTTTGTGTGTATCCTGCAGTCGTGTTAGCAAACAGAGCGGTGATAGGTTGAGAAAGAAGATCTTTGCATGACATGAGCTCCCAGGAGGTAAGCAACTCCTGAAAAAATGTATTTGTAATGGACTTAGGATTGACACTTCCAATCAAATGATTTCCCCTCAGAAGACTTACCTTGCCTAAATCAAAATAAAATGGTTTCACACTTTGTAGCTTGCTTGATTGGCAAATAATATGAGCAAGATTTTGTGGTTAGGCTGTACTTCGGAGGTTGTGTTTGGCCTGTGTTCCTGGGAGGTCTTGAAGGGAGTGCAAAGCAATCTTTTTGTGAAGTGTATTTGCTTTGTACTGCCAGGTCTTGTTGAATGAACAAGACAAGTCAGAAAAGCCGGTCTGCTATCCAAAAGAAAGCTGTTTTTTTGAAAGAAATTACTCCCTAATGTGATGCACAAAGGTAGGATTTAGAAAGAAAGAAACTGTGCCATTGAGGCCAAGGTTTGGCATTTGTCATCCTCTTGACTTTGGGGGATGTGCCAGAGGGCCTCTATTTGGAATAGTGGATCACTCTACAATAATACTGTTCAATGAAAGTTGAGTGGGTTAGGCAAGATAAAAATCTTTGTTGAAGTCTTACTGTGGCACAGGTCCTGTGCTGAAGGCTCTGCAGTGCTCTCTGATGAAGACATGACAGCCAGAGCTGGTCTGGAAGGGTGTGCAGCCCAGTTTCCACGTGAATGTCAGAAACCATCAAAATTCTTTCCACCTAATGAGTATTCACCTGCAACTGGAGGTAGATTATAAATAGGACACTGGCAAGCTTGCATCTTGTCAATTTATGCAGGAAAGGCAACTTGGGAAAGCAATTGCTGTGGAACAGTAAAGCTGACACTGAGAACACTGTCAAATACAGAACAGAATCTGCAAAGTTTTGTCATTTTGGATGTAGAGAAATACTCTTCTGCAGGCTGCTTCTCACCGTGGAGCTCAGAAAAGCATTGCCTCAGGAATTTGATAGGAATTCATTAGGGACAGCTGTTTTCCATCACTTCTTTTGATAGCAGAGAACCAAGAGACTAACACTGTTCAAGCTAATGTTTTGTCAATGACACTCTGTGTTCAGTTGTGGGATTTCTGACAAAGCTTTATTTGACTTGAAGGTCAATTTTTCTTATTAGCAGCAGTACTGAGAGTAGTGTGTTCCATGGACAGGCTTTAGCTAGATGTCAGAGCAGTGTTAGCCAAACAATTAGTTATCACTTTTTACAATAGAACTTCACCTGAAACTGAAAAAAACTTACATAGAACAAAGTGAAAATTAAGGTTTCCTTAGCAGGAGCAGTTAATGGCATTCACAGCTTTAGGAGTCATCTGAAATACATTCACAGGCTTGTCATGCTCTGTTTAATTACAAATGGCAGGCAAAACATGCTGTTCTTAAGAGGGAACTACCTGCAATGTTAGTACTTTCTATGTCCCCTTTTTCCTTCAAGTTTATTCCTGTACAGATGGCATGAGTCAAAGATGAATGCTAACATGATGAGAAGAGAGTTTGTATAAAGGGGCTCATAGTCTGAATAGCCAGGTAGATTCTGATTCTGTTGAATAGTAATCCTGTTAGGAATCAGAAGAGGATCTAGTGTCAGTTCTTCCATCCATGGAACTGCTTGAAGTCTATTTGTGGAATTGTGTACTTAGTCCAAATGCATCAAAGGCAAGTGAAGGAATCTTGGAGGCTCCAGTGGATTCTAAATAAAGCCTATATCCTGTTTTTTTAGCCAGTTGGGATACCTTCTGGATCTACAGCATATTGCTTTGGGCATAATCCATTGTCATTCTTCACATGAAATTACATTTTAAATCACTAGAGACTGTTTTGGCACAGGGAAATGATACTTGAAATAACTTCAAAGATGTCACTTGAAAGGTTAATGAGTAAAAAGACATGAAAATCCTCATGGGTGAGATGTTCTGTAGTGCAACTGGCACTTCTGTATAGACAAGGAAGGGAAAGACTTGGTGGCCTTTTGCTGAAGCTGCTGACCCTTTTGCCAGAAGTGACAGGGTAGGGAATGATTTGCTTGGTGGGCCAGGTTCATCTGCAAGATGAAACAAACCCTGGCACTTGTCACTGGAGCCTGTGAATTGAAATAGACAGTTTATCACATTTCCCCTGCTTGGCATTCAATTTTGTTTGCTTATGGGGTGTGAAGCCCCCATAAGCATTTTTTCCCCAAAGTTCACGAGAAGAAATACTTTGATATTCAGTTTCTGTTGTTTGGTGCTTACTGCACAAGCAGAGGATGCAGAACGACTGCTTGCAAATACCTCATGTTTTTTGAGTAGAAAGTAACCTTAAGGGAAGGGCGAGCACAGGTGAGGTGAGCAAAGCAGAAAAGCATGTGCTGTTGTTGGTACAGGCCAGCCTGATTCTGGGACAGAAATACTTCTGAGCGAGGTAGTTCTGTATCACTGCTCCAGTTGATTAATTCAGAAGACTAAACTATTGTTTGGCTGTTATGTTCTGTTTAAACCAAGCTTGCCACAGATTCCTACTATTATGTGGGCAGCCTGCTGACTCTCAGCCAGGAGATGTTGACGATGTAAAACTTGTTAGTGAGATGAAAACCTGCAGTTGGAAAGTTGAGTGTTGAATTAGCGTGTAGCGTGCTAACTCTTTGAATTGTCTAAATGAGGGGGGCTATGGTAGCTTGCATCTATGGGAACTGTACTTGTGTGTGCAGGGATTTAGAAGGCAAGGATTTGAGTGCTTTGACAATCTATTTAGAAAGAATACACGGTGATTTCAAATAATGTGAAAGGAGACTGCTAAAACAGGTTGTTTCTTACGGAACCTTGAAATGTGTTTAATGGGGGAAGCATTGCCTCTCATAAGTCAAAGTTAATAATCCTTCAAAACTTAGTGGTAATTACTCTACTGAATGTTCTGGATAATAGTAAAAGCTCTATTTTTTACCTCATGGTGCAATGAGAAGCTGCCTCAGTCTCAAGTGTAGATCATAGCCTGCCAGAGACCAGGTGAGGGGAGGAGTCTGATGTACAGAATTCACAGATGTTCTCGTGCTTGTTGTCAGTGGAAATGAGGAGCTGAGTGTGTCAGTTTTGTTCTCTTGCAGATGGCACTTTAACAAGTATATTTTTGGTAAGATTAGGAGGAGAGTCATCTTTTCCTCAGCCCTTGTAGGGTAGGCATTTGTCTGTATTGTGTATAAAATGTTAAATAACGACCATCACCGAAATCCTAAACTGGGGACATAGTGGACCCTCACTTGGTTTTACTGAGAGCCAAAAATATGAGCACTTGACAAGGCTGTAAATGTTAAACTGAAGCTTCATGTTCTGAAACTGACACTGAACTGTAAGGCCAACCAGAGGGATGTAGTGCTGCGTGTCCCTCAGAGAGCCCTTTCTGTTTAAGAACTCAGTGGTGTTTGGGAATCCTCTTCTTTACTATCAGAACATGATGATGGCAGTGCCAGGTTGGTTGTGTAGGGATGTGCCCAGATTCTTTGGATAACTTGAATTTTGTGAGAGAAAAACGGCAGCTGCTGCCTGCAAATTCACACAGCCTGAAACGTTGAACTGGCCAGCTTGTTAGTGGTGTTTTAACTCTTTCCAGACACACTGGAAAGAATGGACAGCAGCACAGGCAGGCTCTGGGCTCAGCAGAGTGCACAGTTTCAGTCCCATCAAAGCACTAAAGGGTTGAGTTTTCCCATTGCTCGTAGCAAAGTGGTTCCACCATCTGAAATGCACACTGTTACCCTGTCAGGTTACACAAATCCTCTCTAACATGTTTCCTGCTTTCTACTCTCAGACCAATATTCCAGAGCAAGCCTGTACTTACTGTTCTGTGGGCATAGGAGGCAATGAGCAAGGTACTATCAACTCTGTCCCAGTTTCTCTTGGTCTTTGCAGAGAATCCAGGGAATTAATTGTGTGTGGCACTTAAAGAGCACTTTGTGATGCAGCTGTACTTCCCCTGCTTACCCAGGAAGAGTCAGAAGCGTTTCATTCTTGAGGGTATTGAGGAGAGTTTAGGATGCCCCTGACTCAGTTTGTTTTCTGGAAGAGATCTCCAGAACTTCCAATCAGCACCTTTCACCAGCAGTAAAAAGAACAGTAATTAAAAATGCAGCTAAATACCAGTCACTGAAGGCTCATTTGGTGATTCATGGCAGACACCTGATGCAAAGGCACTTGTGAGAGTTGCTGCTGCCTGTTTCAGCTGACAAGTGTGTCTGCCAAGGACCTCAGTGGCCTTTTGTGCAGCCTCTGATACTCAGCATCAAGCAAGAATTTCTATAGTCATAAAAATAATTAAAATTATCTCAGTGGCTTCCATCAAATTGGTTTCTTTTCAGGAATTCTAACAAAGTTAAGGAAAAAAACTATTTCCTGACAAAATATTGTGGCCATGTGCAGCTGTAAACCCATGGTCCAGCTCCCATCCCTTGGAGTTTGCTTTCCATGTGCAACACGTGCAACTCCAGTCCCCTCTTAGTGCCGAGGGTGGGTCTGTGGGATCTTAGCAAGGCAGAAAGGCAAGAACCAGAGCAGGACTGAGTTCCAGTGCAGCTGGAAAAAGGTATGTTGCTTTTTCTGACAACTGGGGAAATAGGAATTATGAAATCTACTATTTAAAAAGGACCTTTTTTTTAACCCTTGGGTTGCTAGCAGTGTAAAATGTAATTTAAATCCATTGCGCCAAAGCATTTTTGTTACCAGTAGCCGAGTAGGAGATACAACTTTTAGGTGTGTTTTCCCTTCTGCTCTTCCCATTCACAGTCCCCTTGTGGTAATTTCCTGAAGGTGTAATCTTTGTAGCATGATTGTACAAACATCCATATGAGATCCCTGACTCCTTGTTCTCACTAGAGTATGTTAAAGCAATAGTAATTTTACTTCTGTCCTTTTCTCCACCTGCAACTTTGCTATTATTCTGTCCTAGAGGAATCCCAGTATCCTGCTATTCAACAGACATGTATTGTTGACATGGATAACTGCAGTGTCCCTATATTCCTTTATTTTTATGGAGAAAAATATAAAAGGGTTTGTTACAATGGATTTTAACACCTGAGTCATGGAACCATATTGTTGAAACTCTGTAAATTTTAAGGCAATTTTCTGAACTTGCTTGAAAGTGGAATGTTGCATCCTTTTATGCTATTTCCTGCTTCCTATGTAGTTTTATTCAGATTTTTTAACCTTCTTTCTAAGTTTCAGCCTCCTGTGTATTAGGTACAGTATTTTCTGCCTTTCATACTTTGTAATAAAAACAGAACATTTGTAGATTGACTGCAGTTCACTGTGTGATGACTGAAAACCTGGGGGGGGGGAGGGGGAACAGGGAACTACAAATGAACTTCATTTCTTCTGTGTGGAGTTTGTTGCTGTAAGAGGATGCTGATTGCTTTGCCTTGTCTCTGCAAAGCTGGTGAAGTATATTGATCCCTCATCCTACAAATAGCCAAACAAACTTGATAATTCCAGCGACTCTTAAGTTGCAAGTTTCCCCAAAAAATTACATTATTAGGAACCCGCTCAGGACAGAACTCCAACAGAATGGTTAATGCAGCTGTACATTAAATATTTGCTTTCTTAAAAATCTGCTGTGGGGTCCTTGTATTCCAATGTTGCTTCTGATTATGTTTTCCAACACTTTGCTTGTTCCCTCCACAACAAATGGGAATTATCTGCTGTGTGGTTTTGTTTTTAAGAGGAGGGGAAGAGGGATTTTTTTTTTTTAGAATTCAAATAATTAGTCTCTGAGGGGTTTTGAATACAGTGAAAACAAAGCAGTTGGGCACTTCTGTAGCTTTAAGTCTCTCCTGGGCAGGGTCACCTCTCTTAAAGGGCGTTTTTTCCACACACTCATTCACTGCTGTCGTGTCTGGAATTGGGACCAGGAGGGGAAATAGAGTGGCAGAGCTTGGAAATTTGTACCTTAGGCCTTGGCAAGCAGGACTGATGACTTCCTTAGGCATTTAGATTAAATCTAGTTCAACTAAACAGCTGGCTTTCTTTCTAATTCTTTGTGTACTGGCTTTGAAATAAAAGCTTTTTAAGCTTCATGACCACAGTGGAAAGAGTTGCCTGCAAAGACGCTGCAGTGGTTTTTAAGCTATATATGGACTTTGTGTTAGCAACCCCTGCTCAGAAAAAAAAATATCTTTTCTAAGAATTGTTTGTCTTTTACCCTAGAAATGTATTTGCATCCTCATAGATTATTTTTTCCCCCTGGATCTGTGCTTTGGAATATTCCAGAGAAACTTTTCTCAGCTACCTCTACGGTGGAAGGAGGCAGCTTGTGCAGATTTGAGCAGTGCAAAAAGTGGTGGACTGGTGGATAATGGGGGAAGCAGACTTGCCTGTCAGTGTGGCAAAACAAGTGCCATAAAATGATGTCGAGGAACGTAGGCAGAAAAAAAGATGAGAGGGGTTCTGCCTTTTGTCAATATTATGGAACACCCAACATCTGGCACAGCTGTTTTGCTGTGACCGTGGGAAAGTCCCTGCTCTGACACCAGCTGTAAGTGAAAAGCACATAATTAATCAGCAATCAGTAAATGGCTGGAAAATACTTGAAAGAAAGCCTCGGTGGTAACACAATGCTCAGCAATAGCTGTAGAGAAAAAGTGGTCTCTGAGATTATTCTGGGGTCTGTGACTGGGAGAAGCATTTAATATTGAACTTTTTTATTCATGATTTTTAGAAACAGTCCAGACTGTCAGCTCAGAGAAAGTAATGATCTGAAAGCATATAATATTTTTAACCTCCTCCTTCCCCTTCCTTCTCTTATTTTGCCACTCAAAAGGCAGAACAGCTTCTGGTTTTTAACCAGCTTCAGAGCCCCCTCTGCTGGAATGCTGTTGGCAGCCAGGCCCAGTCCTCTGCGACAGGACAGGTACAGGGGCACACCTGCTCCTCCTGGCTGAGAAAAGCTGTTTCAGGTGTGTTTTACAGGAGATTGACATGATTCATGTCTTCTGCTGGGGGAGAGATACATTTGGGCCCATGTATGTCCTGCCATGGATAATGATGATAGTGTTCCATTCACTTCGATTTCAAAGCTGAGAACACAACAAGAAATTTTTAGGAGAGCCAGAACTGCCTGGAATTAGTGAGATTATTTTTACATCTGCAGAAGACGGTGCAGAACCCTTTCATGCATCCTTTTGAAGATTGGATACCCCATCCCTGGAAGTGTCCCAGGCCTGGTTGGACAGGGCTTGGAGCAACCTGGGACAGTGGGAGGTGTCCCTGCCCATGGCAGGGGGTGACATGGATGGGCTTTAAGGTCCTTCCAACCTGAACCATTCAAGGATTCTCTGCTTCTGTTCACAGAGTTTCTCCTCCTCGCCCCCTTCTGTGGCAGTGGAGTCCAAGATATAGAGTAAGGAAGTTTTGGCATGGGACAAGGCTCAGCCTGGAGCCTGCTCAGCTCCCCAGGAAGGATATGTCTACCTAAACAAGAAGGGAAGCAGGAAGGAAAGAAGAAATAGTACATCTCATAGCAAGGAAAAGGGGATCTTTGAGTCAGGTATGCTTCAGAAAATGGAAATACTACCAAAATAGAAAATAAGATGATGGCATAGTGATTAAGACACTAGGAAAAGATGTCAGAAGTTAAATCCCAAAGGTCTACTCCAGACTTCCTGTGTAACTTTTAACAAGTCACTGTCTCTCTGTGCAATGCCCTTAAGTCCCTAAAATAGGGATTAAACTTCCTTTTCTTAGTTGATGCTGCGTGACAGCATTAAACAATTGGGCCTTATAAAGTCCCTTTAAAACAAATGGGCTGAACTGGAAACACAGGAGCTCCTGGAGAGTCTCTGGGAATATCTTTACTGATGATTTTACATTAAATGGCATCAGACAATCTGAATAAATTCAAGAATCAAGTATGTTCTGCAGTTGCTGTTTACAGGAGTGAAGCTTCTCTGCTGGGCAGCTGCAGCTTTGGAAGGAGGTGGGCAATTCGGGTGGAAAACCACAGAATATCAGTTGGTGTAAAACAAATAACCTGATCCTCATCAGGAATTATAATGGCAGGACAAGGAAGACTGGGTTCAGACTGATAGAGAGAAGGATTAGATGGGATATTGGGAAGCAATTCCTCCCTGTGAGAGTGGTGAGGTCCTGGCACAGGGTGCCCAGAGCAGCAGTGGCTGCCCCTGGATCCCTGGCAGTGTCCCAGGCCAGGCTGGACAGGGCTTGGAGCAACCTGGAGCAGTGGAAGGTGTCCCTGCCCATGGCAGGGGGTGGCACTGGGCAGTCTTTAAGGACCCTTCAAACCCAAACCATTCTGGGATTCTGTGATTAGGCACAAAACCAGTACAGTATTTAATACACAGTAGAAGTCAGAAAGGGATTATTCTTTTTCTTCTCAAGTTACACAAAAAAGGGGGCACTTAATTTGGTAGAAAGTTGGATTCCAGTTCAGGGAGGATTTACCAGCTTGTCATGAAGAAAAAAAAAAAAGATGCAAGGGTCTGTAGTGGTCCAAAAAAAGTCCTGATGGCACTTGCATGTAGATAGTGATGTGAGAATGTCTGCAAAATGGGGAAACCACAAATCAAGAGATAAAATTATTGGTTTACACGTTAGGCTTGACAGGTGGGTGAAGTGATGAGTTGTTAAGGACAAATCATTCTATTTTCGATATGTTAAAGAGGGGGGGAAAGCCTCAGTGAAATCCAGACACCCTGGGCAGTTGGAGATGGGAAGAGTGAGTTCCACCAGGGTGGGTGTCTCCTACCATCTGCCAGGAGCTCCTGGCTCCTGTCACAAGCTGCCACTCTCCAATCTAATATCTTTTGGACTCAGTAAACTGAGTTTCTACACAAAGGACAGGGAATCATTCTCATTTAGCAGGACTTCTACTGAGAATTTTATATGCAAACATGTAGGAACTGCAAGATAGGCAAAAATAACAAATGGTGAGGTGATGATGGAGTGGTTTGAAATCAGGGCTGGTGCAGTAGGGAATTGATGCTAAACTTCTGCCTCCTGGGGCATGGTGTGGGCTCTTCCCTCTCTTAGAAAAAAACCTTTTTATAATGATCCTGGCACAAAGAGCGAGCATTAAAATCAAATTTGGTGATGGACAAAAGTGGGAGGCTTCAATAATAGGAGGGAACTGGAGTATCTTGGAGATTGGATGACCAAAGAGTGAAAAATAGAGATGAGATGTAGCAGCAGAGAGTACAAGGATGTGAATTTATGGACAAGCAGAAATCTGTGGAGGATACCAAGAGTGTTTTATTGGCAATTTGTGAGGAAAGGAAACTGAGATTTAGTGGTTGATAAAGGATAGTGATGAGCCATCATGAAGCTGTTAAAAAGCATGTCAAAAAGTGGTTCCAAGATCAGTAATGATGCCGTCGAATGAGAGAGGAATTCAAGTTGGAACAGGGGCAAAAAGCTACCAGCTTGATACCACAAATACAAGGCTTGTGTTAAGAAGGGAAAGAAGCTGGATTTCTATTACAATGAAGCCTGAAAGGAGATATGATTATCTTCAAGATGTATTCAGAGAGAAAATCCCAGGGAACAGCAGAATATTTTTTAAAACAAAAGGATAATTTTGACATGGAAACAAATGTCTGCAATCTGAGCATGAAAGTGGGATAGAATAGGCAGAAGAGTTAGAAATGTTCTTCCAGCATCAGAACAAGAAGATAGGAAGGGCTAAAGAGAAGTGTAAGAGTGAAAAATACCTGGTTTTATATGGGAACTTCAGGCTGGAGTCTCTGAAAGCCATTGAGTCCAACCTTCTGCCCAAAGCACAGCAGCTTCTCTCTGTGACTGGGACAGGACCCAGGGAACACTGGAGCTCTTTCAGGGGAGGTTTAGGCTGGATTTTAGGATAAAAGGTGCTTCCCCCAGAGGGTGCTGGGCACTGCCCAGGCTCCCCAGGGAAAGGGCACGGCCCTGAGGCTGCCAGAGCTGCAGGAGCCTTTGGCAGGGTGGGATTGTTGGGGTGTTTGTGGGCCACGAGTTGGACTGGATGATCCCTGGGTGTCCCTTCCCACTCAGGATATTCACAGTTTGAAGTTGGACTAACGGCTTAGCCCACAGCTTCTTGCTCTGAGAGGCTGAGTCTGTGGGTCCCTTTTCCTACTTCCATGTCTACCTGGTATGACACTCTAAGAGCTTTTTATTACCTAGACAGTTGAAAAAAAATCAATTATATTACAGACAATGTTGTCATGTTTTGACTTAAGTCCCAAATTCCTCCTGCTGTGTAGGTTCAGATTGCTGCACTTGTTCACATTTTGGAGCAATTTCCCTTTCCAGTCTAGTTTCCTTCTCTGTGTGCCTTATCCAGGTTGCATAACCCCTTTGACATTGCTGCTGTGTTGTTTGTGAGCGAAGTCACTCACAAACCACTGAGCTTCTGCCAGACATTTGTCAGATTGAAAAGCAGCACAGCTAAAACATCTGCTCGAGGTGAGTTTCCCAGCAGCAGGGTGGCCCTGGCCACCACAGCGAATCCGGGCTGGGCTTATGTTTCAAATAACAAACTCCTTCTGCTGTTCCTTTTGTGGAAAAGACGCTATGAAAACACAATCCTGCAGGTGGAATGGACACAGAAGCTGGGAAAGAGCAGGCTGGATGTTGCTTTAAAAGGTACGATTTGATTTAAATACAGCCCGTGGCAGGAGGTGGAATGAGATGGTCTTTAAGGTCCCTTCCAACCCAAAGCATTCACCATTCAGAGTAGAATTCCTGGCTTAGATTAATGAGATGGTCGTTAAGGTCCCTTCCAACCCAAAGCATTCACCATTCAGAGTAGAATTCCTGGCTTAGATTGGGTGATCACAGTAGCCCACGGTGGTGTGTGAATGGAGTTACCCATCAGTTGCATTAGACCGAACCTAGCATGATTTTTTTAATTGTAATTCATTAGTTAATTTTAAGGGAACATTTCTTCTTACGAACCCTGTGAATTGATTTCCAGGGGTGCTTTATTCAGGTACAGCACGGCCAGAGGGACAAAACTCGATTTTTCCTTTCTATTCTCCTTTCTGGACCCGGCCCCGCTCCCACCCCGTGGGCGGGGCCTCCCAGCCGTCCGTCACTTTGATTGGCATCATCGGGGGGCGTGGTCTGACGTGCCCCGCCTCCTGCCGGGGGGGGCGAGGGGGCGTGGCTCTGCCGCGACGCAACGGGCCCCCGTGATTGACAGCCGGCTCCGCGGGGAGGCGGGGCGGGCGGCGCGGCTCCTCGTGCGCCCATTGGCCAGCGGCGCCGTCGGGTGGGCGCCGCGGCGGCGCTGATTGGCGGGCGGCGGCGGGTGCCGCTGTGATTGGCAGGAGGCGGCGGGTGCGCGGCGGCCGCCGAGCGGTTTGTTTTGCGGGCGGCGG
>VWYO01023828.1:30184-43086 GCA_013400275.1 Rhadina sibilatrix | reverse complement strand
GTCAGGGAAGAATTGTTCCTCATACTGAATCTGCACCTCGCCTGCTGGAATGTAAGGTTCATTTCTTCTCAGCCAGAAATGCTGATATTTTGGCATTTTGTACATGAGGTATGGGCACTGATAGCAGGTCTTGCTCCCAGGACATTACCCCAAACTGCTGGACTCTGACACAAAGAATTCTTAGAAAACAAAAGGAAGTTATGTTTAAGAAATAGCAGTAGTAAAGAAAAGAAACAAAAACCAAAAAACGTACACCAAAAAAAGCACACCCTCCCTGCCTCCAAAGAACAAAAAGATAAAGTCTAAGAATATGATTATTTTGAAGATCAGGAAGAAACTGAAGTAGATGAAGGTATAGTAATACTATAAAAGAATAAGAATAAGAATATGGACAGTAATAATAAGAAGAATAGGAAGAATTATAAGAAGAATAGGGAAAAAATCAGAATAAGGGTAGAAATAAGAAAAGAAATAAGAAAAAGCACAAGAAAAACCTTAAGAATTAGAAAACAAGAAGAAGAAGGAATGAGAATAAAAATAGGAAAAAATCCAAATAAGACTGGAAATAAGGAATAACGTAAACATAGGAAAAAAGTGTAAGAAACAGCCCAAGACAAAAAGCATAAGAAAAGGAAAACCAAAATATAAAGCATAAGATAAAGCATAAGAAAAAGCAGAAGCCAAAGCAAAAGAAGATGAAGAAGAAAAGATGGAGAAGGAGAAAGAAAAGGAGCAGGAAAAGGAGAACGAAGAGAAGGAGAATAATAATAATAAGAACAAATGGATATTAAGAAGAAGAAGAAAACATGCACGGAGGGGTGACGTGTTCATCCTAATCTGTCTCTGTTTTCTTCTTCTCAGTTTTCGCTTAATTTTAATTTTCATTTTTGTTTTCATTTTCATTTTCCATGTGGTATATTTGTTTTGATATAAAAAACAACCAAAAGAGCCTTGCCCCTCCTTTCTTCTGCAATTAATTTGTTTTAAAATAAGTCTGCCTCATATAGATGGTGGCCATTCTGTGTTCTTTCACTCTGATCACCGCACAGTGTGAATTAACGGGAACCCCAGTTTCCCATTGTCAGAGATGGGTTTGTAAAAACATCTTTCTAAATTAAGAAACATCTGCTTCTTATCATATAAAGGAAAAGCTGAATCTGAAGAAAATTAAGTGTCATTTTCAGGCTAAAAGCAGGCACTTTAATTCCAAAAAAAGATTGCTTTTAGTAATTCCTTGTTGAGACAGAGCTTTGCTTTGAGTCGTGATGTCTTCATATCAGGCAGAGTATGGGTGATGTTTTTTGCTTGTTTCCATCTCTATAGGACTCTAAAGCACTGCAGGCGGGAAACTAATACCTACAAAACACAAATTTTCAGATGAAATCATATTGCACTGTTTGTTTTTCACATTTTCCTGTGGATTTGCTGTGACAGAAATCCTGATTCTTCTGAAATTTGATCTTTAAATCCCTCAATAAAGGCAGATTTTCCCTTCAGACACTTAGCCTCTAGTTATAGCATCAAAACAAAATTTTTAAAAAAAAGTAATACTGGAGTAGTGTAAATTATGTCTTCTCAGGATGATCTTAGTGCTATCTAAAGAGAGAGCTAGTAGAAAAAAATGGCAATTCAAGATCTAATACTGCTTTTCTTACCAGCATCTTTTATCTATTGGTTATCTTCTAATGAGAATATAAAAAGAAATCTAATGATATTCATTCTCTGGACTCTGTGAAATCATTGGTGCAAGTTTATTGCAGGACTACTAATGTCATTTGTGGCATGGATTTTTTTCACTTTGGATAGCAATTCCAAGTGGAGTGGAGTGTGTTGAGCTTGGACTCAGACCTCCATAGGTTCCTTCCAAACAGTACTTTAACAATTCCATTATCTTTGTATTTTTTTTCCCCACTGTGTCCTTTTTTGATAGCAGCCACCCATTTTGTTTTACCAGTGCTGATTTGTGCAATAAATTCAGTATTCTTTACTTTATGAAAAATATTTTGTTCTCTGTGGTCATAGGATGTTTTTCTAACATTAATCACTTATGAATAATTATGATTTTTATAATTCTTTGTTAAAGTGAATGACTATGTCATATAAGAAAAAAAATGCTGACTACACCTCATCTCTAATTAGCTGGCATGGAAGAAAATAAGGGAACTATAATAATATATTTATAGAACCCAAAAGTTTTAAAGTCTAAAAACACAAACCAAAACAAAATTAAAATAAGAAGGTTAGATTTTTATTAAACTGAAAAAACAGATTTTTTTTCCCCCCCCAGAATGTGTGCTTTAGCAACAGAAATATTTCACTTAGTTTGAACAGTACCCCAGCTCCAAGTAGTACAAAACTCAAAAATCTTCCAAAAGTACATATTGGAATTTACCATTAAAAAAGGAAAAGCTTAATATGTATTAAAAAGAAAACAAAACAAAACAGTCAGGTAATGCACATGCATCATTTCTGTTACTTGAAAAGCAAACAGAAAGATTGAGCAACAACCATGCTATGAAGAACAGCTTGCTACATTTTAATTAACCTTTCTATAGCATGGGCATTTAATTTATTGAACTTCCAGAGAAATCAACACTAGCATTAAAACGTACTTCAAAGGGAAAAATAGCAGCCCAGGAGCTAGATGCACATCCTCTTAAGTATCTGCTTGGCTGGCAGTCTGGAAGGTGCCAACTTCAAAAGCTTAAAGCTTTATTTTGAGGATCCTAATTTAAGTGTTACTGCAGGATATAATGGTACCAGTGGTCATGCCTTCAAATAAAGAAGAAAGGTGTCACTCACTTAGCTGATAGCCCCATGAAATGTGAGATTAAGGCAGCCTTTGTGATTCTGCTGCAGAGCCCTTTATCCCCTCGGCTCTCACGTGGCTCTGAGGAACAGCACTTTTCTGGCACAGTAATACCTTTTCGGTCACTCTGGACCAGTGTAGTTTAAGAGTACATTAACCTGCTTGGCACAAAATTCCTCTAGGCTCTAATCGATATTTGTGGAGTAGGTGCTTCTTGGAAATACTACAAAGTTGTTGAGGTTTTTTTATTTATTTTATTTGAGTACTATCCAAAAAGAGAAGACAAGGTGCAGCTTTCAGATCCACTAACCAACAGCCTGAGGCAAAATGTGGGCACCTGAGCCCGAAACATGAAATGGCTGAAGTTACCATCATTCAAAAGATCGAAGTTGTAACTATGAACAAGTTGGCAGAGAGTTCATCAGGAACTTATTGTTCCAGAAATATACTTTACTCTTCAGTAAAGAGTATATTTGAACTCTTAAGTCTGTGGTTCATGCCTTTCTCCTGCCTAAGAAGGCTGAAAACCTTCTTTCATTATTCATTTGTAACAATAATAATAATAGAGTTATAGGTAAAAATTATTCATTTCTCATATCCCTCTTTTCCTTGTTCGTTATGTAGGTCAGAACAGAGAAAATACCAGAAAATTCTGACCTTTTTTTGACTCACTGTGGAATACCATAATTTATTGCCAAGGGTTAAAAATTTAAAAGAGTGACAAAAAGATAAAATAAAGGTGAAAACTCTCAGAAAACGGAGACACTGAATCCCGTGGAACTCATTGACAATGTGAGCAGAGAAGACAGTAAGTTGACAGCAAGTCACTGTAACCTGTGATACCATTTGGAACCCGTCATTATGAACTAGAACTCCCACACACTAAACATTTAGGAGAATTAACATCTAAGTACTGGGCCAAATACTCTGCTCATATGAAATTCTGTGCTCCATTGACTTCGATGTTATGTTGATTTATAGCAGCTGAAAACTACTTTTCCTGTAGTAGAACTCTTTTCAGGTAATTGAGTCATCTGATTGTTTCTTATTCCTTCTTTTAGAAAACTTTTCCTTAAAGAATCGGAAAGATTTAAAGCCATTGAATCTTCTCAGTTAGAAATTAAATTATAAAATGCTGCACATAACACTTAACAATAAAGCACATAATGGTAACAAAAGCTTAATGTATTGTAGTCCTAAGGGGCAACAGGAGCTGTTTTATTCTATACTACTCCTTGCTTAGATTGAGTGGTGCATTTCAGTACATATTATCTTTTCATTACCCTCATTAAAATGAATGAAAAGAAGCTGAGATACATTTTGCACCCACGTTATTTAAGAAATGTCACCAGACATAATTTATAAGTTCTACATAGGAGTTTTCCTTTATTTTGAAAGTTGAAGTTTCAAAAGACCTTTGCAGAACTGGAGCTTGACAAAAATACTGTCTAAGTAGTTTTCTGGTATTCTCTAAAATATAGGACAGAGAAGTAGCCAGGAATTGCTCTAGAGGGAGTGTAGTGGAGCTGTAAAGCTCTCAGGGTTCAAAGGTAATAAAATAATCCCATAACATCTTTACTCTTTTGAAATGCTGGCTCCCTTTCAATGTCACCAGTTATTTTCTCTATAGTCCCCAGCAGTTAAGCTGTGTCTTCAGCTGAAAGATACTTTATGTTCTACACTTCCATTCAGTGCCAGAGAAAATTTCAAATAGCCTCAAACAAATGAGGTTGTGGAAGACACCATTCAAAACACTGAGCAGATGAAGGGACAGTCAGGAAGGTTTTAGTTTTTGTTTTTGTTTTTGTTTTTTCTGAAACAATAAAACACAGAAGGATAAAGCAAACGCAGAAGGCAAGAACATGCAAATTTTTCCTTCTGGTATAGCAAACTTGGCATTGTCCTGATGGGGGATGCTCAGAGAAGGTTTCCGTTAAAACACAGCTGTGTTTTAATGTCATAATGTCATGTCATGCTGAGCATGACCTCAAACACGAAAAAAATGCTCAGCAGCTCCAAAAGTATTCCCCAGATTGTTCAGACACTTTTGGGAAAGGGGATCACACCACACTATGTAGCACTGACATGCTTATTCTGTCTTCCTTTTGGACCATGAGATATAAAAGAGGTCTTGCAGTTCGCCATATTTTCCAATCAGTTTTGTGTCTTGTACTTTGTACAGGACAAAAAAAAAAAAAAAAAAAAAAAAAAAAAAAAAAAAAAAAACCTTTTTTTTGTTGTGTTGGATATTAAAAAAAAAAAAATTAAATAAACAGCATTTTTTGTGATTGTTGGTGATGCAGTCAGAGAACATTTATTGATCTCCATATACTGGAGCAAATTCATCACTCTGTCAGCTCTCTTTCACAACTGAATTGACTTTAAACGAAATAGTGATTCTTAGATTGGTGTAATAGTTTTTACAGCTGGGGTAATCTTAATCCAATGCTCCCTATGGGTTCTTATAAATGTTCCATTTATTCAATGCTCCAAGAACTTGAATCTAGTTTATATGCTGTCATAGACATTGATAAAGGCAAACTCATGATCAGATGCATTCTTGCAATCCTGAATTGCTCAGGAAGTGCTAAATAGAGTTGCTGTTTCTTTCAGTGCAGTTTTTGCTTTTTTTTTGTGCAATATAACTTGGGTATTTTTCTTTGAACTTGTATTCCTGAGACAGCAGATGTGGGGCATCCATGCAGGTGAGTAGCAAAACTGAATTACTTATCATAACCTGGCTGGTTATGATAAGTGAGTGATAAGTGACTCATATACAGTGGAGAATTGTGCACAATTGACACAAGTGCACACAAGTGCAATTCCAATTATTCCTGTGAGAAAAAAAGGGGGTTCTAATTAATGTGATTTCTTTTTCATTAGATGTTTATGAAAACTTCAGGTAAGTGGGATAATTGTACTCAGTGTGGGCACATGTGCATACAGAGGGAACAAAAGAAAATTACCAGGACTTCATACCTGAGATCTCTAATATAACATTGTCTCTATTCACAGAGTAATGGAGTATTAAATTACTATTGACTTTCATTCCCATTATTGATTGTGCCTGCTTATTAACAAGTCTGATTTAAGTGCCTGATAAAATCTTTGTAAAAATTTAATCTGTTTTTTTTTTTTTATTTCACTTTTACACCAGGCATGTCAGTTGTTATATTGATCAATTTTTATTCATTTACATCCTTTGCTTTAGAATTTTTTAAATATGATTATAACATAACTTTATTTTTAATTAAGTCTTTAAACACTTTCTAAACTGATAAGGCTTCTTTGATAAGGTGTGTTTTTGTTCCTACTCTATGACAAGTAGAGCAAGGTAATTCAGGATTTTTACAGGTTTTTATGGGTAGTGTAAAATGTTTGAATTGGTATAGTTTGAATTAGTTTACTTAATGCAAATGTAATCTCTTGCTATGGAAAAATTACCATTCATTTTCAGTTCATTTCTTTTTCCTTTTTTTCTCTTTCCTCCTTTAAGTACTAAATATAATAAATTTATTATCTCAGTCCCAGTCTATCTTCTCCTTTCATGTGGAATTCCTGAATCTTTTCTCTGAGACATATTACGCTACAACTATACCTACTTTCCATAACTATTCTGGTGACAATTTCCCCATCACCCCAATTCTGGATGATGTTCATGAATGCTATTGTACTGAAAAAGAGGTATTGTGCAGCAAGAAGAGCCATAACTACTTTTGGTCCATTACGGGCAGGGTATCAGTCTTTTTGAGAGGAATTGGAAGTTATCATTAGCCACCAAGAAACTCTCTTTCCACTTTTTTTTCCCCTTCGAATACTGAGAAGAGTGAAGCACACAACTGAACAAGCCAGGCGATGTACATAAGCATGGAATTCCTGTAATTAATAAAGAAATTATGTGGTAAGAAACTAATGTTTTAAGGTTGTAATAATGATTATTGCCTTCAGTATTTGGATAGTGATAGCCTGGGGTTTTTTTTTTTGTATTCTTCCCAGTTAGTTTCTTTGACCCTCTGCCAGCTTGTTAGAGGAGGCTGCCAAGACTTATTTGTGTATGTGAAAACTGCTGGGATGTTACCTCAATATAAGCACTGCCAGCAAGAGAGCCACTGTTAATTAACTAATGTCTATTGCCCTTGAAACCTTCAAATCCAAACAGAAAGAGTAGCATCACTGTGTCCTATCACATGAGAAAACAGGAAAGAGAAGGGTGGGTTTTTGGAAAACCGAGACATACTTTATCTAAGACCAGATCTTGAAGAAGTTGGTAGCTAAGACAAAAAAAAAAAAAAACCAAACAAAAAAAAAAAAAAAAAAAAAAAAAAAAAAAAAAAAAAAAAAAAAAAAAAAAAACAAAAAAAAAAAAAACACCAAAAAAAAAAAACAACCAAAAAAAAAAAAAAAATTGCAGACTTGTTGATTAAAAAGAAATCACACGTTCTCAAAACACGCTGCCTAATGTTTGGATGGTTATAGAAAGCACAGGGTACAAATTTGTCATATTCACAACAGACTTGCAGAGATGTAGAGGGCACATCTGTGACTAAAGATCTCTTGCCCACGCTCAGATCTGACAAGGCACCAGCCAAACCCTGCCTGGGAGCCATATGGCTCTCTGTTCTCTCTCCAAGGCTAGTAACTCCCTGCTGGCATATCAGTGAGTCTTTCCCTTCTTCACACTACCTGACATCTTCCCACACATGTGTGGATAAACATGCTGCTCCATCATCTGGACAAAAATTCAGCCCAATCCTGTGCCTGGGAGTTCAGATTTGGCACTTCTACATCATTATAAGTCCTTAACCTACACCCACAGCAATTAGCCCTCATGATCTCTGAGAGACCAAACCTGTGGATCCATCACCAAGAGCTTCAGAATGTATTTTTAAAGTGAAAAATTAAAGTATTGGCTAAAACTGTAGCTCAAAAATAAGTAGTGGAACATAAAACTTTAAGCAGAAAGAACTCCCCATCAAGTTATGAACTTCTTCTGACATCGAAAACATTTTTGAAGACAACTTGCCTAATGAAAACACTATATACATGTGGGTTTTGTTCAATAAATTACATAATAATTAAAAAAATGAGAAATTACAAAAGAGTAGATCATAATGAGACCATTAGCTAGCTTGGGGATGGCCAGAACTCTGTTTTGGAACAGAAGTTTTAAACATGTTTTAAGGCACAAAAATATTTAAATATTTTAGGAACATGTCAAAATCTTTAAGTTAAGCTAATTTTGTGATTCCTGATGGAATTAAGCATTTTTAAAAATTTAGTTAGGTACTCGTACATAACACAGATACCTGAACACATTTTATGCTCAGCATTTATCCCTGTTCATAAGGAGTAGCTCACACAGATGTTAGTGATATCTGGATACAGATTTTGTTTTATCATCCTGTCTGAGCTGCTGTTCTTTATTACAATATAAAATTAAAAGTGATTCATTATTTTGCTAAGGAGTAACAGGACGAGGTACATGTAAAAATGCACATTAGGCACCCATGAAAAGGGCAGACCTTTAACTAAACCTCCTACAAAATTTACTTCAATCTACATTTTCAAATAAAAAAATAAATTATATATATGTGTGTGTATATATATACAAATATAATTATATTTTGAAAATTTAAATATTTATAATAAAAAAGAGAAAATTACTCAGCAAATTGTGGGGAAAGACTTGAGTCACTATCTGATTGCACAGCCCAGGCACACATGCATCAGGGATAGACCCAACTATAACGGTCTAGAATCCAGCAACCTTACTGTTAGCATAGATCCTATTCCTATCTCCTATTTCAGTTAAAAGTTTAGAAAAAGCACTGCTAGACGTATGTGAATAACAAGAATAGTGATTTTGAAAGCAATTATCTTTTCCTTGTCAGCAAGAGGGTTTATTTGCTCAGTGGTTCTAAAGATATGCTGCCTTTTATAAATTATTAATCGAAATAAAATAAGGAAAAAAATTGTCAAATATTCATCTTCCTCAATTTTGTTGTAAAAGAGTTTAGCTAGGAACACCACGAAAGAGAAATCAATGAAAATGCATTTTCGATACTTACCCTTGTAGAAATGGCATGAATTTAAAATTAGATTTAAAAGAGGAAGCAAAAACTAAAAACACATTTGAATGGAATAATTTTGAGATACAGGGGATATTTATTTTCCCTGCCATGCTAAGCAGTAGAAGGAAGGGATATATAAGCAAGGAATATATATTTAGAGTAATAGTTTTTATTTTGATGAACTACATGAAAAATAGTACACAATGTAGCAATATTGTGGCAAAAGAAATAGACTTTAAGGAAATCATGTATTTTACACAGAGAAAATGGGGGAAATACATTTTATTCTCATCTGTAAAACTGAAATTAACAGGAGGTGTAGTGCAGTTGCCAGTTATTTAAAACTTATATAAAAAAACCCACTTGAAACATTAAACAGAGATTTAACCATTCATCCAAAGGTGGAGTTTTGTTTTACACACAAAATATTTTTCACAAATTACGCAGGAAGATAAAAGATACAAGGTTTTTAGTAATCAATCTGGAACCATGCAAAGTGCTTTCCTCTGTATGGCAGAGCACTGTTAGAATATTTTGTTCCTAAAATTGTAGCTTCTATCCTTGGTACATTGCAAAATTTCACCTCTCATTTGTATTCCTGGGAGAATTTCGGGAATACATAGAATTATTAATACTTAGTGGTTTGCTTACATTTTGGAAGTTAATTACTATACCATTCAGAAGAAATGGAAAAAAACCTCTAAAAAAATCATAATAAAGGTTTAACCATAAAAACTCTCTGTTACATCATCATTTTTAAAAGGTGGTTTTAGGACCTGGTATTATAAAATCATCATAGAATTATTATTTTTTTAAACAAACAGAACAAAAAACCCAAAACCAACCATTATGAGACTCAAAATATAAAGTTATCATTATAAGAAATGTGCTCTATATTTTTTATCTGATTCCTACATTGCCTGTCTGCAATGTCGACTTTTGGAAAGTCTCAGAAAATGGTTTATAAGTGGAACATATATATGGAGTATTTTGAAGAACGGGAGAGAATTTTGAAAAAAATTTGGGAGCTTTTGACGTGAAAGATGCTAATGCTCTCTTCAATCTTGTTATAATAAAGAGTAAAAGAACATGTCAGAAGGCACTCTGAACTAAGTTCACAAGTATTTCAAGTAGATTTTTCATAATTAACCAAAGGCTTGGCTGTAATATAAGAAACTCTTTGGAAATTAAACCCATCATTTGAGGTCAAAAAATGTAGTAAAATAGGAGCTTCAAGAAGGTATATTGTAAGAAATATATTAAGTTCTTCACTTAGACTAAAAGAAAAAAAATGTAACTAATATGCAATAAGAAAAAATTGATGATTAGAGTAGACATAAGAAAAGGACAAACACTTGGCTTCAGTTTAGGAAAAAAAAGAAGATGGCATTAAGTCTGGAGGAAAGTTAGTAAGAACAATGATACTAAAAATACATCTTCATAAAAATTAATATATTGAATTACCACAGAATCAAAAACACTGATGTAAGAAAAGGTAATGGAGATGAATTTATTTAAGAACAACAAACTTTCTCCCTCTTTCCTGCAGCAAGGGGATTGACATGATTTTCTAGGAGCTGGGTGGATTTAATCGCTCCAGATTTGGAGCAATTGATGTGGGACCATAGGAAACACCATTAATGAACTGAGCAGCAGATTAATGCAGGAATCATTACAGAGAAGAACTTGTTGCAGACACAGAGAAGGACCATGAAGGACCACAAAAAAAGCAGCCTCACCAAGTAATGAGCTTTTGTTATACTAGTGACATATTACACCAAAACGTGATATTGCCAAACAGAAACAGGTGTTTCTAGAGCCATGTTAATAACACTGAACTAAATCCATAAAGGTTTGTCTGAAAATAACTCTGGACACCAGTGTTCAAGGAAGAAGTTGAAACAAGAAGATTTTTCATAAGATAATTTTAAGAGTCATTAAGGGAAAAATACACTCTTGAGCAGGGATCAGTGCTAAGAGATGCTATGACTTCAACTTATAAATACGTTGAAGGTCAGCTCTAGACCAGAAGAGCTTTTGAAGGCAAAAATTGCTGATATAGGTGTAAAATAACAAAAGAATGTATTTAGGCTGGGAATACTACCCAAATTTTGGAAGGTATTTCTAACACAAGGATGGGGAAATGTATGTGTCAGAAACACTGATCATTTTTAATTTATCAAAATAGGCAGGTGTGGCAATCCCTAAAAACAGGGTAATGAACTGCATGCTCTCAAATTACAAAAAAAGTAGTTTTTTTCTGAAGGAGTAGATTCATTTTAATCACTTTCTGAGACTAAGAAATTTGGTTTATTGGTTAAAGCTTCTTGCCACATTTTTTTGGAAATGTGGACTTTGTATCAGAGCTGAATTATGAATGTTCAGCTCAAACAGAAAGCAAAACAAGATTTCTGAGATTTTTATAAAAATCACATAGCCATGGAGCTTGGTAGCTCTATTTCCATTAGGTACTGCCAAAGACAACATGTAAAAAAGGAGTACTTTACGGGTTCACCAAGACACATATTGCTTCTCCTGTCCTTTAAAATCATAGATGCTTTATGAAGTACTGCCTGACGCTGTAGAATTTATTGTAAAAGTCAACTGTCAAAATATACCCATCTGCATTGAGTATAAGATTTCTTTAGCAATCTTAAAATCACAGGATCTCCAGAATATTATCACATTGCATGTTACAGTGGAAACGCATTTATGCAAGACATAGAACATAAGGACACCCCAGACAAGAGCCCCTATTTTGGCATTAAAAGCTGCTAATTAATTGATAACATATCTTGCAGCCACACCATATTCAATTTGAGTTGAAGAAAACCCCGGAATTATAAGTAAGATTGATAATTGTTAAAGTGAATTAATTATCTGGAATACAAGACTTTTTAATAGGAAGTGTCTACTTCTCACAAGATCCTTCAAAAACTGTACAACAGAGTTTTATTTTTTAAATTATTCTATCGTCTTGGGAAATCACCACTTAGCTGGTTGAAGATATCTTCAATGTTGGAGGTTTTTCAGGTTAAAGCATTAGCAACAGCGTGTATTAAAAAGATATGAATAAAATCTTTAGTAATTCTGACATGATTTTTAGAAAGTAAGTTTCACCTTCTTGAAGTGCACCTCTGCATTAAACTTTATAATAGCAAATAGTTTATTATGGCATTCCAGGCTAAGCATTATTATTGTTGCTGTTGCTGTTGTTGTTGTTAAAGCCTTTTAAAACAGACAGATAAATTGTTACCTATTCAAGCTGTGATAACAGAAAGTTATAAATAAAGCCATAATTTCAGAGGAAAATATTGTGTATAATTCTGAAATTAGATTTTCTTTTCACGGAAATAGTGATAATCCAAGCTCAACATTTACAGAAATGGCAATTTTTCACCTTCTTTGTAAAAAGTAAAGATTTTGACACTCCTGACTCCTGATCCATGGCTGCCTTAAAACATTGCTTCAGTTTAGAAGAGGTGCAAGGAAACACCCTGCTTAATATTCCTGGTTTATCAGTAAAACTGGGATTAAAAAGACTTTGTTTGTATAAAATTGAAGGAAAAAACCCAAACTGTAAACTTGGATAACACACTGTTTTGGAAATTCTTGGTTTTTCTACAGAAAGCCTAGTGAATCACTCTCTGGCACATTAACAGTAGAACAATGTTTGTAAAGCTCCTGAATCTGAACAAACAGCAAAATTGTTTTTAAAGTCACCAAAAAAAAAAAAAAAGTGTTTTTTCCTAAGTGCAGAAATGAAAGCACCAGGAATAATGTGCTGAAAAATGCTGCTATTACTACTGTTGTTTTTATAAGACAAGATAGAAAAACACTTAACTCTCAGAAATATATCACCTAAAATGTCCAACAGAATTAAGGTCAAATTGGTAAATCAGCATCCATCATTCAGTACATCCTTTCAGAAATTTCTGATAGAAGAGAGAATATATTTCTCTGTTGCCTAGAATTGTTATATTATATATGGAATATATATATTACATATATATATTTATATA
>VWYO01023828.1:4803-27760 GCA_013400275.1 Rhadina sibilatrix | reverse complement strand
TGGTAAATATCACTTCTCTAAAGTAGTAATATTCATGTACTCACACTATCTTCATATATAAGGTCAAACAGAAAATATATGGAACACCAATAATTTGATTCAGTCTGATGTGTTAATACCTACTTTCTTCACAAACATTATAATTCTTAAAACCCAAAATAACTTAAAAGAATCAAAAGAGGCTGCCCAGTTCATGCTTTCCAAATGCAGATAAAATTCAAACAGTGGTTAAAGTTTTGGGAAAGTTGGGTAACTACTGACTTTGTCTTTTACTGACAAGAGAAGAATTTAAAGTCAGCTGTGGATATTGAGAACCTAGAAGGCAAAAGGGGAAGAAAGAGAAACACATCATACTTCACATTCTTTCCCTGAAATGTTAAACATATTTCACAAATGTATGGAAACTTCTGTTATGAAGACTTTTGCAAAAGAAAAATACATTTTTTTTGTTGTTGTTGCAAGCTTAGAAAAGACATAGATATGTAGGCAGTATGCAATAACTTCTGTTCAGTAGAACAGAATGCCTTAGAAATGCTAAGTCCAAGTTTAGAAAGTTGCATTTATGATTGGGATTAACCTCTGTACAATTTGGATGGGTCATGCTGGTAAAAGTTTAAATTGATAGATGACATCATTTTGGCTATATTTTTTTTTAAATTTTGTGACTCTGCAGAATTTAATGTGCTGGAATTCATGAAGCACAAAGTTCAACGCTTTTGCAGGAAATTAAAAAAAACAACTCAGATGAGCAGTAGCATTTAGAGACCAAATGGGCTGACAGACTCATTTAAGTCACATCAATAGACTCCCACATCTCATGTTTGTTGCAATCTGTTTTATGTACCTCAGCTACCAAAATCCACCATTTTAGCAAGGAAATTTCTAAAACTGAGGGATACCAGAAATATTCCAGTGCAGCCTATGAGTTAATTCAGTTTAGTATAAACAAATAAAGACCAATGGTACTCTCTCTCTTGATGTTTATATGCTTCACATTATGTGTTTGATCCATGGACTACAGCAGAAACTCATCTGGGAAAAGCCCTTTGTACAGGTTATGTGAGTGACTGCTATGTTTAGTGCTCAGTCAAGCACAGGAGTGAACACCCTTGAAACAGATTCATCAAAACTATGATAATTCAGTCCACCAAGGTGCAGGAGACAGAGCAAGAAAAACGTATGTGGGAGAGATTTAAATCTGAGCAGATATCAATCCAGCCTTCTGCAACAGAAAGCAAATTTCAGCAGAATGAGCTAAAAACAAAACACAAGATATACCTTTTCTGCAAAAATTACAATTATTTCAGTATTTCTTTTCTGAGAAGGAATAATATAGTCTAGAAAAAAAAGAAATCAAAAACCCAAACAAATGAAAAACAGACAAGCCTTACTTCTGTGATGTAGACTTCTCAACAAACAAACAAACAAACATTAATTTTGAGAAGGGAAACCCCCCCTTTACTAATGTTTTATGATGGTGTGCTTGTTAGGCTTTCTTTTCTCTTTGAAATGACTGAGATCTGTATGCTTGAGCTGATAAGCTGTTGTAATTTGGTACACGGAACATTAAAAATTCAGTTTCTGAAGTGCTAAACATGCAAATTTCAGATCACAAGTGAATAATGAGATTTTTTTAGTCATCTTATTAAAATTTCACAAAAGCTTAGAACAGGTAAAACATCTTGACCAGAGGCTTGAAGAGTAAATGGCTTCTCTAAACAAAAAAAAAATCCAAAAATTCCGTAACAATTATTGCACTTGTGCAAATACTGTAATCACAGCTCTGTAGACGTCAGAATAATTTCTGTATCAACACAGGCTTTTCCTGAATCTTTTTTTCAGACATATTGCTGTTGCTAGAGACACATCCAGAGTACAGTTTGGAATTAGATGTAGAATTAGGGACTATCCAGAAAAATCTGTGATTGACAGGAACTGCTTTCATTTTTTAATACAGGTTTTAAACTTTCCTGTTTTTTGGTATACTCCAAATTATGCTAAAAACCCTAAAATCTACTATTCAGTGCAGGGAAATAATGGTCTTGAAAGTAATACCAACATAAAGCATCAATTTTAATTATTTTATAAAGTTACAAAGATTTAAATAATTTTACAATTTTGTCTACAATTAACTTCAGTAAGTTTCAGAGGTCTATATTCTTTTCTTCTTTGATTGCAAGGCAGGATATGAAAATGAAACACCAATCCTGGGATGAAAAGATGGTAGATATATTTAATTTAACTGTGGTAGTAGTTGTTACGTATGAAAGGCCCAGAGCATGCACTGAGTGACTCTCAGAGCTGGCAGATGTGGCACAGCTGAGTGAATTTTGCAGTGTAAACACTGACATGGGTTATAGTTACAAAACAGTTGCAGAAAGACTGGACATGGGCAATGTTTGAATATCTAGAATTTGATACCCTTGATTTGCCATCAAACTGGAAATGCACGGGCAATCCCTTACTAAACGTAATTGCTGTAAAAGAAAAATGAACTAAGACTAAAAAAAAAAAAAAAATAGTTTATTCTGGAATACAGGATTATTTAAGAACGTTAAGAATTTTTAAGAAACATCACAAGCTCTGATACATTTATATTCTTACCTCATGCATCTCCTTAGTGAATTTTTGGAACACACTAATGTATCACGGTAAGAGCTGTCAGCCAGCCAAGATGCTGAAACAATCAGAGCAGGAAACAAATTTGTTTTTCCACCCACAAGACAGATTTCTTACTCAAAGTGAAGGAGAGATTCACAGCACTAAAGTTGACTCTGTAAGATTCACAGTAATACAATAAGAAACAAATTCTTCCTTTGGTACACCCATAGGAGAAAATGTCCCAGCTGAGAGCTGTAAACCAGCATCCCTGGCTGCAAAATTTAACGGAAGAGGCAAAATCATGCTTTAATTAAATATTTCAGTAATTCCACTAAACACCAATTAAATATATTTACCAATGATGATCTGGTGTTGCTAAAGCAGGAATTAACTTTGTCTGCCACATGGGAGTTCTCCTGTGGCCTCAAAAATTCTGGTACCTGTAACCTATTATCTGTTGAATGAGGCATTTCCTCCTCTGTAATTTTTGTCCATAAAGTTAACATTATCTAGCTGAGAGAAAATGCCTCTGTGCAGACCAGAAAACCTAGAGCCATTTAAATCAACATGAAATTCACAAGATGTCATTACAAATGCACATTTTGATCCCATCTAAAGCACTTTCATGTCTGCAAAGCCCAGTACCCCACAGGATGCCCCTCCTCTACCAAATTAACAAAGTTTAAGAAGAAAGGTGATTTCTTTATTAGCTGAACTCAAATGTGATTAAATTTTTTTTTTCTCCTCCCTTTTCTTAGCTGCAGATAGGGCCACCTGTGAGGCACCATGTCAGTTTTGTACCACTCTGACCTCTTCATAATTCTGTGTTTAATTGGTTAATACATTCTCTAGTTTCCCTGCAAGTTAGCTGTAGATATACAAGCAGCTGAGGAAGAAAAGGGGTCTCAGGCAGCGTCCTAAAGTACTTGTGAACCCTGGAATTGTTAGATCTGTGTAGGGCACCCCAATCATGTATAAAGCGACAGAATTGACGCGATGCCTGCGTTCTTCAGCCCAGCCAGCTCCCGGCACCGTCGCCAGGAGTGGGCTGCCCCAGAAAGCCAGGCAATCCGGGCTGCAGCTGCAGGGCACAGCTGCTCTACAGCACAGGGGGCACGCGTCGAGGGCAGGGACAAGGAACAGGGAGAGGCCTTCTGTGTGATTTCCAGAGGTGTTTATTCCCCAGAAGGTGAGGGACAGAAAAAAGCACAGAACCTGGGCTTGCAGGGCTCACAAGAGGGGAAGGTCTTCGGAGAGGATACAATTTCTAACCAATAAGGGTTACATGGGGGAGAACAAAAGGCGGGGAGTACAATACACAGACCAGTGAAAGAACACAAGGGGAGGGAACAGTTTAAACCAACCACTGGGGCATCAAAGGTTGGGGGATTGACAGGGAAGGGTCTGGAAGAAGAGGCAGGGTTAGGGAAGGATTGACAGTTCTGTAGGAGGAGGGAAGGGCAGGTCTAGGGAGGACAGACAATCAGAGCAAAACCAACAATACAGGGGTAAAGGAACAATCCATTAGGGATAAAATACACTATAACAATGCAAAATATGGAGGGGGTATAAAACTGAGCATTAAAACTGAGCTGAAATTGGAAACACAATAAAAACACATTACCACACAGAACCTCCCTGGTCTGTTCACCTGGTAAAAGCTCTGATGTGAACAGAAAACATAACCACATTAACATCCTACCATGAAGATAATTGCTAACAATTTTATCTATTCCTAGTGGGCTGAGCTAGTTTGGGTTTTTTTTGTATTTTCCTTTTTTTTCTCTTAGCGAGTTAGTGAGTTAGTGAGTTAGTTAGCTTATTTGTTTGGTTGTTTGTTTGTTTGTTTTTCCTGTGGAATTCAAACCTGGCAAGCAGCTGAGTGAAATGCTTTATAGAAAAATGCCTGGTGTAAAGTACTGGGTAATTTATACTGTCTTAACCTGCATGAATATTTTAAAGACCAGTTTCTAAAAGTAAAAATAATTCAGCAATCTGTGAAATACACTAGTAATGATATTATGCTAATAATCTTTAAACAAAAAATACTTTTAGGATATTACCTTCCACTGAATCAGTGCCTTGCTGCTATCTAGAATATTCTCACAGTCTCTTTTTTTTCTCTTCTCAGTCAGTGAAAGAACAATTTATTTATTTTTTTTACCATTTTCTGGCAAATCACACATTTTCTCTTCTACCGATGGAACTGTCCTATTTTAAAAATTCTCATTCAGTGAAGCATTATGTGATAATTTATACTGCAATATCATAGCTAAAAGCATCTCCTTACATGTAACTTTGTAGCTTTTTACTTTCATCAAAGCAAAGTTATAGGAAATGTGGATAGAAGAGTTCCCCAGAGTCATAAATATTACAAGGAATTGAGCCCTTGACTGGATTGACTTCAATATCCATGAAACAGCAACAATAAAATGTTTCAGCAATTTCTCAATACTGAGAATTTCAGTCAAATATTTTTCATCAGGTACAGGCTTCAATTCCAAATATTAAATTGAATAAATAAGCCTAAAGATGAACAAATTAAGTGCGATAAACTGAACAGATTAGGTGAAATAAGCCATGAACAGCAGTAGCTCTCAAAGATCTTGATACATCATAATTAATTTTTGAAGTATATTATGTTGTTTTCCTACTGAATACCTTGAGGTAAAATGGAAGAAGAGCACTAGTATAAAATAAAAAATGAGGATTTTATTTTTTCTGCAGGTGAAGGATTTAACATGAGCTGTAAATTTAGTCCTGGAGAGACAATTCAGCCATTGGTGGGAACAGGTTTCTCGTTTTAGATTCATCCTACTTGGTAATGAAAAGCAGCAGAGAGTAAGTCTTGTGAATATTTGTTACTGAGTGCATGAAAACAATTATAGAGAGTTCACATTAGGTCACAATAGGTGAGAGGTTTACATTATTTTGGTTTTTTTGCCTTCCTGAAAGAGTCTTTTACTTCTAGATTTAAAATTTGGGATGTGGATATGTATGCTGATGATTAAAAAAAAAAAAAACAAAAACCACCAGAACATCTTCATCTTGTGAGATGAGTTTTTTTAAATTAAAAAAATTGCAACAAAAAATAACACCTAGAAGATGTTAAAACAATCTTTTTTAAAAATTAGAATTTAAAAGTTCAAAAGCAGGATGGTACACAAAATACTTCCTGATATTTTTCACATAAGGAATGTCATGAATGCTGGTGAGCATTCCATTATTATTACTAATAAATTAAATCTATGTAAACAAGAAACCCAGTATTATTCTTTAATTTTTATTACCAGTTTGGAATATCTCTAGTTTTAAGTTATCACTAATTCATAAAAGAAACATACAAAGTTGTGGGTAGAAAAAAAAAAGCTAGTTCAATTTCTTCAAGGAATTGACCCTCGTGGATTGGTCTAAGAGCTCTTGCTTGGGTTAATTAATGTGCAATTCAGCATTAAATTTGACCTTCTAATCTCACTTTGGCATCCGAGAAGAGTCTAGTGAAGTACTAGCATTTGAAAGCAGAAATCAAAAATATCATATTATATTTTACAAAGCCCAGACACGTTAGTCAGGATGTTGAGAATGAAGGCTCCTCTCTTTCTCTCTGGTCAAACACTGGTTGGTGAACAAATGTTGGTTCACAACTGAACAGAGTGCCTGATATGATTATCAGATGTGCACATGTATAAAGGTCTGACACCCAAAGGTGAAATCAAGATCTGAGATTCTGGCTTTTTCTCTAAAACACTGCTTGAATAAAGCTGGAAGGGAGTTCAGGAAATCAAAGTGTCAGAAGAGGAGGAAGAAGATTTCTTTCAATAACAGAAATCATGTGGTTTTTTCAATTTGGTGTTGGTATTTTTTTTTTTAAATATATAATATTTTACTGTCAAGTGTAAAAAAAATTATGTAGGACTAAAGCAACATTATTTCTATTGAAGAACTGTTGTATCTGATCCCAAGAGGTCCTGCTAGCAGCAGGAGCAGCACGGCGAGCATGGGGAACAGCCAGGACACAGATGGTGCCTGATGCTGAACCTCTGGGGCGGGCAACCCCAAGCTGCGCGAAGGAGGTGACGACAAGGAAATGAATAAACGAAATTAATAAAACCTCTCTCTGTGAGGTTCCAACAGGTTTATTGTTGAAGGGAAGTCAAGAAGAGAAGAGCAACAGGTACTGCTGTGTATCAGCTTTTAAACAAGGGGTGGTACAATGGGCAGAACACAGTAACAACCAGTGGGATTCCTTGTGGGTGGGGACACAGAGGGTGGTACAGAAAAATCACAACCAATGGGTTACACAAAGGGGAGGATACAAAGTCGAGGTACCAATCAGGCATCGAGGAACAGAGAACATTCTGGACAAAGGGGTATATTCAAACTGTGATGGATAGGTGAGGGGTTGGCATATCTGGGAATTGACAGGGAAGGGTCTGGGACAAAGGGTTGGGTTAGTTTGATGGACAGAAAAGAAGGTGGGAACACTGAGGGTTGAACCAACTGTGGGGAAAAATGGAGGGAAATTAGGAACATACCACAACAGGAGTAAGATGTAACAGGCAGATAATCATCTCCAATAAGTAACTAAGAAGACTTTCGGCAATGGAAACCCCAAAATTCTTAACATTTGGGATGAAACAGGTGGTTGAATCATTTCACCTCATTCAGAAACACCAAAATGTGGGGGAACCCTGGAGCTCCACCAGTTGGATTAGGAAAGGAGAAATACTTTAAAAGCTCTAGAGATCAATACAGAGCCAGAAAAACTCAGGAGTGACTGGAAACTGGCACATTTCTCCATCTAGGAAGTCAGCAATTATTTGAAAGGTCAGGTGTACATATATACTATTTTAGTATATTTTCTGACAAAGGCTTTTGTTCCAAAAATGCAAACTCTCCAGTTTGTGCCTGCTCTTTCACACTGGCATTGTTTAGGTCCTTCAGAAAATTTTGTGATTATTGAGAGAAATAGGCTCTGCAAAGGTATTGAAGGGATTCAAAGGTTGCTGGAAGGAGTGCTTTAAGGAAGTATTTCAAGTAGAAATAAGTTTACCAGACTAGCCATGTAAATTATGTTATAAATGTGATGTTTTCTGATCATTACAACTTCCCTTAGTACTATTCAGTGAACTACAGTACTTTCCCAAGACCTTTTGTATTATTTCATTATTTGATTCCTTGGCCCCAGATAAAAACTACATGTTAATCACGAGAAGTAAATAAAACAGGCATTTTTACAAGATTACTTTGCTTAAGGTATTGTTAAAAGTTCTAATAAAACCAAGAATAATATATACACTTTCTTTACCTAATTTCCTTATTGTTCAGAAACATTCTCAGTTCAAAAGCAGCTTTCTGGAGATACTTTTTCTGTCTTTTTTGTGCTTTTATTTGCTTTGGTTTGGGTTTTTTGTCTGGGTTTTTTGGGTTTTCTAGGGTTTTTTGGGGTTTTTTGTGGGATTTTTTTTGCTTTGTTTTGTTTAGTTTTTTGTTTAGTTGTTGGGTTTGTTTGGTTTAGTTTGGTTTTCTGGTTCGGCTTTCTTTTTTTGTTCTGTTTGTTTGGTGCTTTTGTGTGTGTGTGTGGTGGGTTTTTTGTGATTTTTGGTTTTTTGTTTTTGGAGTTTTTTGTTTTCTCTCTGGTGTTTTTTGGTTTGTGGTTTGTTTTGTTTGTTTTTTCTTTCGTAGTAAGTTTTCCATGAGTTTGAAGATGCAGAATGTTTTCCAGAATATTTCCTAGAGTTATACTGCTGAAGAGGGACCTTCACTCCTTCCCCCTGCTACAAAAGCACAACCCTATCAGTCATTTGATCCACAATTTATTTCTCAAATTTCCTCTGAAAGTTGTAACAAGATGCAAAACATCTTGTCTCTGATAAAAGTAATGATAAAAGACATATTTTACCACCAATTTTTGATAAAGTTCTTAAATATAAGAGGTATTCCCAAATAAAAAATGTCATTAGCAAGGCTGTGCCTATTTCATCTTGGATAGGGCACAGAAAATGCCCACTGATAATGGTGACAATCCAGTCTTAGAAGCAAAACAGAAAAATATGTTTTCAATAAATAATATTAAGTATTCCCTTGTTTATTAATGCCAAATTATAGCAGCAGGACTAAAGATTGTACAAAATATATAGGACGTGTGGTTATTGCAAGAGACAAGTTGTAACATCAGAGTTATGATATACAGCTAGGTTTGTCTAACTGATTAAAATACACATAAAAAACACCTCCATCTAGCAAACGAGGGAGAATCCAGACTTGTGAGCCATTGTTGGGTTTTGCAGCTGGTTAAGGGTCAGTTGCGTAACATACAGATAAACTTTCCAAAGATTTGGAGACAAATTAAGAGAAAAATTCTTTATACAGTAGCCATGTCATGGTCATTAAGAAATATAATAAAATCAAGATCAGAAATACCATTATAGATAGAGATAGGAGATAGAGACAGATATAGATTAGACAGAGAGAGAGATGATATAGATAGAGAGAGAGGCAGATATAGATATGGATATAGATATACAGAGACAAAAATATATGTATACAGAGGATATATAGATAAATACTGTTATAAATGGATATAGATGTAAAGATGTAGAGAGGGATATACTTAGGTAAAGATTATATATATATGTGAAAATATAGATATCACACAGAATCACAGAAAAAAAGAATCACGNTTGGCCTTCTTGGCCACCTGGGCACCCCTGGGCTCATGTCCAGCTGCTGCCACCAGCACCCCCAGGGCCTTTCCCAGCTTTCCAGCCCCTCTGCCACAGCCTGGAGTGCTCCATGGGGTTGTTGTGACCCAAGGGCAGGACCAGGACCCAAGACAGCCTTGCTGAATCTCACACCACGGGTCTCATCCGACTGATCCAGCCTGTCCAGATCCCTCTGCAAAGCCTCCCTGCCCCTGATTTTCTGATTCTGTCATCTGATAATCAGAATCTGATGAAAATTTTTGCACATGTAACTTTCCTTATCTTTACCATGATTGGTCTCTTACCATTTTCTTGTCCCTTTTTCATCAAGTGAAAATGTACTATAATTATGCAACATCAGATTACCTAAAGCTCTCAGGAACTAGATGTAAAGTTACCAAATACATATATATAATAACTACTGTAACTCTTGTATTGAAAAAAAAAATTGTAAAAACTGTGCAATATGTAAGGCAAACAAAAGAGAGACACACCACAAATTCATTATTTTTACATTGCATGTGTAAAACAAGGGAATTTTTAACAGTTAAGATAAACTAATTTAAATCTGAAATCTCTGACAATTAGCACAATTATACTACAGATTTTCATATTTAGGGATGTTTGGAAACAAAAAACAAAAAAGATCCAATGAAATAAAGAAACAAGCACAGCACATGCACAAAACTCTTACTGGTTTCTGCAACAGAAACTGAAATTCTCACTTATAGTTGCCAGTAGTTTTGCAACTTCAAAACAAAAACTTATGGTCTGAGTGTAATGCAATGTAAAATGTAAAAGCATTTATGTCACCATCATATTTCTGGTTTCAGAAATAAAATTTCTCACACAGACAGAGGGGATTCCTGCTCCGAGAGAACAACTGCATGAACAGATTGTTACAAAAATCTAATCCATATTTATAATTTGGCTATAAATGCAAAACTTTTTTTTCTGTCCTTATAACCTTAGTGTTCATTTGCATTTCTTTAAATCCTTATTGAACCAGGTAATTTCATAAACCATAGAAGCATCTGACTCTTAATTCTCTTAGCTGTCCTCAAAGTTGTGCTCCCTCTGTGGAGCAAGACGTCAAGATAGAATCAAGGTGATTGGCACTTCAGCAATTTATAAACAAAATTATTCTGTTTATATTCTTTCACCTTTCCCTTTCTTTTCAGAGCACAACCTCACAGAAAAACTGCAAAAATCCCCACCTGTCTTGTGTTTTCTTCAATGTTGCTGTAGAATATGTTTCTCCTTGAAAAGAAAGAATTTCTTCATCTGAATTTGCTATTTTTCCTCAAACAAAGACATCTACATTTCTTCTATGGCTCTCCATAATTAAAACTGTGAATTTTGTGGTGGCCATCCTTGGAAGAAATAAAAATAATCTCCTGTTTAGTCATGTATCTACTAAGAAAGACATAAAGGGCATACAAGTCTGTCTTGGAGCAAGAAGATAAACTCAATGACCTCATGAGGTCTGTGTCAGTTTTTTGTTTGTTTGTTTGTTTGTTTTATTTTTTATTTCTGTGATAAAATTACATTTTTTTTATTTTGTCCACATAAGTTTTCTGCCATACTGCTTTTGTATCAAAATTAGTTTTTTCTGTAAGTTAGGCCTATTGCTATTTTTTCAAGGCAATGTTTGAGAATATGAAGTCATTACTTTATCTCTTAGATTTTCTGGCAAAGGTGGACATTCCCATTGTAATAACAATACCTTTTTCTTGTGACATACATTCAAACATTACATGTAGCTCGACTTATAATTTGAGTTGAGAAAAGAAGAAAGGAAAAAAGGGATACAAAATTAAAAGAAAAAATATTCAAAAATACAAACAAGCATTTTTTGTGTCTACTCTGCAATTAATCTTACCATAGTTCTGCTGAAGCATTGTACTATAATTTGGAGCTATTTGTAAAAGTGTAACCAGCCCGGTAATATGATCATTAATAGGTATTCATGCATGGAAATTTATTAAAAAACCCTCATCAAATTAAAAATATAGTTATATTGATAGAAAGGAGCAATTAGCAGAAAATGTCTTGTCAGCATAAAACTTAAAAAGACCGAACAGAACCAAGCCAAACAAATTTAAAAAAAATAAAAAAAGCATTTGGACTTACTTAAAACTAGAGACTGGGAAATAATGTTCTTGTCTTTGCAGATGGGATGACAAGGCTTTGATACTTAGGTCAGATGGGAACTTCTCAGTCTCAGTGACAAAATATGAACATGCAAGGCGAAATAATCAAACATAAAACAAGTATTAAATTTGCCTGCCTATCTGTTTTAGCTGAACTGCCACAAGCTTTGTTTGGAACTCTGGTGCCTGAGCAAGCATCTGGTTATCAATGGCATTTCACAGCCATTGATTACCCCTCATCATTTATCTTGTATTAATTTTCCTTCAAACCGTACCTACTTAAACCTGGATATTCTCACATCCACTTTCCACATTTTTTGTTTTGTTCTTAAATAGCATTCTGTCATTATTATGGTACACAGAGGTACTAACAATATATACAGTGTGAAATTTTTTTTCCCACCTCAAAATTTTGCAAAAATAAGCATATCAACCCTCATATACTTTTCTGAGAGTTTCAATCATTTTTATTGGAGTAAGAAACAACAAACTTTCAGAGCATCAAATAATACTGAAAAGGCTGTTCAGAGTGACTTAGAGATCCCTACACTGTTCTAAGAGTATAATAGTGCATTTGCTTAGTTAAAATATTTAAATTTGTGTGGAAATATGCTAGTGGACCAACCATACAGAAGAGGTAGCATCATTAATTGTTGGCAAAACATACAAGAAATGCAAATTCAATTAAAAATTCACTTGTTCAAGTATTTTCTCATTCTTTTGTGATATTATCTTTGTAAATATTCTCAGATAATTGGTGATCTCAACACATAACACCTTGGGTTTGTTGTTTTTCTTCTGTTGCCACATCCTTCCTTTTGGATACTGTTTTACAAGCCAGACACTTTCACTGTGAAATTATATAAAGAATAAAAAGCATATAAAAATATTAATATTCCTGTCCATTGCATCAGTCAGAAATGTGTTGCTGCCCTCACTCTTTGTACTTCTGCATAAATTTTTCTAGAATTTGTGGGTTGGGCCCTACACAGCCTCTCTAGGGGGGAAATAATATACAGGTTACAGATACCTGTCAGCTCAAAACAGGAAGGTATTCTTAAATAATAATGAAAATAATAATAAAAATAAAAATATTCTAAAGATAATAAGAGGAGGAGAAAAATAAAACAACTTTGGCAGCTTTACAGAAGAACTAAAGGAATCATAAATTCCAAACCTGTCATAATATGTGATGTGAAAATGTTTTGGTGAAAATGTTTTGGGGTTTTTCTGTTGTTGTTTTCTTTAAAAAGTGACAATTCTCTAAGAGAAATTATGAGCCAAAATTTTTGCCAAATCTTACATAATACAGTAAACAGACAAGTCAGTATCTGGAAGAATAAAACCAAAGATTTAAGAAGGATTATACTAATAGGTTTTTTTTACTCATCACCTAAACTGGAGACAAAACAAAACAAAAACAAAAACCTCAAGCAAACAAAAAACCCCAACCACCAAACAAACAAAAAAACACACCAAAAAAAACCCCAAGCAAACAAACAAAACACAAAATCTAAACCAAACCAAAAGTCCAACACCACAACAAACCAAGGTTTACAGAGTATGACTTTTAAAAATATGAGAATGAAATCTATTTGAAAGTGCCTGTAACTACAAGTTTCTTCTAAGACATTGAAAAGAATGCAAAAAGGTGAACTTTTCACCTTCCTTTTACCTAGTATCCTCCTACTCTAGCTGTCCTATCTTAGGACGGGAAAGACCTGTGCTGTGCTTCCTCACCCATATCCCTTGTCTTTTATTCTCTTGACAAGTGCTCTTAGCCCCAACATTTAAAGGAAGCACTTGGAGAATCTGAATGCTTTTGCTGATATCATCAGGATTTATTAAACAGATTATTTTTTATTTGTTTTAGCAGAGTACAGAAAGACCTTTTTGAGGTCTCCACACCTTTACCTGGAGTGTGTTCGCACTGCCAGCAACTGCCAGTGCCCGGGAAGGACTGACCCTGGCAGCTTATGGAACAACACTCTTTGTTGATGAAATTATGACAGATTAGGGTTCAAGTTTTGCTGATGATAGATGTCTTCAGAGCAATAGGCAGACAGCTGTAACACCCAAGAAAATCCAGTTTGAGACAATGGGGTTACACTATGGTCTTACACAACCATGGATGAAGGAGAGGGGTTCAGCCTTTGCCAGAAGCTCTGATCAGTGAGGGTTGGTTGTACCTTGGAGTCAGGTAACTTTGGGGTGGATGACCATGTCAGCGTTACATCTGGGGTGAGTTTGGGATGGAAGTCCAATTAGGATTACATCTGAGGCAATTTTGGGGCAGAGGTCCAGGTCAGTGTTACATCTGAAGTAACTTTGTAAAGGGTGTCTGTGTCAGTGTTACCTCTGAAGAGAGTTGTTTTGCTGTTGTTGGTGGCTCCTTTTACCTCCCTTGGTTGACAGCTTATATATAGTTTGTCAGCTAACAAAACGTACCATTTTGCATCTGACCAGTATCCACAATTACCCCTACAATTTCCTTAGTATTATATCTGTGTCTGCAACTTTCCAGTTTTGTTAAATTATAACCCCAGCCTTTTTTCCAGACATAAAAAAATATCAGAAGCCTGCTTTCAAATTCAGGCATTATATAGCCCCTCCTATAAATATTCAAATAGGTTTTCAAAGTCCCATAGGAAACTTAGGACATAGCCTATTGATATTCCTTAGAAATATACTCCAAATTACATGTATGCTCTTGAAAATTCTGTTCTGTCTTTTTCAATACATTTTTGCAAGGAAAAAAAGCCTATTACCCACATGCTATCCCTGAGCTCCACATTTAGTTTTAACATTTGAAATTTTCCATTCTTCTTGTACTTGCTATTTACATAAATTAACCAGAAGAAAGCAGAAGTAGCATCATATGACTTATGCAACCAGTCAACACATCCTGAATTATGAATATTTATAGCAACATCTATGTGCACTAGACATGAAAGAGAAAATTTCACATAGAAATTAATGAATATTTGTGAGCAACTCTTAGTGGTGAATTTCACAATCCATTTGCAAACAACATGCAGGAGAAGAAGCAATGAGTGTTAATGAATATTAATTAGTACTCCTTCTTTTGTGTGACACACTCTCTCTCCCCTATTCAGTTCAGTAAGTGGTTTAGCTGCACCAGATGGCAAAATTTGGTTCACAATATGGGTAGCAATTGGTATTCATATTCACATGTAGTCACATCGCAGTGTGCTCTCAAGTGCTATGTTGACAGGGATTGTATTTTGTGTTCCAGCTACAGCAAGAGATGTCAAACTACAGCACCAGTTCATTGTTTGAACATGGAAGACTTTTGGCTCTAAGATTTTTTAGAAAGGTCACCAAAACAGTTGGGCACATAGGCCAGAAGCAAAACTGACCAAACAAGCATTGAAATATCTTTCAGTTTCACCAAATGCTTTCTGACACATTATCATGAAAACATTTTTAAACTCAGGGGGAAATTTAAACATCAATGCTTTTAAAAGCTTGCACGCCATGACTGGTCTATTCAATCAAAGTTG
Organism: Rhadina sibilatrix; assembly: GCA_013400275.1. Classification (NCBI taxonomy): domain Eukaryota; kingdom Metazoa; phylum Chordata; class Aves; order Passeriformes; family Phylloscopidae; genus Rhadina; species Rhadina sibilatrix. The sequence continues at coordinate 12,778 of VWYO01023828.1, read as the reverse complement.
GATAAGCAAACCATCTCAGGTGGGCAGGTAGAGAAAACAATATGTAGATCAAAAATAAAATGAGTGTCTGCAGGCTAAATTTGAAAACAGTTCAAGCAATGGGAATCACACACATTCCCATAAGAATGTATCATTAGTATTTCCCGCACCACCATCCACAGGTTGCATCTGTCCTGATTTCTTTATAAATTAAGATGAATGGAAGTTATGAATGCAAGTGTGTATTTTTACTCTGTATTCAAACTGAGAACCATCTGTAACAAAAGCAGCTGAGATTAGCTTGTGCTTAGCTTCTTGTCTGAGGGTATCCATAAAGTTTTCTAAAATATACACGCATATTTCTAAAGGGGGCAGTAGTTTACAAGCTGAAATATTCTGGATATTAACCAAGAATGGAAAGTTAAAAGACCTCTTTTTGCTGAAAAAGAAGGCAATTACAGAAGTTGCCATTTTGGACTCAAGGCAGTTTGATACACTTAGAATTCCCTCAAGAAAAATATCCATCAGTCTTGATAAATCCAGCACTAGTGCAGACTTTGGTTAAATTAAAAAAAAAGTCTTATGTAACACTAGAAAAATCCACAGATGCAAATGTAAATTTTGACCGACACGACAAAAAAAAAATTAAAGCTTTTGGGTCATCTTGTAAATTATGTTTGTTCCTTTTAAGTGATGTGTTTAGGTTATTGACCATTGTGGACCCATCTGGTTACTTGGAGAGGGGAAACATCCAGGGTATTCATATCTAACCATGCCAGTAGCACAATCCTTCTCCTGATCTTTCTCTTCCCTAAGTGCAAGATCCAATTCTTCCACATGCACACACTCTTCTTTCCTAGCCCTGGCTGTGACAAAGTGAAAAGAAGCAGCTGATGCCTTCAATAGCACTTGGATGCAGAGATAGGTATGATGAGAACTTTACCTGCTCATCCAGGTAAAGATGCTGGCCCCTCAGTTTTTATGCAGCTTCTCGGTGCTGCAGTTGCAGCTGCAGATATCCCCACAGATTTAAGGCTTAAGTTATGTCTCAGGAGTGGTAAAAAGTGAAAGTCGTCCATTTTTTGGAGCTGTTTCTGAAGTTAATGTATCACATGCATCTTTCCTGAGGTGAAAAACCTCCCCAGTTTTACTCAAGTTGTCAGGCTGTTGCCCTTGAAAACCTGTGAGGAGCAACTCAAAATATCTTATTTCCATTCCAGGATAGGTTAAAAAATATTAACCAAGAATTCCTTTTAAACAAGCAATTTTTATGTGCTTTATTTTTCTGTAACTTTATTACAGGATCTTAGAAGATTTCCCTATTGAATTACAGGAAAGCTCATATTTTAGGGAAGCCTTTGATACCTGTGTGGGTAATTCTCACATTCCCCTGTGTCCCCCAGTGAGACAATTTTTATTTTAGGAAAGCAGCAGTGGGGAGCAAAGGAATCTTACTGTTTACTTAATCAGATCCTAATCCATTTCCTAACCAAAGAAATTAATTTCTTCTTCTCACTGTCAAAGCCCAGAGGATTAACAATACTGTTTATCTCTTGTGCTTGTGGCTGGCTTCACTCTTTTCTGGCAGAAACCATCTCTCCACCACCTCTGTACCCTGTGTTTTTGTATCTCTGCCACATCCCTGCTCAGGTCTGCCTCAGTTTCCCCAAATGACCACTGAGACTCCTTGGCAGAGCTCCTTCAATGCCTTGGAGTGCTCAAATACAGGATTGTCTGAATGAAAACCCTGAGAAATCTGAGTTAAAGGAAACATTGCAGTGTCTGAAACATGGGAGACATGTCAGCATTCACACAGTCACAACCCTCACCATTAATAAGCAATAATCCTCTAATTAATGATGTTTGTACTGAAGTGAATGGAAGAATCTTCATTTCTGACTAGATTCTACAAGTCTGATTATGAGCTTTTAAATTACTTTTTAATTATACCTTTTTTTAAGAATCTGTGTAACTAAAAGCAGTACAGGATATACATCTTTGATTTCCTTTTCCAGATTTGGTTTTACACCTCTATTCACCAAAGGTGTTGTTATTGTTATTATTAAAAGAATGCACACAAAACCCCCCAACGTATCGCCATGGCAAAATGCATTTTTATACTTGAGAGTACAAACTGTCTTTAAGTTCAGTTTTCTCGAGAACTTCAAATGCTCCTAGGACTTTTCTGTAAATATCCCCTTCCAGGCTTTATATTTCTTAAAATGTTTGGCACCTACTAAGTCATACAATTGCATTTATTTAACCTCATGGAGTATATTCTAGCTTATCTTCCAGTACAGTATATAATGAAATCAAAGTTTATTTTACCTCTGAAACTAGATATATTGTTGTCACATTAGACAGCTATTAATACTCACAGATTTAAAGCTCCTCTACAGATTACTTTTTTTTTTTTTTTTTAATTGAATGACCTCCTAATATATAAATTTTGGTGTTGATTCATTGATCTCCTCAAAGCCATTCTCAAAACTAAAAAGAAAAAAAAATAAACATAGAAATGCAATATTTGAAAAATTATTTAAGAAACTATTAGACTTACAAAAAACTACTTCAGAGTTTTAGTCCAGCCTACACCGAAACAGAGATTTTAACATGGAAATTTCTGCATAATCCCATGTGTTTTCAAAACATGACAGCATGCCCAGCAGGGGAAGTAATGCATTTTTTTTTGAGCATTCCTTAAGCAAAAGGAGGTGGTTAGAATAGAACAATATAGAATTCCCAGAGAGCTGCTCTCTTTGATTCTACAGGAAACACAGAGTAAACACCCCACCAGACTCACTCCAGAAAATCCCCTCAACCTGCTGAAGACATTTGATTATCCATTTCAGAACAAGAGGCAGAACTGGTTCCAGAATTCTGGGATGGTCCAAAGAAGATTAGGAACACCTAGGACACCCAGAGCTGGGCAGTGTCAGAGTTTAAAGAGTATAATTCACATTAAAATCACTGATGAGGGAGATCATTTAGAGTGTAGCACATCCCAGGTATAAAATTCCTGGTTTTCTCACTGTTCATCTCCCCATAGCAATTTCAGATGCAAAGCACACAGTTCAGTTTGCTTATTTAGCTGTGTCCTCTGCAGATACTGATTTATTTACAACTAGTATAAATAAGATTGTTGACAGATGTGTTGTGTTAGTTCATCTCAAATACAGATAACGGCATTTTTTAAAAAAATATATTTTAAAATGTATTTTAAAAAGGGACACCTCAAGGCACTGCCATTTGCAACCAACAGGGAATACAGATTATATCTTTCAATGCAATACTTTTATAAAGCCTCTTGGTACTCTTCGTTTCTGTGCATAGAGACAATAATTGCAAGAGGCAGCCCTTGTGGAAAATAACATTTTGCAGAAGTAGCAGCAAAATGTCCTTTCTTCTTATGCTGTAAGAAATGCTGTAGCTCCACATCTAGTTCCATATATTGAGCTTTTTGAAAAGGCTTTCCTCTCCTTGAGTCAATGTAAAGCCAACACAACTAAAATTGAATTAGCTGTACCTTTTTCCCGTGTTGTAAAAGAGTANCTCAGAAATGAGACCCGTTTTTTAAAAAAAAAAAAAAAAAAAAAAAAAAAAAGGATAGGTTCCTATCAGTTGTGAACCCTGACACAAATCATCTAACAGAAAATGAAATACCAAAGTACTGCAGTGTCCTAATGACTGAGCCATTGAATGCGTGTAACTAAACAATAGATCTATGTAAAAAGAATTTTATTGTTAAACACAATGGTGTGTCTTCAAAAAGAATTTGAGTTTATAGTTCATACTTATTATAGGAGAAGAGCAAATTCTAGTCAGATATAAGTCAGACATCTTTTGGGTAGGGTGAGGGCTTTGAATTTTTTTTCAGAACTTTAGAGAAAAAAAAAAAAAATGCTGCTATTGAAATTCCTTTCTGCTTTGTTTAATTTTAAGAGACGCGTCAGGGCCAGGAGTTGTACTGGATGATCTTTGTGGGTCCCTTTTAATTCAGAATATTCTGTGATTCTCTGTGAAGATATTTATAGCATTTTTAGAAAAAAAAAATCAGCAATTTGTATGCATAAGTCATATTTTATGAAATTACGTTCACACTTTTAAAATATAATTTAATCAGATACTACCTCTGTTATTTGCTCTTGCTTTTCTTCCTCATGTTCCTCCCTAAGGTTTTCTAGTTAAGTGTCCTCTACAAAGAGAAGAAAAACAGCATACTAAAAAAGAAATTAATGTTGGTAGATTTTATTAATCCTCAGTTTCTACAGGGTGATTTTTTGAGATCTTTCAGGTTTGTTCAGGTTATCAGAAATATTATGGGGGAAAAGTTCATGTGAACAATGAGTTCATGCCTGTGTAAAATACAATTCCTGCTACCTTTGTCTGCACCCATTTTGGAGTTCTTTTAGTATTTCCCCCAAATTCAATCCTCTAGCGCTTTTGCATTCAGAGTCAATAAATTCCAAACATTTATCACATTGACTGGAGATTTCAGAGCACTGAGGTTCCAATTTGTTTTCTGCTGAGCCAAGGCTTTCTATAAAAACAAGAACTTGCAGAACTCTTCAGTGCGGCATTAATCTTTCACACAAATAATGACCCAAAACTAAATCTACATCTGAATTTTGAGACAGTTTTAAGAGTCTCCCATCAAAAATGGAAAAAAAAAAATTGGTCCTTGTCAGGAACAACACACATTTTCTTGGTCAGGTATTTATATTGTTTGAAAGTAATCTTGAATGTGAGATTACTTTTATGCCTGCAAATACCCTGCAGTAGCATTTTCAAAAGGCTATTAAAATTCATAGAAATATCAGATTTATGTATCTTCTAGCTGTTTCAGCTTATAGGAAGGATCACAAGTCTATTTGTTTCAAAGCTCTTTGGGCTGTTCCTTTGGGTCAGGGTTCTAGAACTCTTTCACTCCTGTCGCCAGTTCCCAAAACCACCCTTAAGATGGATGTCCTGCAACCCTTCCTTCCTCTCCAACATTTCTTAAACTCAGTTTGCTAAGAAAAGGAAAAGAATCCCCAAATCTTCTGTTTCAGGCTCAGAACTGAGCTCTTTTGTTCCCTGATTTTGTGTCTCCCTCTCTCTAGGGGTGGCAGAGATGGTCTTTGTCTCTATCTTTACAGACAACACACCTGTTAGCAACATTAATTTTGTCCCCAAAGGCCATGATTAATTACCAGTTTATAACTGTAATGAGCCTTTAATGCTTGCTGCACTAGAAAACATTAAAATGCTATGAGGAGAGGAGAACACAAAGATATCTTCAACCACAGCAACAGATTTTAAGAAAAACCTCGTTACTTCAAAGTTCCACAAATTTTCTTCTCAGGAAAGAGAAGAAAATTCCTAAGTGGCATAAGATAATTTCAATAAGTCAGAATAAGCCTTTTCTGTGTGGGAATCAACAGTGAATATTTACATGTATGTCACAGGGAAAGAGTGAACTTTTCAGTTCAAAAGTGATCACAGTTTGTTGTTGTACGGGATTCCCCTGATCTTTCATTCATTCATAAATGGAAGTCCCACAGCTCTATTTCCTATAAACTCCGAAGTGGAAAAGGAGGCAAACATTTGCCTAAGGAATGGGATGTTCAATGTTTGATAAGAATGTAAATTATTCTCCTTTCATACATTCCCATTACTTGAAGTAATGAAATGATAGAAAGAACTACTATTTACAGAGAGAGAGACATTAAAATGAAAAATTATGAAAATGTAATTTCAGTGAGGTAGTAAATATTTTGATTGCCTCATGCAGTCAATTAACATTGCACTTTTAGCCAGTTTTTTGAAGTGGATTATGTTCATATCTCCTAGTGTCTTATAAGAATTAAGAGATCTGGATAATCTGACTTGTGGAAAGTTCTAGTGATTTCTGATTAATCTTGAAACCATGATAAATTCAAACAGTTCATTTTTTTAGTGTGAAGAAGCTATCATTTCCTAAACAGTATTGCGTATGCCCAGAAACACATCAGAGTATGCTGTAAAAATGACAACTTCAGGAGAAATTTAAGTTAAAAACTGGTAGAAAGTGTGCAGTGTTTATGTGTGTGTATATATATATATATCATCTAAAAAAACAAGAGAGAAAGCTTATCAGTGACATTGCTCTTTAAAAACACAAAAGAAACAAGCACTTTCAGATGTCATCCAAGCAGAATATGTTTTAAAATCTATTAAAAATTTCAGGTGTGGGAAGTTAAATCTCATAAATAATGTTTTCTACCTAATCAGGTGCTTGTTTTGTCAGAAATTTATTTTATTTCACTCAAGATTATAATTTTCACGCTATCAAGAAGGAATTACAGTATTTAAGTGAATACAGGGATGTCTACATTACAACCTGCTATTCACCTGCTGACATGGTAATAAAACAAACATTTTCCTTCACCCCATTAAGAAGCACTAAGTAATCTGGTGAGTGAGCATGAAGAACAAATTACCTCAGTGCCACAATTATGCATTAAGGAAAATACTCGGGGTGCTCCACTTGTTGAACTTGGTCACAATGTATTTAATACAGTATGTCAAAGGTAATATAATACTTAAATTTCAGACATCTACAGGAGAAATGGGAAAAATGACAGAAAAAAAAAAAAAAAAAAAAAATCCCTGTCCAAGTCCAGTACTCTGAAGAGCTTATTTTAGATGTTCCATGCTTGGAAGGTGTAACATTTAATATCAGAAATACTTGTCTAAAGGTAGCTGATGCCACAGGAAGTTCCTTATCTTTATTTTATGCTCTGTGTTAGAAATGAGACCTCTCATACTGTTCTGGTCCTCTTGTGTTGAAATAGTCAGGTTTGCTGGAAAAGCTCCACTCAGTCATGTCCTACATTATTCCCTGAGCTTCACAGGGACATTTTCCCTGTCCACCCTGAATCTTCTTCCATTTTAGAGGTTCCACCTGTTGGAGTTCTGAGAGTCACAAGCTACAAATGGCATTGACAGATTTTTTTTTTTAATTTATTTTTTAGTTTTTTGTTTGTAAATAGGATCTCCTAATTTAACTAGAAGAAAACTGTGAGCTTTTAATGGTGCCAGATCTTATCAGGAGTCCATAGACTTTCTGTCACTAGGAGTTTTTGTTTAAAGAAAGGTTAGACAGTACTTCTAGAGAAAATTTTCTGGCTTATGAGGGGTATCCCAATTTTTGTTTTTGTCTCTTTAACTGAAGTATCTTCCAAGTTCAATCAAAACACTGAAACTTAATAGAGGAAGTTCACTCTTCATTTCTAAGATAGTTTGGACTGATTTCTGCAAGCTGTTGCGCTTTATTGATGTTTTTCCATTTTCTACCATAATTGACCTTTCTTGTACTGATTGAAGAAAATCATCTTAAGTTGATACAGATAAAATGTTATGACGATGAAAAAAAAAAAAAAAAGGTTGACTATTCAGCTCAGCAGGTCTTAAAAACATCCCCCTGACTGTAGAACATTTTCTTTCTGTTCATTTCACTCTAATAATACAGGAAGGAAGACAGGGATCAAAGTGTCAGATACAGGATTCTCTCGTTCACCTTCTGATCCTTCTCTTCAAAGCCTGAGACCTCACAGAAGCAGCAATATCTTTTCAGAGAGTGCAGCAAGGAAAGAGGTTTAACACTGCTTAAACCATTTCCCCTAGGGATTGAATTAGGTGCTCATTGTGCTCAACTGCCCTATCAGCCCAGATACACAAGCAGATCCTACTCCATTTCTCTCTGTGATGCTGCCAGCTGGCTGATAGAGATGTGTTTCATACTTCAGTATTTCCCACAGAAAAAAAAAAACCTCCTGGATTTGTCCTGGTTTGTAAACCAGGAGTGGGCATGCACCACATATTTCAGTTTTCTGCAAGTGAACAATGTTTCTCTCTCTGTCTTTCACAGACTGATTTTGCTCATATTCTCTACTCATCTTCTGTGCAATCACATTGTCAGGTTTTCTGGTAATGAGTAGACAGCCATTTTCCTTTCATTTGAGGTGGAAAAAAA
>VWYO01023827.1:115710-129365 GCA_013400275.1 Rhadina sibilatrix | reverse complement strand
AAAAAAAAAAAAAATCAGACCAAAAGAACCCCTTTGTGAAGATTCTGGTAGTTCTGAGAGCTAACAGTTTTTAAATAACCTAGGGAAATACCAGAGAATTACAAAGAGGATAAGAAAACCAAAAAAAAAAACCAAAAAAACCCACAAACAAAAAAACCCAAAACAAACAAACAAAACAAACAAACCCCAAACCCTTAAGTACATATTAAAATTTCAAGTATGTCTACAGTTCCTGAAACAAATTGAAGAGTTGCCTTTTCTGTCAATCTGGTGGATTTATACAGGAGATAATGTTTTAGACAACTATTGCAAATGTTAGGACTAAATGTTTCTCTTAGAGGAAGAAACTTAGAGGTATTGGACAGTTTTCATATTAATTATACAGGCTATGATTGCTTGCATATTTGTATTTTCTATTATTTTACCATTTGGACTTGTAAATATTGTCTCTGTTTCCATAGAGACAGAGTATATGAAAACTCACTTTGAAGGTGATTTCTTGTTAACCAATATTTTTCAAAATGCTTTTTCCAGATGAATTCATGCTATTTCAGCCTGAGGCTGCCAAATCCACCTGGAGGTATCCACATTTTAGGGTCAGTTGCAAGGTATAAATCAATGAGAGCTCAGTTGAGTTCATAGATCTTCTACTTCCCTTTAACTCATCAGCATCAGGAGAAAAAAAGAAAACCTTCTCCCCTTTAAATTCTTCAGAAGCAGTAACCTCTCCAAATTATCCCAAAAGCCTAAGATTTGGGCCATCAGTCAACATTTAGACCACAACTTGTCTCTTGGGAACACTTTATTGCAAATGGGATTAAGGACATTTTCCTCTTTAAAACTTTATAGCTAGTGAGCCAGGGTATATATTTCAGTCTCAGCATAGTCTAAAGCCCTCATGTGTGCAGTCCCACAGCTGTAACTTGCTCACTAGTAGATTGAGGTAAGGAGCTTAATAATGGAACTACACTCTTGTGTTACATAGCTGATGAAAACCCTTTTCCAATTGTGTTGTAAATGTTTTCTTCAGAAATACCAGGCTCTGTGTTGTTAGAGAAAGAGGGAGAACCCAATGGGATGTAAAACTTACTTGTACTAAATGTTATGGGGGAGTGAGTTCCATTTAGCAACTTTTCTTTTTGCTCTGCAGCAGTTTGTCACCCAGTGCCTCAACAGACTGTCAAGGTCCTTGTCTTGGTTTGGAAAGACAGGTATCTGCCAGGCAAAGCTGGAGTTTCCCTTAGAATGGAGAATACCCCCACCAAATTATAATTTTGCAATTAAGGGCTTTCAGGCAAAGATTTTGGAATAGGAATAACAGTTCTTTACTAGGAATATTAACAATACAAATGCAGTAGAAAACAAAACCACCCAACCAAACAAGCAAATAAACAAACAAACAACAATTTTGGAAAACCCTGACAGAGTCAGAGCTGCAACCTGACACCCTGTTGGTCAGGGTGTTGGAAGCAGTCCAAAAGTGAGTCCTCCTGGAGTGGCAGATGTGGTTCTGTTGGAGCAGAGATGATCCTGTAGAAAAGGGTCCAGTGATGGTGTGAACAGCCCAGTCTTCCTCCAGGAATCGGGTGAAGCCAGATGCATTGTGTTCCTACGTCTCAGTTTTATCCAGGTAGGAATGGTTGGCTCCCCTCACTGGGTGGAGCATCTCACAATGGCATGTGGATGTACTGCTTTGGGGAGGGTATATTTTGGGGAGGGTATTGTGAATGTACTGCTTTGGGGAGGGTATGGTTTGGGGATGTGTTAGTTTGGAGAGGTGTTAATGGCCCATTAAAGGAAAATATTCGCCCAGAGGGAGGATGAGTGGTGAAAGAGATAAGAAACAATGCCCCATCTGGTTTTAACAGCTGGCCCATTATCAGAAGGCATTTGCCCCCCCTTATCCCAAAGTTACAAGAGATAAAGAAAAAAAAAATCTCCCCAAATGCTTTCAACAGATGAAATAGAATACACATTTTTGGTTCCATAACCAAGACAGTACAAAATGTGTAGAGTAGGAGACTTCTTACCCTTAAACAATACACATGTGAGGAAGCTTTCTCTATGGAGTTCTCACCTTGGTAGTGTCATCCTTGGGAACTAAGGATGGAGGTGATGGTGAATAATTGTTTTTCAATGTTAATGTGGTGGTTCTAGTTGCAAAAACTTCAGAAAAAGAAAACCGGTTTTAACCTGGAGAGGTGCAAAGATGCGCCATCCTCTCCCACATAATGGGGAAGTAATTCTTCCCCATATAATGGGGAAGTTACTATACTTATTTAAGTATTTAACTACTAGATTTTTTCATCTCTTTAGTGTTNNNGGTTTTTTTTTTTTTTTTTTTTTTTTTTTTTTTTTTTTTTTTTTTTTTTTTTTTTTTTTTTTTTTTTTTTAATATTCTTGTCTCATAGAAGTAGTTTCTGGAAACTACTCAGTAGGAAACTGAATTCTAGCTTCGCTGATCTAATTGTAAGATCTCAGTACTTTGAAATTTTCCTCCACTTTACATAATTCTGTTACTGATGTCTGTATGTCCTTTTCAGACTTCATTTTGCTATAAACACATCTTTAGAGGATTGATAATTACTCATATCTTTAAGACCTTCTTAGTCTGTAATTGTTCTGCATATTTCCCTACAATGCTATCTTTATAATTTTCATTTTCTTTTATTTGTCATTGATTTCAAGCTTCTGATGTTAATTTTGGGTCTTGGTTCTAACCTCCAAAGCAGCGAGTGTGTTGGCCAAAGATATGAGAAAATTAATTTCAATTCTGAAGGTGCCCAGTAATTGGTCTTTTGGGGGATATATGTTTACAGGCATTTTTAGGAAGGCTGGTCCAATACCCAGGCATTCTCACAGTATTTTGTGATGCAAGTTTTCTTTAGTCCCATCAAAATCTTGCACTGTGATGGAAGAGTTTACTTAAATGCAGGTTCAAAAATACACCCACCCACCCACTCCTGCTTTCCAAATTCTGCTATTTGCAAACCATTTTTAGGGCAGTTTTCTGAGAACTGAACAATAGCAACCAGAGTTGCAATGGTATCTGTGAAACAGATCTAGTCAGTACCCTGCAGCAAGGCATCCACTCAGCATCAGTGCATCACATAAAAGGTTTTGCCTAAAGTGAAAAGTAGAGGAGTTAATTACTGAATGGGTTTGTCACTAGATATAGGTTCACTGTTAGTTTAGAGTACTTGCTGTAAATTTGTTAAAAATATTGTATTGAGACCTTTGTTGGAGTTATAACCTGTCTTTCAGCCACAGGGATTGATTATGGAAAAAAAAAACAAAATCCTGGAAGATATTTGTGCAGAGAAATTATATCTACCATGTAAACTACCATTTGGGAAAAAAAATTCATTGCAGTGTAAGAGCTGTGCCAGAAGTTTTTGGCCAGCCATCTTTGCTTTTCTGATACTGTAGCATATTTGTGTAAATGGTTGACTGAGTCCTGACTTTTACAGAGACTCTACAAATGCCTGGTAGAAGTCTTGTTTCTAAGTATTTATATTTGAGACTGTTTTAGCCATATTCAGAGTTGGCCTTATTTCTCATTGTGCTGTTCCAGTTAATGTTAAAATCTTTTGTAAACAAAGTTTTGGTTAGTTTTCCTTCAGAATTCCTATTGTATCTTTTGTATTTGCTCCAAGGGGACTAAGATTTGGAAAGGGCCAGTTCCTTTGGGAGTGTATTGGTTTAAGTAGCTGTCTCAGGATATGTGTTTTGATAGATGGCTTCCCTTAAAATGTCTTTTTCATGTGTTTAAGATGGTGAACACATTGGACCAGGCAGTCTCTATGAAGATCTCTGCCCTCCTTTTGTGTGGATTAGGCTGGAGAAGGAGGAAGAGAGAAGAAACATTTGGTTAGCATGTTTGGCAGCCATGGGCTGGTTTCTGGATGTGAATTGTGGATGGTGTCTCCATCATGTTTGACCACTGAGAATCTTTAGGCAGCACTACTGACAATCTTTTTTTCCTCTTGTGTCTCCTGGCACCCACTCCAATGGCTATGGTCTATCCTTACTTTTAGAGTGTCCTTTGTTTTCCCACTTTGGGCGTTATTGAGAAATCATGTGTAGATAGATGTTCTGGGATCTTGGATGGGCTGTGTCATCCAAACTTTTCATCCTTTTATCCCTTTCTCTTCTTGTTCCTTCTGGGGCTTCCACAACCATGCACTTTCCCTGCCTAGCATTTTTTATATTTCTATTACAAATACCTGTGCAGAGAAAGAAGAAGTTGTTAATTTGCCATGTTTGTAGTCCATGCACCATGCAGAGAAAGATTGGTAGGGGTAGAGCAAAAGTAGAATGGAAATTGCCAGGATAGTTTAATAATTTCTCTGTAATACTTAATTCAACAGCCATAAAAGGAGCTGCAGACAGTCCTTTAGCTATTGGATGTACGAGACCCTTAGAGACAGCTTTCTTTGCTGTGCTTTTAGCAGTGCTCTTCCATCATCAGAGAGCATGTGGACAGTGATACATGCAAGTAACATTCTGTGGGAGCAGAGAACTGCCAAGAGCTGGTGCAAACACAGGAAGCCGTTGCCAGCAGAATTCTCTCTGTCTATGAGAAACACCATAAGGTACCAGGGAATAGGGACCTTTTGTCTTAGCCTAAAAATACTCCAAATTATGGAAAGCAGCAGGTCTAGTGTTGGGACTTCCTCTCTTCCTCTCACCTTAAGACTCACTTTCCAGCAAAGAAGAAACTGAATTTCATAAATATAAAATGAGAAAAAAAGGTTGCTGTCAACTCATATGTGTTGCAGTGGTTAATGGCACCATAGGTCTCAAGTGCTGACTTCCTCTTGAAAAACACTGTTGCTTTTTTGTCAGTCGAGCTCCAGTACTCAAAGCTACCTTTTTCCTAAAAAAGGTCAGAGTGTAGAGGAGGTTAAAATGTAATAATAAAATAAATTAATCAATTTAAAAAAATGCTGAAAGAAGAAAAAAAGAGTGAGGTGTTGATAGAACAATGTGATAGTTTCAGTGTTTGCTTTTTTGTGAGATGACTAGGAGAAAACAAAAAGCAGGCCTAAGACTTAAAAGTTACAAAGATGATTTATTTACACACACGGAAGAACGAGGAAAATAATTTAAAAGAAAATTAAAACTTTAAACCACTTTGTTTTCCCATACAAACTGTTCACTTTCTTACAATCAACATAGAGAGACAAAACTATGATTTTCAGTCAGTTGCACTATTTAAACATAATCTTTCATTTCTTTGGGAGAGGAATCTCTCTTTGAGTCCCATGGAGACATTTGCTGCAAGAAAAAAAAAAAGTCTGGTGGTGCCCAATGTCACAAATCCGCAACTGCCTGGAATTTTGCAGACTCTGCTGTCCCACTCGTTAGCAGCCTTTTCCCTGGCTACCTATGGGTCTCTTAGCATATTTGGGGTACTATTTAAGAATGTTTCTTCTAGTATACAACAAAAATTCTCTTCTTCTATCTCCGAAATCATCTCCATCTCAAGAGACCTCCTTTTTACTCTAGGAATAATAGGCTAAATCTACATCTCAAACAACTGAGACCTCCTTTTATCCCAGGAGCAAGGGACTTACTCTTAACACCATTCTCAAGTCTCAATTACATCAGTCCACTGCCTTTGACTAGACCCAGGATTCCCCCAAACAACATTACTATATTATAAGAAATAATCCATTTCTCCATGGTTTACATCTAGAGAAATCCAGTCAAAAATGTCCATTCCTTAATCCCTTCTTCCAATAATCTTTATCAGTTCTTTCGCCGACTCTGTATCATGTTGTCTCTCTATGTTTTAAATCACTCTGTCTTCCATCGAGGAAGGAGGGAAAGGTTTAATGTTTTTTGCCCAGATTTCTTCTCCTTCCAGCTGGGACTCATGGTGTTGAGTTTCGGAGACATGCTGGTGATGGGTGGGGGAGAAACATGCTCAAGAATGGCTGATGGATCACTTCTCCCACCCCCTGGTTCGATCTGAAGCAGACTCAGCTTTAGAACTGGTTCCTGGGGCCTGACCGGGAGAGAAAGGTCTTTTTATCCCCCAGGCCAACAGCACTGCAGCCAAGCCCAGGGCACGGCCCAGCTCCGGCCAGCCCCTCCCTGCCGGCCGCCGCGGCCTCTGGCTCCTGGTTAGCACTGCCGAGCTGCAGCTTGCCNCCTGCCGGCCGCCGCGGCCTCTGGCTCATGGTTAGCACGGCCGAGCTGCAGCTTGCGCTTCTCCCCGTTGGCAGCCAGGGGGTTAAAGGGGCCCAGCCGGCCCGGGCCACTCCTCACCACGGGCAGCAGCTCCCAGAGGCCCGGTCGGGCCCAGCCCTGGCCATCCGAGGGTGGCAGGGCCTGGACCGGGCCCTCTGCTGCTTCTGATGTTACTTGTTGTCCAGGAAAGAAGAGAGCGAATCCCTCGGAAATTTTGATTTTAAGGCTGGGTTTTCCAGAGGCGTAACTAACTCTTTCATTGGTCAACTAAGCTGTCAACCTCTATTATAACTTCCTTAGAACAAAAAACCTCACATCCCTGCTAAACCACTACAGACAGAGATAACAAAACTAGAGAAGGAAGACTGCGAGTAAGTCATAAAAGAGAAGAAAAATGTAATGGTGAAGTCAGAAAAGATAGGAAGACTGATGTTAAAAAAATAAAAAATAAAACCACATGGGTCACGTAGCAACTAATCAATGAAAGCATTATAAAGTATAATGCAAAGATATTTGTGACAATGAGGAGTAACAGACTGTAACAGCTCTAACTACACAGGACAACAGAGATACTTGTCAGGCTCTGAAAGCATTACAGCTTCATCAGCATGTGCCTGGATTAATTAACACAAGTGTGGAGTGGTGCCCAGGCAGCTGCAAGGCTCCCAGCCCTGGGGTGGGCAAACTGGCAGACGGAGTGTCTGCAGGATGCTTTGGGTTGCACCTGAGAAGAGAGGCCAAGGTTGCCTGACCCAACTTAATACAAATATAAACAAGAAGACTTGGAAATTGCCTTCCTGAAGAGTTTTAGGTGATAAAGAGGAAGAAAGAATAGAAGAGGAAGAAAACTAAAGGGGAGAAAGAGAATAGATAGCTAGAGGGCTGGGTCCCAAGAATAAGAAGAAATAAAAGAACGTGGTGCTTCCCACATATTAATTAACCCTGTCAGCTCACATCCTCCTGTCATTTTTTCCAGTTTACACTAAATGTTTGAAGCTTCATATTTGTGAAGGGCTTTGGAGTAAAAGTAGGGCAAAGGGGATGGGAAATATTTTGCCTGGAAGAGCCCACATTGTTACTGTTCTTCTTTCTGTGTGTTATAAACTGTGTTCATTTTCAAGCTTTGTATCATTCTCATCTCTGTTAGAAAGAACTATGAGTTGTGGTTTTTTTATTTTGGTTTGGTTTGGTTTTTTTTTTTTTGGTATTTTTAAAATCCTTGTAGTACTGAAAGTTATTAGGTACCACTTACCCTGTCTTTTAGAGAGTGGAATCAAGACAAAGGGAAATAGATGGTTTGCTCAAGTGCAGAGGAGATGTGTGCCATATACAATATTTCATTCCAAACCTCCATGGTCTTACTCTGCTGTTTCCTCAGTAGAGATCCACATGAGCAGTCCTCTCACTAATTTACCAACACAGGAATAGATAAATCATAGATAATTTCTGCTCTTGTGGCACAAACTCAATACCCTGCCTAGCACAGAGATTCTGCGACTTTCTCTTGCATTTGGATGAGCACTGCAGAGGAATGAAGTATAGTCCAAGATGAATGCCACAGTGAATGGAAATTTATGTGGCAGAATAAACTTAGCAATGTAGTTCTGGTGCTGAATTAAATATTAAAGTGAGTGAAATTGTTGCATACAGTTTGGACTGCCATGCATTTTAATGTTTAATTCAGAAAGCCTCCTTTTTAAAGTTTCTTCAGTTAATCTTGGAGAAATAAAAGACAAAATCAAATGCTGGCCTGCTACAGAAATTTAGATAATTGCTTGATTCAGAGTTTCTTTCAATTCTGTTGTGATGAACTTTTTTTCTGAGCTGCAATTAAAAAAGATTTTTTCCCCTGAAGCCTCACTCTAGGTGACCTGATAAAAGCTGAGATTTTTTTTATTACTTTTTTGTATTTTTCACTTTTAATTCATAGTTAGCTTATTTTTTTTTCCATGATAGGTGTTTTCAAAAGTTTCTGTAAATCACTCCAAGCACTTTTTAAAAAATTAATAGAGAGTTCCAAGATTGTATGTGAAATATGAAGTATTGTAATTGTGATAATTCAACAGGTGATTGAAAAGTATTGAAATATAAAAACCATATTATCTGTAAATGTGGACAAAATTAAGTAAAATGTTCATGAAAAAATGGATAAAAATTTCTTTATTTTAAAATTAATATTTACTGGAAAATACACATTATGATACATATGTTTGAGGCATTTGAAAGAATGCTGCTTTGTTTATAGTACCAAACAGATAAAATTTGAGGAATATTAAATGACATCTGTAAACTGTGCTGATTTATAATCCACCCCCTGTATGCCAAATGAGATGGGGATGCAGAGGAAATTATATGTGAGTTCACATCTGAAGATTGCTTGTCACTGTATCTATGCAGGAGGTAAAAACTCTGAAAAAGTATGAGGAATTCTAAAAAAAAAAAAAAAAAAGTATTAAGTTCAATTCTGCAATGTTTACCTGAAATTGTAAGAGCCTGTCATGAGACCAAAGCTAAAGTTTTCAATCTATTTTTTTCTGGTTGGGAACTTTGTGAGTATGATAACAAGCAATTACAGCCAAGAAACCAATATAGAAAGCCTTTTCAGTGGGAGCTTTACTGTATTTCCTCCATCACTATTCTTAACATTAATCTGTTCCTGACTTACAGTTTTTTCCCATTGTTTCACTTTAGAGAATAGTGCCTTATCTATAAACTGCTTGTGGAATACAAATATTTATTTGGGATGCTGTTCCAATGTATTTTATTGGATAGGGTTAGAAGTATTTCAGTTAGCTACCCTGTTAATTTTTTTTTTCTCTTAAGCTTTTATCATATCTATAATATTTATCATATTTATCATATTTATCATATTTATCATATTTATAATATTTATCATATTTATCATATTTATCATTTAATCATATCATATAGAGAAAAATTTTAGGAGGAAGACAATTTGGATCAATGTCATGCTCATGCGGTTTTTTTCTGATCCCTTTATTCTCAATATTTAAGGAGTATAATCAGCAATCTGACAAACATTTTGTAGTCTAAAATTATGTCTTGAATGGAATCTTTGTAACATTTTACATGCACACATATGGGACATATTTATATTATTTATATTATACTTATAAAGTATTTTTGTCCTGTAGGCATACAGCCTAATTTCATTCAGAACCATATGCTTGAGTAAAACCATTGCTGGTTATCCCAACTTCAGAACTATGATGGAATGAATCCCTACCCCATGTATCTGAAAAATCAAATTTAGCTTTCCTCTTTCAACCTTGTGAAACTACATAAAGCATATTTGGAGATGTAGAAAATCTGCAACAAAGCAAATGAAGGCAGAGTGACCCAAATACAGTTGGACAGGAAGAAAAGAAACAAGACTTTTCAAGCCATGCAAGAATGGTGAATACTAAACTTGGAAGAGTTTCTAATGCTTGTAAGTTTGCAATACCCATCAGGTATTGCAACAGGGAGTTAACAGCTAGAGAGGGCAATGGACATCTTTTTGTTAGTGAGGACCAGTTGAAACAAAGGACTTCCACCTAAGCCAGGTAGAATTTAAGGACTTGAGTCTTAACCTGTGCTCTGAAAGGCCCTCTACTCAACTGAGAGGGCACGTCAAAGTCGTGAGATTTCTCCTGAGAGGTTCCTCCTGCTAATTCTGCTGTACACAGCAGAAACATTCTGACTTGGGGATCATGTAGGTTATGCCTGTCAAAATTGCTTAAGAGATCTGACCTGAGTGTAGGATCAAGAGATGATATAGCAGACAAAAAAAAATTAAGTTACAATAAAAATAAAAATAGAAAAAAAGCGCCTAATTTTTCCAGATTGCCCTTTCCAGATAAGAAATCTTATTAAATCTAGTCTTGTTGACAGGAAAAGTATTATTTATTTGTAAAGGTTTGATTAAGTGGAAGATTAATTTTCAACCAGGACATTGCGAGAACCTATTAACTTTCCAGTTTTTGCAAAGGAACTTTCCTCCTGTGATTTGTTGTGTGTCTGTGTCGCACTAAGAAGAGAAATCCTCATTTATTACTGTTTATTCTCCATGTGCCCAGAGGGCTTGGGGTATAAACTAAATTAAAAATTATCTTGTCTACAGGTTTTACCTAGAGCTGTGATGATGTGAACATTCTTGAGCTGTGGAAGAGATGAACAAAAGAAATGTCTAATTTGTTTTCTTTACAAATCTGCCTATCTGCTGACTCTATATAGTTTACTATATAGTTTATTGTTTTCTTAAAAGGTGGTCTGTGGGGACATGGAAGGAAAACTGCAATTGATATAAATGTCTGCCCATACATCTGTCTATTTATATGAGGTAACAGGATCCTGACAGTCTTTCCCACAAAATGATAATGATACTCATGAGTCCCATTCATTTTCTGGAGTCTTAAAAATTTAGAAATATATCTAGAGATGTCATAGATTTAAGAAATTCAGATGTCCTCAGGATTCTGATGGTTAAACCAAAGGAAAATTAAGATTAGCCATCCAATCAGTGAGAAAGGCAATCCATTGGAACTGATAATGATGGGTTATGCCCAATGAGTGTCTGTCAGCCCCTGTTCTTGCTTGCAGATTGGCTTCTGCATTACTTCTGTTATAAATGAAATCAGCCAATTTATCAATAAAAGAATTTATTGAAAAATCGAAATATAAAAGTCTGAGAAAGCCACAAGCAAAAGTCGGTGGCAAACCCAGGATTGACACTGGGTGAACCTTAGATTCAGCCTCTATCGCGCTGAGTCTCCCACAGTTCACGAAGTCCACCTTGTGCAGCCAGTTTTTATACAGTTTTTCCGGCTGTACAGTAGGTTGCCTCAGTCTTTTGTCGTCTTTGTATTGGATACATATTCATGTATCCTCTTTTCCTCGGGTCTGTTGAGTAGATTTCCGAGAAGGAAGACGCCTGTGATTGGGAACTCCATATTGGGATGCACAGCCTTGACGATGTAGATAAGATTCATATCTGGTGTTAAGCACTGGCTTGTTGGCAGACCCATCTGTGGTGAAGGCCCATCTCCTCTACACCCTTCTTTCTTTTGCTAATGGTGTTTTCCTGGGTTGTCAGCAGAGGTTTTACAATTCCTGGGTGTCTTTTATTTTCTGTAGCCTACATGACTTTGTACCATATATATTTACAATAAAACCGAATTATTTTACAACATATATTACACTTCCAAGTATAACATATTACTGAAATCCTCTATTGCTTTGGGTATTTTCTTAGTCTTTTCCAGATAGTGTCTCTAAGCCTTTTAAATTTACTTTTTTTCTGGACTTGCTTTTTCCAGACTTTTCCCTACTCTCCACATATTCCTATATGCCTTTTATTTGTGGACTCTTGACTTAACTCCCCCACAGTGCAACTAGCTGATGACTATAGTAAATGCTTCAACTTTCCTTCACTCATGCTGAAGGCAGAACTCCTTCCCTCTTCCAACTAAAAAACCCTTGCTTCTTGCCACAAATAACATGACAGGGAAATGATAAATGAGTTACATGTGCAGGTACACAACTCAGTGAAAGGTTATACAATAGGAAATTAATGTTCTGGCTGCAGCCCTTCTAGTAGCCCTGATTCAGGTGTATGAATGCCAAGAGAGGGACTATTAGATCTTGATGATGTTCATCATGTCATGTTCACATTGGTACCCAAGTATGGGTTTGTCACTGATGGTGACTGACAGTCTGTTTATCCTCAATTATAAATTTATGGCTTAGTTAGTGAATCTTTCATGTGGGCTTTAAAAACTTGGTAATCTGATAGGATTCAATAAAAGTCAGAGAGGTAGAGTTATTTTGCTGATTCATCCTGCCAGCCACACTGATACGAAAACCTGGCTCCACACCAGGAGTGTAAAAATGACTGAGTTTCTCTCTGGCAAAGAAGACTCCATATGCTTTACGGACAGTAAAGTTCAGGAAGAAGATTATGTCAAGATTTATGTCTGCTGTTATTTAAGTTAATGAGGGAAATCTATCTAGGGGTAATGCATGCATGAGATCCAGTTGAATTAACTGTTTTAAGAGCATGATGAAAGCCTAACAGGTTGCATATGTTACTAGACCTTTTCTTCTAGTTCTTGCAGTGAAAAGCAAAGTGACATTTCCTTTTTCTCCTCCTATTCATACTTTTACTGAAGAAAAAAGAATTTTGGAGGTTATGGGATTATGAAGAGTTTAATTTGCTTGTAGGTTTTAAAGGTTAAAAGCCTAAAGAAGTTAGTTATTACAAGTGGGAATGTGAAAGTCAGCTAGAGATGTCAATTTAATAGGAAAAATCAGATTAGAAAATGGAGTTACAAACTAAGTGTACTTTTATAATGATGGTAAATTAATGATGTTAATGCAGCCCACTAAGTATTCCATTTATACATCAAAACCTCAGCAGGTGAAAGAGGTCTTAATCTGATAGTTTAATATTTTATTATAAATTTATCTTTTGGTATCAGTTTATATTCAACAGTGCATCTGTTCTGGGACTCTATACAGATGCTTGCCTGCTGTCTCTTTGCCAAACTGGAAGTGATCCCACCTCAACACTGTACGTACTGGTAGAGAAAACAATCAGAAAATCTTCTGTTCTCCCAGTCATGGGCAGGTACAAAGGCAATCACTGAGCTAGCCTGAGGTCTTGTCAAATGCAAAATAACATTTAATATCTTGGGAGGAAGGAAAGGAATTACATTTTAATAATTTACTGTACTCAAGTAGAGCATGGCTTATTTTCTGAGATCACAAAGGCAAAAACTAAATATCATTGAGCGAGTAAAAATTTGTGACAATTCTAGAATAACATCAAAATGATAATATTGAGGTAACAATACAGACTTGCATACAGCTATTGTGACAGAAAGTCCCACATTAAACTTGGAGTGGTAGTTATGTTAGTTGAGATAAAGTATTAAAAGCAGCAACCAAGATCAGGAATTCTCTGTATTGGCCCATTGTGTGTTCTTGTCTTTAGAAGCTGCACTGGTTCCCAGGCATACCAGTTGTGGAGTTAGGGGTGTATTTCTTTTCAAGACTGAAGACTTCCTTAGTAAGACTTCTTTCATTTCAGAGTATTGCAGATATAAATAGATGAGATAGACAAAATGTTTTGATTCAATGCATAGAGAATCATATTATTATCCAGCTAGGGACATCTCGGTGTAGTCTCTCTAGCCTACATTTATTGGGCTTTCTACATCTGGTGGGGAAGGAAAGGGACACATTTTCTATGACCAACAGATACAGTCTATTTCTGTGCAGGTTCGTCAAATGGATTAAGAGGATTTCATAAGTTGTATGTTACATCAGACCCAGGGATAATGACTAAAATTAGAGCTTTTGAGTAAAAGTAGATACATTCTCTGTAGTGGCTATGGCTTCCAACTGAGAAATGTAGGTGGTTTTGTTGTTTTGTTTTGCCTCCTTCTTTTTTTTTT
>VWYO01023827.1:22062-115703 GCA_013400275.1 Rhadina sibilatrix | reverse complement strand
TTTTTTTTTTTTTCTCTCTTTTTTTTTTTTTTTTTTTTTTTTTTTTTTTTTTTTTTTTTTTAAATTCAGGAATCTATTGCTTTTTTCATGAAGTTGTCAAAACGTGATGCAAACCCAAGGAAATCACAAACAAGCCAGCATCATTGAAATGATGCATATTTATGGAAATTTGGATATGATGGCACTCCAATATTTTTCTGCATATTTTGAATAGAATTGAAAGGGTTTGGGTGCAGTCACAAAAGCCACTAGATTGCTTATGATTTAAGGTTGATTTAAGGTGATGTTGTTTATATTACAACATTAAAAAAAAAAAAAAAAAAGAAAAAGCCACACGAAATTAAAGTAGTTGTCCAAGTNAAAAAAAAAAAAAAAAGAAAGCAAATCCTTTACCATTTCCAAAAGCTTTTCTACTGCCTTCAAAAACAGGTTTTAGGTAAATTTTCTTTCAAGCTGAATTTTAAATTTTTGCAATTTGCTGGGATAAGAAAAAAAAAATAAGCTTTGTCTTATTGATTTAAGCTATTCCCATATTGTAGCCTCACACTCAAAAATAACTCGCTCCCATGAATGAAGAGTGAAAGCAAAAAGCTTGTTCTTTACATTGTTTTTTCTTGAACTGAATCACGTAGATATTTTATTAGCCATAGACATCTTAGATTAATTGCTCTGCTGAGAAGGGGCAGGCTGCATAAAAAGCAATAATCAGAACTCAGTGAACTGGTTTTTGTCTTCAGCTTGTTTTCTTCAAATGTTATCTTCATTAACCTTCTATTTAATTGGAAAAGCAAACTTCTCAATTAATTGCCTGATTTCCTTTTAAAGTTGATACTACATAAAAATCTGTTCCAGGTGGTAGAACAGGCAGTTAATTCCTGTTGGTGTCACAAGTGTGTGTGTTTCAATATAAGTTGATAATACTGTCTTGAAGCAGAGTGGAAAAGACCTGGGAGCATTGGAATAAACACAAGAAGATAGCAAAAAGAAAGAAGGCAAGGAGTAGCTGAAAGAAAGAACGTGTAAAAGGAGCAGAGGGAAAGCAAACATTGAAAAGTTGATCAGAAAATTACTGTCTTCAAAGAAATTGAAATTTTGCAGCTATTGAGCACAAGATATAAGAAACCCTCAGGATGAAGTGCTTTCTTAGAAAGAGTGGTACTACATTCATATTGATTTGCTGAAAGCAGTAACACTAGGGAGAAAAGTTCATTTTCTTCCACTCCTGTTTAAGGGAGGTGGATATGGCAGAAGAAGGGCCAGGCTGATCAGATCTGCCTTTCTCAGCATCCCTGATAGTGCTGGCAGATGTTCTCTTCTTGTCTCTGTCCTGACCCTATTCAGTTGCTTGCTATTTATTTTTCCCATTTGTTTTCTATTTTATGCCTCTTTATACATCTTCTTTTAAAATTATTTTTCTACTTTTCAGTCTTCAGACTTGTTTCCATTCTTCTCTGCAGTTTGAAGTCTCTTTTCCATCCAACAGAAAACTGTGTTATTTGGGGTAGAGGCACCTGTTGATCAATGTTTTCTTCTGTAATTTGACTTACTAGAGTAACAGTAACAGGTGAGGGAAGCAAAAATATTCTGTGCAGAAGTGTGATCCCACTTGGTATGGCAACTGTGCCTGTGGAGTAATGTCTGGTCTGAGACAGGAAAAGGTAGATCTGAGCCGGTTTCTCTTGTTTTCCCTGAATATGCCAATCCTCTGAGGATTTTGCCACTTTGGCTACATGCTGTATGCCCTTCAGGACTCCTAAGCTGAACAACATTTGAGATTCCTCTACCATAGTCCTTGAGGGAAATAAATAATTTATCTATTAAAACCTGTAGCTGAAGACTGATCTACATATCCATGCGATCATTTATTCTGCAGACCTCTGAACACAAAAAGGACATTGAAAGCTGCAGGGATTACGGGTGAATGTTTGTTGTTTTGCCTTTGATGACATGGGTCTCTTCAGTAATTTCCAGCCTACCTGATGAAAGTCCCAAGGTAAAGAGTGACTGGTCAGTTGTAGCTCAAGTGCTCACATAAGTTTCTCTCCTCCTTGAGGAAGGTTATCTAGGCAGTCAAGAAGACCAGCTGCTAGTGAAAATGTATTTTCTCACAGTTGTTTTTCAGAAAGGAATTCTTCTAATAGAGTTGAGGACTTTTAGAGCTGCTAATAAAAAAATGGTTTCTACTTAAAAAAAAAAAAAAAAAAAAAGACGTCTTTCCTTGTAAATGTTGTGGTGACAGTATGTTGACTGTTACAAACCAGAGCATTCATTATAGCACTATTTCAGTCCAAAATGAAGTACAGGAGAGGAGAGAAAAAGAAAAGTGAAAATAAATTGGGCAAAAACAAGAAAAAAGAAGAAGAGGTTATAAGCAGGCTCATGGCCCTAGGCAATATCTAACTGATGAATGGTAACAGATAAAGTTCTATTCCCATTCTGAATTCAATGTATGTGTTAAATAAATTAGTAATCTCATCAATATCCTCCTGAGTTAATTTACTTAGTACAGCAGGAGCACTCCTGACTCTTCTTAACTCTGTTTGCAGAGTCTTCTGACAGGGAACCACTTGCTGGAAGAGATGCAGAGAGGAGGAGAGCTGGAAAGCTCCTCCAGGGTCTTCAGAATTATGCTGACATCTGGATGAAAATTGTTGCTGCTGTTTGGTGTTCCTGCTGCGTAACCTGAAAACGTGGTATTTAAGTGTGGTATTTACCAAAATAAAAGTAAGTATTTTCTCTCTGTCTGTGGGGACTGCTCTTCTACCTTATTGAGGTCTGTTAGTGAAATTTCTTTGAGTGTTGCTTTCACAGGGCCAAGGAAAATGTGAGTTTTAGCTTGAGTACTTATTCAAAAAATTCAGCAGAAGCAGCTTTAACTCAGTATCTGTAAGGATTTAGCCACAGTACTTTATGTTTGTATCTGTCAAATGGAAAAAAAAAATAAAAAATATATATATAGCTGCTTTGCCTAGGGATCTGAGCCCAATTCTCCATTGGGCTCATTTGAATGCTGAGAAATCTCCAACAATTTTTTTTTGAGCACCTGGGAGCTTAAAGAGGCATGAAAAGAATATATGGCTTACTTAGCTGCTTGCAAAACAAATGGCATGTCTAGAGGGAGCCATAGTCTAATATGCTTTGGCGCTGTTGTATCCTCCTGTGGTCATTTCTATAAAGAATTCTCAATATCATAAATAGAAGTTCAAGGATGAATAGTATTCCTTAAAATAAATTCAGACTTCATCAGATGTAGTGGATGGCCAAAAATAAACCAACAGAAACTTTGCAGTCAGAAAGATAACTCGGAGCACTTTGTATTAATACAGTACCTGACATTTCCTGCTAAAAGCCTAGAATTCTTTTTCCAGTAACTTCTGTGAAAAATCAGTAGAAAAATTGTTGAGAAGGCCATAATGAAAGATCATGCTATGTTATAAATGTGGATTGTCATAACTACCTTATTAAAACAAACAAACAAACAAACAAGCCCACTGTAACCCTCAAAACCAAAACCTAGATCAGAAGCATAAAAACATTAATTTAAGCAAGCTATAAAAAAACAAAACCAAAACAACAAAACCCCTCATATTAAATATGATGGTAGTGAAATAATCCAGAGTTGCTGAATGTAATAAGTAACTCCCAACCATTTTTGGTCCTATTCCCCTTCAGATGTCACTAGAAAGTTGGTGGTTTGCTTAATTAAAAAAAAAGTAATTTCAATGTCTTCATTTGTGGCCCTGAGGAAAAATTTTTGGAATGGAAAAGGGAAGAATCAGTTGGATGGATTTAGGGCATATATGTCTTGTGAAAGGGGTGTAAGAGAGGGGGGTAAAATAGCTCAGTGCAGGCACTAATAAGTGGAAGAAATGATCTTTTTAACGCACAGCTTTGTATGACATCCATGTAGAACTGGCAATATTTAGTACAGGAATCACACAGATGGAGGGTGAATTGTTCAGTAATAGGTCTAGTATAATTACTCCTACTAAAATTAAAATGACAGAATGATTTGTCAAATCTCCCCCCAACAAGCTTCTGTTTGTAGGATGACTTACTGCACTAATGGAACAGAAAAATATCAAAGTTACTCTTTATCTTTCTAAAGACATGGTTCAGCAAGCAGCAGTTTCTTGGAATAAAGACTAGAAATTTGATCTGGGCAAAAGTAACAGAAATAGCCACTAAAATGAAGCAGAGAAGAAGAACAGATTACATCAACTGGAATAACACAAATTTTCATCAACCCAGGGTTTAAGCAGAGCACATAGAAACAGAGGAGTGGGTTATCTAACAGAAAGTAAATGTGCAAAGTTGCATCATGAACTGAGAGGCCATTCCCCAAGAACTTGATGACTCTGCTGTCCACACCTTGATCTCTTCCTTTTGCGGCTCTGTGTCTTGGTTTCTTTAGGCTTCTTATGAATTATTTCACACAGAGCCTCCAAGTTGTCTCCTATTTCTGTAGAACTACTTTTTTTCTGGTAGTATGTTTTTGAACTCTAGTTTTAGTTTTCTAAGATTTAGTTGTCTAAATCTACCCAAATGCCTATCTACTGCTAGAAAGCACCCTGCTTGTTTTGGATGCGCTGGCACTGGGATTTCTAATCTAAACATGAGTATAAAAATATTAGTACAAGAATATTAGTACAGTCTACTTCACTCAGGATCGACAAAGGAGCTTTGGTTCACACTGCTGAGTATTCTTTTTGCCATGTGAAGTCCACTGGTTAAAAAACTCTCTTGGCCTTCTATTTCTAGCTTGATTGTTATATGCTGCTTCAGCCTGTGAATGGCTGACTAGATTGAGCAGTGATTGAGCAGTGTATTTGCTTCTGCTGTGAAACAGCAGAGGAAAGATCATGTCTGTGGGCAGAGAGCTGAGAGCAGTAACATCTTATATTGCTGTAACGAGATCTGACCATCTGTTAGCGTCCTGGCATTAGACATTGCTTGCACTTTATGAAATTCGGATCATACTTTTTTTCATTGTTTCTTGAGTTAAGAAGGAAATGTTTTTAGCTACAGTCGATAGCAAAAGTAAAATTTCATGTTGCAGACACTGAACATTAGCCAATATGGGGAAGTGTCAATGTCAATATAACAATTCAAATACCTGGGTTAGGGTGGTTTGTGGTAGCATTTTTTTGGGTTGAGCCCAGCTCACAAATGTAGGCTACTTAGCAAACTGCACTGTAAATGGTTTTCATCGCTAGTGAAACTCTTCAGCCATGTTTTTAATGAGTTGACTTAATGTGAATAACTACATTTACAGAGAGAACTTTAATTCAATTTGCTGAGGAGTTGACATGAAGAACATATTTGATGAAGAAATTGCTTCTGTATAAAAATGTAACAAAATACCATAATGACCTTTTGAAGAAAAATGCGCTTCTTTTGTCTCTTCCGTTTTAGTCTTCATTCCTTCTTTATTCTGAGTAAAATTGTAGAAGAAAAGTCATAACACTAGAAAAGTCGTAACACTAAGCATTTTATGTCTTAGTTTCTTTTAAAGTGGTTTTTCAAACATTCTTTTAGTTCCATCACCCCATAAACTATATTTTGAAAACACTTATCATTACATTAACTTAGCTCATGAATTTCAGCATTTGGAGGGGGGGAGGGTTGACTTTTTTCTCCACTTCAAAAGCTTTCTTTTGATCACTGCTGTTATTTTTATTTGCACCCTATGTTGTGCAACTGTTCAAAAAGGCTATGAAGGCTATCATCAGGCTATGTTTGTGTTTAGTTTAAGAGATCAGTTGTGTAAGGCTAAATCAACAATGTGTTGAGCTGTGCAATTTGGTCAATACAAGAGATGATGCTGGGAGGAACCACAGAATGATAAAGCGTTCTTTCTCTCCTGCTGTTACTTCCTTCAGCGATGAAAGTGGTCCCTTAGATCCATCACAGATTCAGTGACATGCTATTGTTCTTCATGTTCATTCTCAGCAGTTCTGACTCTGATGCTGCTGCTTTATCATAAAAATGAAGGAAACATTAGAAACATCATCAAAGCCTGCTGTGGGCTTCCAGCATTCCCCCGCAGGCTCCCCTTTCCCACAGTCTATTACAGCAGCATCCTGATATAAAGGGTGCCTAGCAGTCTTTCTCCATCACTTGTTTCCCTGCTGCCAAGGTTGGTACCTCTCTAAACCCCCTCTGGGCCTTTTACAGCTTCACCAGTCAACTTGAGCTTTGCATTTCTCTTTCTACTCCAGACAGCATAGTGCTGTAGTATCTCAGTACATGTTCTACATGTTCACTTTATCAAGATAATCTCCTATGCCCTGAGGTCTCTATCTTCTGTCTTTTCTGCTTGGAATCATTACATTTTGCCTATGTGAACTATTTGTTGGCTTCTAACACCTAATATTATTCTCAGTGTTCTCTCTTATTCCAATCCTATTCTGTTATTCCTTGGCACATGTGTAAATATCATCCCTTTGTGATGTTTCAGTGATTCGTGAAGCCTCTTCAGCCTGCCCCCTGAAAACTGCAGCAATTTTCAGGTGGCTGGAATTGCATAGCTGCAAGGAGCACTGCTGAGTTCAAGGAGAGTTTCTACTGGTTGGTTTTTTTTTTTTTTTGTTTGTTTGTTTGTTTGTTTTTTGGTTTTTGTTTTTTGTTTTTGAAGATTTGTTTCTCTAAAGCTAAGTGCAGGATTAGCACCTTTAATTGCAGTCTTCCAGGAATAGGGACTGTATTTCTTTTCATATATGTGTACGTTTTGCATTGTATACTAATTCTGTGCCACTGTTGCTACTTTAACTAACAGGACTGTGGGTTGATGCTGGCTGAATGCCAGGTGCTTACCAAAGTTGCTCTATCCCTCTTCTCAACAAGACAGGGACAAAAATATCGTGAAAGCCTTATGGGAGCTGGGGTAAGGACAGGGAGAGATCACTTATCAATTACTGTCACAGGCAAAACGGACTTGACTTGGGGAAAAAAATAACTTATTACCTATCAAAACAGAGTCAGATAATGAGAAAAAACCCCTAAGTCTTAAAAGCAAGTTCCCCCTTCCCTCCCTTTTTCCCAGGCTCAACTTTATTCCCCAACCTCCTGCCTGGAGGCTGCAGCATGGGCTCCCCACAGAGTCACAGACTCCTTTGGGCATTCATGTGCTCCAGTATGGATCCTGCATGGGCTACAGGTGGATCTTTGCTCTGCTGTGGGCCTCCATTGGCTGCAGTGTGACAGCTGCCTCACCATGGTCCTCAACATGGCCTGCAGGGGAATCTACTTCTCTCACATATTCACTCCTCTCTCCATCTGTGATTGCTGCTGCACAGCAGTTTTTTTCCTTCTTAGTCATGTTATCCCAGAGGTGTTGCCACTGTTGCTGCTGGGCTCAGCCTTGGCCTGTGGCAGGTCAGTCCTGAAGCTGGCTGGCACTGTCTGTGTTGGTCATGGGGGAAGCTTCTGGCAGCTTCTCACAGAAGCCCACCTCTATAGCTCCCCCTGCTACCAAAACCTTGACACACAAATCTAATATACTCAAAGCCTAGAACATGTGTTTTTGCTGCAAGTACACAGAAACACTGAATGAAAATCAGAGGTTACTGTAGTACATCAGAGGAAATGAGATACTTACTTCTCTGAGCCAGTTTTGCGTTCTGACATTCCACTGACAGACATCTCTTGTGTAACAACAAGCCTTTTCTGCCTCAAGACAGTACGTGGTGTCTGAGGGCAGCATCAAGAGATACAAGTCTGACATGGTTCACAACACTGTCTTTCCTCCATCTCTGAGGCCAGATCTCTGCTGAAGCAACACAAGAGCTCTGCAGAACAGGGAACACAGACTCTCCCCTGCATGCAGATGGGGAGCCCAGACCAGGCTCAGCGTGATTCGTCACTGGCACTTGAAGTGAAACCTTTTATATTGCTTCAAGCTCAGTAGCTCAGAATCAATCATGCACTATTCTGCCTGTAGTTTTACACAAGCAGTCCTTTCATTTTTTTAAACTACAGAGCTGGGGTTTTTTGGCCCTTTACTGAGAAGTCGTTGAAATGCTGGAACAGGCTTCCTAGAGGAGTGGTTGATGCCCCAAGCCTGTTGGTGTTTAAGAGGCATTTGAACACTGCCCTTAATNCACACAAATCTAATATACTCAAAGCCTAGAACATGTGTTTTTGCTGCAAGTACACAGAAACACTGAATGAAAATCAGAGGTTACTGTAGTACATCAGAGGAAATGAGATACTTCCCTCTCTGAGCCAGTTTTGTGTTCTGACATTCCACTGACAGACATCTCTTGTGTAACAACAAGCCTTTTCTGCCTCAAGACAGTACGTGGTGTCTGAGGGCAGCATCAAGAGATACAAGTCTGACATGGTTCACAACACTGTCTTTCCTCCATCTCTGAGGCCAGATCTCTGCTGAAGCAACACAAGAGCTCTGCAGAACAGGGAACACAGACTCTCCCCTGCATGCAGATGGGGAGCCCAGACCAGGCTCAGCATGATTCGTCACTGGCACTTGAAGTGAAACCTTTTATATTGCTTCAAGCTCAGTAGCTCAGAATCAATCATGCACTATTCTGCCTGTAGTTTTACACAAGCAGTCCTTTCATTTTTTTAAACTACAGAGCTGGGGTTTTTTGGCCCTTTACTGAGAAGTCGTTGAAATGCTGGAACAGGCTTCCTAGAGGAGTGGTTGATGCCCCAAGCCTGTTGGTGTTTAAGAGGCATTTGAACACTGCCCTTAATAAAATGCTATAACTTTTGGTCAGACCTGAAGTGGTCAAACAGTTGAACTAAATAATCACTGTACACCCTGTTCAACTAAAATCCCTTCCCTTCCCTTCCCTTCCCTTCCCTTCCCTTCCCTTCCCTTCTTTATCTTCTCCAGGCAAATGCATCATTGTTCTGAACTGATATAGTAGTAGAGAGGCTCAGAGACAGCCTAAAACTAAAGAGCATTTAGTGGGTGTCTGAGAATTCCAGCACTCTGTTAATGAAATTCACTAACTAAAGATATTTTGGGATGATATCTTAACTTCTCCAGATGCCTATAATATGTAGGAGTTTTAAAGATGCTGGTAAAAATTGAAAGTAATTTTTTTAATAGGTTTTGTAGAGGTAATATGATTCAGATTAATTTCTTGTGTAAACATCAAAATTTCAGCAGCTATGTATGTCTGGCATAGAAGTTTTGTTGATGGTGGTTTCTGCTTTTGTACATCTCCATCCTTTTATTCCCATGGTTGATAACTTCAGCTTGTGCAGTTAAAAGGTGCATAACATTTTTACTTGAGTTTTTTTAAATTAAATTTTTTATTAGCATCAGTTTGACTTTTTACTTTTTAGTTCCAAGGCATATGTCTTTATGTCTTAATTCTGCATACACTGAAGATGCTTAAAAGCAAAAACAAAGAGACAAGATCAATTTTTGCAGAACTGATGAAAAATGCGTGTGTGGTGTTTGATAAATGTATCACTCTGCACAACAAAACAAGATTCATTGAAATCATGCCAGACATGTTATATGAAGTCTGAACCATTAAACTGTTTGAGATCTTTGCCAATCTTTTCAATTAAGGTTTATGCATCCACTACGAAATTCATTTTATATCAGTAAAGACACTTAGATAGTGATAGAATAGTCCCATGAATGCTTTACTGGATGGTCAATTCAATTTTTCAAATGACAGACCCAAAATATAGTGTGAAATGATATTTAAATTATTATATGGAATGATATTTACGGTAGATTTTCCCAGATGTAACAAATTTCTTATACTTTTGTTAGGAATTATGAAGTTTATTGTGCTGTCCAAAAGTGAAATTATTTGCATATTCACTTCAGTGTTAAAATTCAAGTGTTAATTTCATCTTTCTGTTGATTTTTCTCTTGCATATGATATATGAAGGGAATATGGCTGAACTGGGAGCAGACAGTCCCTTCAAATTGGTCTGTGTAAAGTGCATTTAAAGTTGGAGATTCTTTCTGTATCCTGTGATTATGGAACAGTTTCACTGTCTATACCATTTTAAAAATCCTTTGATCACACTTTAGTCACAATTAATAGTAATGCAGCCGTGATTTCACTGGCATTTTAGTGTGTGTCACTATTGTTTAAACCACTTAGGAATTGCAAAAACCAATGAAAAATGGTATGTTGTATGAGTGTTTCAAACATTTTATACATAGCCTGGCCTTTTCCTTGTGACCTAATGTATTTGAGACAAGATACCAATTAATTTTAATAGGATAGGCTGTGATAGGCTGTTCTTTGCATTTTGATATGTGCAAAGACTGTATAATAAGAGCCTTGCACATATAATTTTATTGGGTGTTCTGAATTCACAGACTTCATTTTGGCAATTACAGGTCATTTTTGTTCTCTGTAGGAAAATTCATTAGATTTATGTAGAGTTGCATTCTGTTTGAGGGTTGTTTCCAGAGTTTATATCTACGAATTAGGTTTATATTGGGCATGCAACACATTTGTCCTCGCAGTTCCAGGAAAAGCAGAGTACTGACGGCACTTTGGGAGCAGAATTATATGATTGCTGGGTAATTGAGACCTTACCTTTAGCTGCAGTGTGAAAGTAGCATAGCTGCTGTTGCTGCTTGAGCAAATCACCCTGTTTCTTGGTAGAGGAAGGAGGGGGACCAGACTGGATAATAAGCTCTGAGGCAGCACAAAACTCTGAAGTGATACGAGGTACTGTGCAAGTGCCACCATATTGCTACAAAATACTTAGAATATTTCACTTGTTGAACTCTAAGCTTCCTGGAAATGTCCTTTCTTTGATCTTCCACATGAATACTGGGAGAGGGGAATTGATTTGTGGGAGATCATTTCTAGTCTCAGCACCCATGCTTCTTTTACAATGTCTTATTTGCTGGTTATTTACATGACTGAAGTTTTTAATCATTTTATTTATTTTGCTTTAAGACTAAGTAATATTAAAATGAGATTTGGAGCCTCAACTCTACCCACATTAATATCAAGCAGTTAACTGCATTTTTTTCAGCACCATTACTAGTATTACTTTTCTCATGACAGTCTAGTAAGACTTGCCCTTTTATCCTTTTTTTTTTTTACTTACCTAAATAGCTACAAAATTCCATTAGTCACATGCTTAAAGTAAAGCACGTATAAATGCAGTCACAGTGGTGGGATATAAATGATGATACCAAATAACATGCTGTGAAGAAAATGAATATATTTTAAAGAGGCTTTGGATGATGTTATTTAAAATGAAGCATACAAATGTGAACCTCTTCTTTCTATATCCTTCGCCACCCTCCAAGAAAAATAAGAATGTTTCTTGAAAATGAGGATGTCATATATAATGAAAAGTGTTTATTTCTGTAAATGTAGTTTTCAACTTTTTTTTTCCCAGCACTTTCATTCTTTTTTGTTTGGCATTCCTAGCAATGCATATGTAGACCATAATATTAACTTTTTCTCATGTTACTTGTATTTTAGATGTTCTTCTGTAATGTGTGGGAAAATGAAGTATATAACTTAAAATGAAAGAACAAAGAATAAGAGTATCTGCAGCCATCCTCCTAGATATACCTATTTTTCAGTGTACCTTTGGTGGATGAAGTGATTCCCAGTTGAATACAACTGAGCCAGCAACTTATTTATGGATGTCAGACACTGGCAGGAATGGAATTTTTCTAATGCATCATAAACTTTTCTCTTACAATGCTCTGGTTTTGCTTCATATTTCCAGGTATGAGAAGTGTTGTATAAATCAGATTAATATGGACAGGTGGTGTTATATCAGGTCTCCTAAGCAGATATTCATGATACATGTAACACTTCATTTTCTTGCCATTCATTAGGATCTACTTGATAAAAATGAGTCAATATTTTTACAGCTCGGTGATCATGTAAATGCAGTTAAATGCTCAGTATGGTTATGCAACTAATTAGACCATAAATATTCACTAATATATGCAAATGATAATGGATGTAAATATGCATAATTCTAAACACATTGCTTGAACAATCATGTATATTTAATTTAAAATATATATATTTTTGCAGTGAAGTTTCAGCCTCAACATTTTAAAATGTGCATACCTATTTATTAGATGATGTAAACATATATGTTCTTTAGAAAAGGAGTGCCTAGAAGAATGTCTTAGGTTCTACTTACTGTATCTTGTAAATACAGCCTGACAAAGAAAGTTTAGTGTTAGTAGAAAGCCTGTTCCATGCTATCCTGCCTTACAGGCTTAGTACACTTTTTGTCCACTAGCTTGCCATATTCTCCCAAACACATTGTCATGTGTATAACACAATTCATGCTACAACAAATGGCTAGAATTTTTATTGGATGTAGATATCTATGCCTCAAGCCAAATTTTAGAGAGAGTTTTCTCAGCTGGCATTTAATACTGGATGCAAGTAGTTTCCCAGATTCCAAGTGCTGTTTCTGTAAACATTTGCAGAACAACTCCAATCTTAGCAGTGATGCATAGTTAACTTCTGGCTTAATGCCTTAGTCTAATTATGATCCAGAAACTCTGGTTTTCTTCCAATTTCTTCATGGGATGCAAAACATGACCATCATGACATGAACAGCAGGATCAGACAGAGTGATTGCAGTCAAGTGAAGGAGGGGGAGATGGCAGTAGATTCCCTCTGAGTTGCAGTTTACTCTGTAGAATGGGAAAAGTGAGATACATCCTAGCCTTTGTCTGGAGAGTTTCAGCTTTGCTAGTTAAATGATATAGAAAGCAGATTGTACATGAAGGAGGTGGAGATCATTCAAATTTAATTTTTCTGGGTTATTCAGGAGTCATGTTTGGTCATTCTGTTGGTCTTGTATCTGAAATGAAGAGGGCATTTGGAGAGGATTTTCCAGTGATCTGTAGAAGAGTGGTGACCAGTGTAATTTGGAACTTGTTTCTACTCTCTGGGAACACAAAGGGGTTGAACTAGGGGAAAGATATATGCATTTTGGTTGCTGAGACCAATCTTTCTGTCATATATGAGTAGCAATTATCTGAGTTTTTAAAGGACAAAATGTATATAGCCACAAAAAAACCTGATATATGCCTTTTACAGATAGTATTATATTCTTCATAATGAGCAATCAAAACAGTTATTTCTTAAAAAATATTTAATTGAAAGAGACATTAAATACAGTATAGAATATATGATTAAAAAATCTATTATTGGGGGGTGGAGTTTAATTAAAATAAAATGTTCCTAATATTAAGTAGATCATGCCTCAACAAACATAAAGAGATTTATATGTGTTCTTAAATTAATTCAGAGTGTGAACACTGGGAAAATTGGCTTATGCAATGTCCTTTCAACATAAGGCATTTAAAATTTATTTATTCAAAAAGGGCCTATTTTTTCCTTACATTTATTTAGACTGACACCAAATCTCTGCTTTTTTTTCTCCCTACATTTATGCTCTTGTTATATTTCTGGGAGAGATACTTCTGAAGTATGAAGACTTGGTAAAATGTTTTGACTGAAAGGAAGATGATGAGAATGGGCAAGGTTTTAATCTTTAGAAGAATATAGGGAAACTGTCATGGATGACAGCCAAGGAACTCTGAATCTTTTTCACAGTGTAGAAATTCTTTTTTCACAATGTTAGCAGAGGGCAGGATGGCTGGATTTCTTTTCCATTGCTTCAACATCTTCCAGAAACAACTACTTTTGTTTTCACCATGGATAGGTATGTATTGCAGTTGGCTGGGCAATTTAAATCCAGTTTTAATTCAGCTACTGTGCTCATAGTAAACAGGAAGTATATAGAACACAATTCAGCATATCCTGCTGAATATAAACATATCTGAACAAAAATTGTACACTTCATTACTATTTTATTATACAGATGAAGTCACAAGAATAGAGTCAACTTGGACATTTCTGTAATTATACCTCCAGTTTCAGAGCAGTTCCGTACTGTTGGCAGAAATGAAGAATGTACATGGAAGGAAAAGTGGACAAGAAAAAAGCAAAAGTGAAGTCCAAGGGTTCTGTAGGGTTTCTCAGAGCCAAGAGCAAGATAAACTGTGAAGTATTGATGTATGAGAGTTATAAAAGCCCTTCATAATGGTCTAATCCTACTTCAACTGAAATTAACACTGACAAGGAAGGAACAACTTGCAAAAACCAGAACTTATCTACAATGTGCAGCAGGGTTCTGCAAGACTTGCCATTCTGTAACAGAGTGCATGACCTGTAGTCTTCTTATAGTAGGACCCTTGACTTTGTCATTGACAATAACAGGGAAGTGTCACTGTTGGTTTTCTTTGGCAACAATTTCAGGGATGGAAAATTGCTGGCAGGTGAGTTCTCTTGGTTTGTTCTCAAAATCGTTAGAATAACAGAAGGTTTTGAAAGTAGGATTAATTTGTGCCCCACAGATGAGCTCTTAGAAGGAGACTGTACTATAGAAGTAGTTTAAAGCACCAAAGTATGATGACTACTTTCTTGAAGAAAGTATGATTATAGAGCATTATCACTTTTTTTTAATAATTTTGACTGGACTTCTTTTGAAATAGACTATCTGATTCCTGCAATATTTTGTTTTTCTTCAACTGAACAGAATAGACTAAGACAGTTTTCTATTTTCAGTGGTGGAATCACATGGCAGGAAACATTTGTGCTAATGGCTTGAAAATGTAAATCTCTGCCTTCTAAGGTTGCACTGATCTCTTTTTTCTTCATGAATTTCTAAATATTTCATTGCTGGGCAGGCTTTTACTCTTTCTAAAGTGATTAACCAATTTTTTAGCCCGTTACTTGTTCTTGAGGGAATTATCCTGCTTTCATATTGTTGCAAGGTAAACCAATAAAGGCAATTATAGATCTTAATTTTTTTATTTTTTAATTTTTGATTAAAATTTATTTGGTTGGGACTATTTGAGGTCATTGCTGTTCTACATTTTGTGAGGGAAACGGCACATCCAGTTCCTTTTCACTTAATATTATTTCAGTAGTCCCCATGTCTGAATGTAAAAGAAACAAGAATCTTACTTTGAATAACCCTTCTATTTGTGTAGGTTTACAGCTGCATGGGCAATACCCTTTTTCACAGCTCTCCATCCCTCATCCCATCTTTCATTAATATTTTCTTTCTTTTTTTCTCTTTCTCACCCTACCCTTTTATCCACAGCCCATTGTGGAGTGCTTATACTAGGAGTTCAGGGACTAATATCCCAATTTCCATGCCGTGTGTGTAATTAACAAATAAAACTTCATAAGCTTTTGCAGACCCTGTCACTTATGTTGTTCTTTTCAACCACGAGCACCTATGAATTTTGGGTACCCCTTTCCCCTTAAGGGTGGGATGTCACAAATAGATTTATTAGAAAATTTTATACTTTGTTTTGTATTTAATTATTGTGACAAATATTTTCTATCCACAGAAGTGAGATTCTACCTCAAATATCACTGATACTAACAAACTGATTCATACTTGAAACTTGAATAATTAACCAAGTGAAATATATAAGTATGTTGCAATTCACTGGTCCCTGTTGCAGCAGTAATGTTACAGATTAGAAATGAGGACTGATGAATGGGAGATGATACCCAGCTATAAGAAAAATTGAAAGCAACTTATTTTTAACCAAGTTTACCTAAAAGTCAAATTAATCCTTTCCTTCTAGGAATTCCAATACCTACAATCTTAACTATTTTTACTCTACTCTTAGTAATTTATAGCTGCGGCTGAATTCAGAGGGAGAAAAATAATATTCAAAGTGCTGTTTCTTGGTCTGAAGGCAGAAGCACAGGTTGCAGAGGTAGCTATAGAAATACAGTCAATACAGTGACTACATGAAAGGCAAATTCTACAAAAAGTGAAATTGGCTGGAATCTGCGAGTTTCTGCTAATGCAAAGGCCTGTCATGATGTGTATACATTTATTTTAGATTTTGTTTGGCATTTTAATCTTAAAAGAAACCATGTTCATTTGAACAAAAGACCTGCTATTTTTTTCTTAAAAGGAAAAATCTATTACAGTGAAGTTGTGATTTTCTTCCATTATTCCTTGCAAGTAGCATATATCAAAATTGTAATACTAATGCCTAGAGTTGATTTGATCTTCAAAAAAGACATGTGAGGCAAGCTTTGTAGAAGCTTTTCATGTGCACAGTGTCACTGTCTTTTGAAGTCAAATATGGCAGAAACATAGCTACAAGGTATTAGAGTCAATGGCGCTACAAAGGAGAATGTGATCAGCTGGATTTGCTTTTGCATCTCTGAACAGCCATCAGGGAAAAAAATCAGAGTTGTCAAAGCCATCAAAAGAGATAGTTACTCACCTCGAACAGGTACTATATGTACTCAGAAAGAGAAGTCACAATTTGGCTACTTTGACCGACAGGCATTACAATTGACTTTTAAGGGTAGAGACTTAGAGTCAGCCTGTGTCAGGTTAAGGATAAATACTGGAATCAAATGAGTTTAATTGCAAAAAATCCAATTCAAAACTAGGCTTTTAAGAAATAACTTGAGTTTTGTGACTGGGTTGGTAGGGAGGGTAACATCATTGGCCAGGGGAAGGATCTGTAATGGATCAGGAAAAAATATGCAAACAGCCAGTGTAGGGAAACAGATCAACCTCAAGCAGTGAGGTTGTTCCAACATATTTAAAACATCCTGAATATAAAATCAAGCTCTAGGAGGTTTCCACAAGAAATAAAATATACAACTTTGCTGCAGAGTAGGATTATGTATTTCAGCTGTTACTTTCTCTTACGCAATAAAAATATTTTTCTGTACGTTTATCCATGTTTTTGCTTTTCTATTCTTCTATTTCTTTTGTGTATCATTTTCTGTATTCTTCTAACCATTTTCTCTATTACAGATGTTTATTTCCAGCTGCTTCAGGCTTCACACCCTTATTTATCCACAAAAATAGTAAGTACCAAAATATCTGAGCTGAAGTAGACACTGTTTGAACACCATCACCAGACTTCAGAAACTATGCCCAAAATTAGCTAAACCAGCCCTACCTTTATTTTTCAATGAGACTGATTATAAGTAGGACAATTTCTCAGAAAGATTCTTGCATCTCTATGTTTGGAGATCCTCAAAAGTTGACAGGATAAAGCCTCAAGTAACCTGGTTCAATTTTGATCTTACTTTTAATTTCAATCTTACTTTGAGCAGGAAGCTGACATCCAAATGTCCCTTCAACAAAAAATATAGTCCAGAACGTTCTTGTTCTAGATTGACACAAAAATCTTTAGGAGGACAGTTGTATTGGCTGCAATCAGATCTAAATGGGAAGATTTTCTCTGCTAGAACCTATGAAAATGGAAGCTGAGACTGAAGAACCTGGAGGAATTGAGTGGCTTGTTTTGCTGTTTCTAACACATCAGTCATTTGCTGTCATGTTTTAGCTTACTTTTCCTTCTAGTTTTACATCTTTGAACATGGAAAATGGCCCTGTATATTCTAACAGATACAGTAATATTTTCTATTCTTTTAGAGGAGATGCTTGTTCCATTACTATAATTTTAATTTACAGAACTATTATAATTTTGCCTTAAAATAAAAGAGGGAGTAGAGGAGGGGAGAGAGTGAGTGAGAAGTCCAGAGCAACTTTTGCTTGGATATGAATATGCATGGGGAAAAAAGCAACTAAATTATGCTGATGAAACAGAACAAAGATCAATAGCAAAAGAACCTGCTCTGTTTGTCTTTAGTTATCACACAGGCATAATAAGAACATTTTCCCTAGCAAAGAAAATGTCTATGAAGAATTTTCCTGCCCACAAAAAAAAATAAAAAAAAGGAGAAATCTTACTTCTAATAAGAATAATAGGAATAAATGTGTGATAACTTTCTGAAATTGATTAAAGCCTTTAGGTGGTGTTTAAGGGGAGACCGTTATTCCTCTACAGAAGCCATATGGAACTGGCAGATTTATTAAAAGAATTTATGCTAATGGCTACAACTTGGACATAGTATGAATTACTAGTGGGGAATGTACTATTTTGTAATTCTGCAGCCTTTGTTGTATGAATGAGCAATTCACAATAAGATAATATAAAGTGATTAAGGACCTATATATTTCAGATATATAAATTGCTTTAACTTTCCATCTGTTGACCCATTATTTTTAATTTTTAGTAGGAAAAACATTCTTGTAGCAAGAGTTGCTAAGAGGTTGAACATTGAAATCATAATTGCCAGCAGCAGGGACAGTTTTTATTACCAACTTGTTGCCTTAAAGGCTGAGACAGAGGCCAGACAGAGTTATAAGAAAAAGGTGAACATTTATTAAAGGCCTTCAAGGTCACACCTTGGCAGCACCAGAGCCACAGCAGTGGCTCTGCCCGGATGGCTCCAAGATGGAAGCAAAAGGAGGAATAGTCACGAGATTGCCTCCCTTTTACAAGTTTCAGCCATTTGCATACCCCCCGTCCATTCTCCAATCAACAACTCCAAATGACGGCGTTCCATCCCTCCTGCTTGCCCGCTCTCTTCCACATTGTTTATCCTCGGGGCCTGGAGCTTGAAGAGAGTGTCCTTGAAGAAGTGAGTCCCCTGCTAGAAGCAAAACTGCCTTGCCCCCATCGCCCTGTGATCAAGTCCCAGCATCACTTAATACAAAAACAAAACTACCCACAAGAACAAGACAGAAAAACCCAGAAACTAAGGCATCTTAAACTAACTGTTTAAGTAGTTTTAAAACATATAGTAGATACATGCCTTTTTTCAAACTGTAGGTTCTGGAAGCTCCTTGAATAACAGTCAGGCTTCTGACTTGTATTCTGTTCAAGGAGATTAACTTTTAGCAAATAATTTGACTGGGATTTTAGATTTGGGCTTGAATCTCTTACTGAGAGTTTTTTCACCACCGTTTATTATTTTCTCTCACGTGCAGAAGTCTTTGGAGAAATAAGAATAATGTGATCTTTTACTTCCTTAGTCACTGTGGTAAACTTTTCCTATGAATAGACTTCGTGTCTGCCTTTCACAACAAGGCTACAAGCAGCATTTTCTCTTAGCAAGAAGCTTGCTGACAGTTCCTTGGTGCATGTCCCAGCACAGATGTGATAATGAAGAGGATGAGCATGTAGAAGAGAGAAGGACGTGACAGAAAAGGGGTGTAGGGGGAAAAAGTGCTGACCTGCAATGCTCTTTCTTACTTGCATGTGGAAACATAGGCATATGGAATATGTGGTAAATAGCAAATAATAAGCATTGATGCACATGCATCTAAGTTGAGACAGGAGTGACAGCTTGAATGAAAAGTATGGCAGGTTTGATCCTGACAGTTTTCCTTCAATTCT
The DNA here is from genome assembly GCA_013400275.1 of Rhadina sibilatrix. Classification (NCBI taxonomy): domain Eukaryota; kingdom Metazoa; phylum Chordata; class Aves; order Passeriformes; family Phylloscopidae; genus Rhadina; species Rhadina sibilatrix. The sequence goes on along the minus strand of VWYO01023827.1, from coordinate 96,448 downwards.
CCCAGCTGACATTCTATGTTCTGCTCTTCTATCATTTAAATAAATTAGTGAAGATGCAATTGGAATGATGCTGTGTTTGACTATAAAGTCCTTCATTTTAAACATGGCTATAAAAATGCAGTTGATATCCTTCAAATTTAAGATGACTCATTCTTACTGGGATGATGCCAGTAACTGAGGTTATTAGTGGCATAGGCTGTAAAAAACCCAACAGTTTGGATAAATTGTTCTTGGGAGACAGTTCTCTTTGCATCATTCATGGACATGCATCAAACAATTTTTCTTTTTTTTTAAGTCTGTCATAGAGGTTGCAAAAAAAGCAGAAAATATTTTTAAAGACTATGGCTAATAAAAGCTGTGTATATTGCAACTTGCCTTTTTCTTTATACTAGTGCTTTGATAGGCAGATATTACATTGCAGTTTGTAAAATGTTTCCATTATTTTAAAACATGAAACTGATGATTAGTCATTCAAATAAATTGTAATTAATTGGGAACATTATGATTATATTATGCTAATCATAGAAGTGTGTTTCAAATGTTTGCAAGTTATTCAAGAAAAAGTATTAGGCAATTAGAAAAAAAATATTAGTGTTTGTTCACTCTGAAGCTATCAAGTGACTTGATTTGCATTAACAATTTTAAACCTCTGTAGTCTCATTCATAATAAATTTCTGATAAGTGGAGATATTCAACCAAATGGAGGTACAGGAAAGAAGAAAGGAAGGGCAGAATGTCACTGTTTTAAGATTAGTGGAACATAATTCCTAAAGCAGTCTTTAGAAGCTGAGGGATTTTGACATTTATGGTAAGTTATTTATTAATGATAGAGCATAATTTCATGGCTGTCATGCAGTTCTGTATGACCTCCCATGAGAGTTGCTGGAGGGCCACAATAAACATGGAATAGTAATGTTTTCTAGTTTGAAATTATGAGAAATTTTATGTGGAAATGTCTCAATCCTGATACTTCTGGGTGTATTACAAAAAATAATTTTGAAATGGAAAACGCTTGAACATATAATAAAAAAATAAAATATTAGTGGATAATTTTGAACATCAAAGAAAAATGACCATGAAGTACTGAAATTCTGTAAAAAGGTTTTGAAAAAAGAAGTGGAAAAGGAATAGAATGTATGAAATAAATATTTATTCTTTTAAAGTAAATAGCAGTAAAGAGCAAAACAAGTGTGGCCAACATAGATGTGTTTTGAATGCTATTCAAAGTGAGAATATGGGTGTCAAACAAATGCCTGATTCTTCAATTACAAAAAAATTTGCTTCTCAGTCTTCTATGTTTATTTCATATAATTTCATTTTCTAAATTATGGTTTAGTATAATCACAACTCTGCATATGTCTTGAAATTCCTATAGCCCATATTCAATATAATTAATTGTCTTTCTATGTAAATTATTTTGAAATTGTGTAGCTCTTAGTTATCCATTATTAATGCTTCACGGAACTGAGGAAATGGAAATATTTTTTTGACTTTCAGGGTGTTGTATGTGTTATATAGATAAGTTCCCAGCAGACTTTCCTTAGTCCATAAACTTCCACATTAGTCTAGAATACAGTTCATTACTGGGATACATCCCTGACTTTTGCACATGCAAAAACTCTGATGAAAGATAACGTATGAGAAGAAAGTGCTAAACTGTTGGAATGTGTGTGAAATGAGTGAGCTCAGACTTGCAAACCTTCCCAGCTGAGTTTTAATGTGATGTGGAAACTTTTTTTTCTTCATTCTAAAACATTGTGAAGTATAATTCAGGGCTTGTAGCTCTTTTCCTTCTTCTTTGCTAGTTGTCACAGTAATTTTAAATTACTTAGAATTAGTGGAAATAAGGACATATTATGTCCTAGATTAAAACTCGCAAGAATTGTATAGGATAAAGTCCGAGCAAGTGAAATATCAGTGTTAATCTTTAAAAGTTTAAGGTCTTTTATATATGAACTTTGGCTGAAGTCTGTCATTGATGACGAGGATTCTGGGAAAACAGGATTAGATATAAAGTTAGTATTGTTATCAAACACAACAGTTTTGCCATTGGTAAACTGAAAATCATCCAAGTCAATAGAGACTTTTTCCATTCAGATTAAGAAACTTTGTATATGCAGAGCAGAAAACGCGGGATTGAGTCCATTGTATTATAATGCTACATTGTTATAGCATTACCTGTGTTAGCTTTGAGCACATGAAGTTTTTTTAATGTGTTGTGTTTGAACTAATCTGAAATTGATATACTTAATGAGTCCAAATAGGCCTAACTGTTTGCTTGGGAATAGTAATTAAAATTGTTAACACAGTAATTTATATCTTGGGGTATTTCTGTTAGAGGAAAACACTTTCCATTAATCATATTGAGAGCAAATACAGTAATTTAAAAGTCTTTATAGGGCATAAGAGGTACAGACTGAATTCCCTGTACTACCTGAATAAAACCACTTGTAAGGATGAGATCTGTTAATCTCCCATTAAATGTGCTAACAAGCTATTAGCTTCCTGTTGGGTTTGTACATTGTAGATATAAAGCCAAGCAAAGTTTTATATCTTTTCCATCCCTCATGGATGACACTAGCCTAATATATATATAAAAAGAATTATTCAAAAAAACCTAAATATTTATGCTAAAAAAAATATTTAAATATAAGACACTTCGCATACTGTAAAATAATGATACTGAGTATTTAAACTACTCTCAATTATGCAAGACCAGATGTCTCTTTTGCTGATTTTAGTGCTAATGTAGGCATGAAAACATTGACATGTAAGTTGCTTGAAACCAGCACATCTTGATGACAGCCCAATATCCAACATGCGATTATTCCCAATTTACTATTCTCATAAATAGAATTGTGTGACCCACAATTTGAAAAAGACCAAAAAAATAGTGAAAGTGGGTGAAATATCAGAATTCTAATCCTAATGTAAGAAAAGTGACTATGAACAAGGTTACCTCATGTTAAACATTTATAGTGGGGTGCTCATTCATGGGAGGTTATGTATCTGCATCTGGCTTCTCCAAAATGTGTAATTAATCCATATCTACAATTCCCAACTACAAGAATCACTAATAGAAGTAATAAAAATCTTTGTCAAATTACTGTTACTGAAATGTTAATTTTCTCATTTACAGAACAAAATACATTAGGGACAGGAGCAATGCAAACTTCTGGTTTCTACAGCTGGTGCTCTAACACTTCACACTATATCCTGGGAGATATACTGAGAGAGAAGGCAGTTATGCAATAGGAAATATCTGTAAAGGACAAAAATCTAATTTTAATCTTGGTATCATATGTATAAATATATAAACAACCTTTAAGCAATGCTGCAGACAGATGCTTTAAGATGATTGCTCAGATTTCACTTGCACTGACAGACGTGATTCACTTCTGTGATTGCAGAGCAGCTGACATAATGGCAAGAGGAACAATAAAATGAAAAATCACAGACTCTGATTGTATATCTCCTATAGCACACTTCACACACACAACCAATGCTTATTAAATGTGATGCTTTACTCAATTAAAGGTAGACAGATTTTAGTAACCTTGATTCATTTGCAGTGTTGATGACCCAGGGCATTTGATGGAAGCTGTAAAAGATGTTTGTTCAGTTGCACTATGTTTTGTGATGGATATGAGTGCTGTGTCCAGCTCTGGGCCCCTCAGTTTAGGAAGGACGTTGAGATGTTTGAGTGCATCCCAGGGGAGGCAACGAGGCTGGTGAGGGGCTTGGAGCACAAATCCTGTGAGGAATGGCTGAGGGAGCTGGGGTTGTTTAGCCTGGAGAAAAGGAGACTCAGGGGTGACCTTATCACTCTCTATAACCTCCCTGAAGGGTGGTTGTAGTCAGGTGGGGGTTGGTCTCTTTCTCCAGGCAGCAACTGACAAAACGAGAGGACACAGTCTTAAGCTGTACCCAGGGAAATATAGGTTGGATATTAGGAGAAAAATTTTACAGAAAGAGCGATGAAGCACTGGAATTATCTACCCAGAGAGGTGGTGGAGTAATCATCCCTGGATGTGTTTAAAAAAAGACTGGATGTGGCGCTCAAAGCCATGGTTTAGTTGAAGTGTTAGAGCATGGGTTGGACTCGATGATCTTGAAGGTCTCTTCCAGCCTTGTGATTCTGTGTGTGTGATTCTGTGTGTGATTTATTAAGGCCAGTATTATAAGTAATGTAGTACCTGAAAATAAAGTATACCATGCAGTCAAAAGGGTAAAGTGACTTGCTTTTGTTGTAAATATTTCAGCATCCAAAAAGGCATGCTTAGAGTATGTCAATAAAATAGCTGTGAGCTAGACAGCCCACAGTATGGTGGCTTGTGAAAGGGCCTGGTTTTCAATGAGATTTGTGTTTCTGAATCCTTCATGATATCTTGAAAATTTTTAATTGGAGACCTGCTTCTAAACTGATATTGTCCTCATTATATCTCTGTTCTGTGTTTATAAACTAATGATTAAACCCCCAAAGATAATGAAGAAGTAACTGTGAAACTTAATTAGTTCAGGGTGTGTGGTGTTCTGAAAATGCAAAATTATGCAATAAAAGGCTGTCTTAATCCTTAATACAGCTGCTTGTGCCCAGATAGCTGTTTTTTTTCCTACAGATGAAGTGTCATAAAGAGTCCATTATGTCTTTCTACATATATTCTTTCAGTATGGACTTGTGTGAAAATTATGGTTCCTTAAACTAATTTCTTTGTTTTGCGTGTGGTATAAATGGCCTATAACACATTATTTGATGTTTATCATTCACACAAAAGAATAACAAAGTATCTTGTTATCTTGGGTTGTTCAAAAAACCAAGACACTTGTAGTTTTCCAAACAGCCTCAGAGACGATACACCTATTATTGTGCTTGTTATGTTTATTCAAGCATGACAGGTTTTCAGCTGAGTGGTTTAGAAGTTTTTTGAATGCTTGAGGACTTCTAACAGCACATTTGAGAGTGTTTCTCTGTTAATTTTCACAGAACTCAGCTGATTGACATTTCTACACAGCTCACATACAATTATGCTACAGTTTTATGGGATATTTCATGGTTCATACATTGAGTCAATATTCTCTGAATACAATGTTAAATATTTTACCATCAAAATTAAGCATATATTTGAGCCTTTAGCTTTTTCTGTCTTTATATGAAAAAGTTTGGTAGGGGGAAAATGTGTTCTCTCTATATATCAAAGATTAACTGTTTCTCACTCTGGAAAAGTTTTTACTTCCTTAATTTGTTCCCATGATGGTCTTCTAGAACAGTTATGAATTGGCATTGCATATTTATTTAGAGTTTTTAAGAGGTTTTAAAGCCTCTATTATATGCATTTTCCAACGTACATCTGATGAACTGCTCTCTCTTTTGTGGTGCTAAAAGGAGATATTCTCCAGCATAAGCTGTAACATTATGCTGCTCTGTGCCACTGGTGAAAGGTGGAAATTTCCATTCAAGTGTTCAGTTACAACGGATTTGGTTAATCACATTGGGCTTACTGTTTGGATACACCTGAGAGAGAATTTGTCATAATTACTTTCTAGATTGTCTTTTACGTTAGTATAATAAATGATTTCAGGTATCAGAAATTGATTTGACTTATTACTGTTATAACCTGTCCAAGAGCTGAAGATAGGGATCACCATGTAGGACTTTGGGTCCATTTTCCTCTTACCTTGCCATTCCTTTTTCCACTGTGCTGCCTTTTGCTTAGATCATGTTGCCTCTGCATACAGCAGCTCCTTGGAAAGCTGGACACATGATATGTCCAGAATATGCAAAATGCACATAATTTAATATTGTTTGCAGACCACTATCAAAAATCTAAGATAATTTTCAAGCATAATTTGAGTTGACTAATGCTGACGTTAGTATAAGTCTACTTCATTACTTAGTACCTTGAAACTCGGGTACTCTTGTGTGTAAATTCAGATTCAAGCAACTGAAAAATTTTCTGCAGGCACTGCTTGGACTAAAGTACCTTGAACTGAAGATCATGTGAATTGTAAAGTTAAAAGAAAGACCGAGTTTTAATTTTTTTCAGACAGAAAAAACAATGATATTTTAGTCCATGGCTATGGACCCATATGGAATGGCCTGATCTACGTTAATGGCTCTATGTCCCAAAATAATAGCTGTAGAGCAGTCCTCATGATAGCTTTTGCAATTAAACTGTCATGTTTTTCTTAAATTTTGAAGTAAGAATTTATAAACAATTTTTTTTTCCCCATTTTGTACTATATCCTTTCCTTGCTGTTTTTAATTGTTACTTGTTTTAAAGTAATTTTAATATTTTACTTTAGGCAGAATGTGCAAAAATGTCATATTTTTTCTTTCCTTTATATCCTTCTGTCTTTTTGATGGACTCCCTCCCTAGCCGACTCTGCTCCAACTTCCATTTTGCCCTAATCTGTACAGTTCACTTATCTCTCAACAGGTTTTCAGAATTCCCATCATGTCACTGTTTAAACTTGGAGCTCTCGAGGTTCCTCAGAATATTTTTTGTAAATACCAGGCTCCAGTTTTGATCCAATAATTACTAATATACAGCTAATAAGCAGGTGCAGGAACCAAGATCAGGTAAACTCACAACCCTGTTCCAATAGAACAGAAGGGGTGGGGAAAGCAGCACATACATGGTGTAATTCCAACAGCTTTGAGCTAAATGTTAGACCTTTTATATTCAGAAACCCTTGTTCTCTGCATGTGCTATACAACAAATCATTAACCTAACAGTGGTATTCTGGAATCCAATTTGAATTTTGCTATCTATATCACAGTTGCTAATTTCCTTCATTAGTCTTTTTCTTGCATTTTTTTTCTGTTGAGAATCTTTTGAAGTCTGTGTAGATTTAACCAGTCTATTCACTCCTCTGATCTTTTATTGTCATTTCCTTGAAGCTAATTAGATTTATCTTGTATTATATCTTCAGAAATCCCCACAGAAAATTGGAGCAGTTTGTGTATATCTGAGCTTCCTCTTCTTGAAATATTTTCTAGGCCTAATGTTGTATCAAAAAACCCTCCCATTTCTTATTTCTCTTTGATATAATGATGCTATGTTAAATTCACATTGTCACATTTTGGAAAAATCCATACAAAAACCTAAGATTTTTGAGAAATGTGTGGTCTCAGGAAATCCATCATTATAGGGAATGCATCACAAGATTTACCAGCTGCCTTAGCTCAGACATAATAACATGGAGATCTTTTAAAAAAAAGAGAAAAGTAAAAAGAAAAGAAAGAAAAAAAAAGTGGTGTGGGGTTTTTTGTTTATTTTTTTTTTTTGTAGTCACTGATGGCTGGTTTTGATTGCAGAGAGCAGCAACTCATCCAACCAGGGAAAGACTTATGCTGTACATGTGCACATTCTAGTACCCAAGATGATGCGTGAAAAGTTATTAAACAATAACTAAGTGTAGAGAATCAGGACTTAGTGGAAAATGTTGGGTTGTTGTTTTTTTTTTTTTTTTCCTATCCTATATGCACCTACATGTTCCTGAAAATACCAGTATGAATTTATGTATGTTAAGTGACTGCATAGTTAACACCGTCCCTTGTTTCTTTGATGTGATTAATGGTTTTCATGCCCTCTAAAAACAAGTTGGAGAATAAAACTTTGGGAGACAACCTCAGGGACAGATAAACTAACTGTATAGAAAGACAGTGTAAAGTTTTGCAGGCACAGAAGTGTGCTGTTTGGATTACTTGTAAAGAAAAGTCTAGGTTTGCCCTAGAAAGCAGTGGGAAATAGCTTGCAGGACACTTTTTTATTAGTTTGTTTGCTGACAATCTTTCTGTCACTGTGACTTTTCTGTGTTTTGGCTGTGAAAGGCCTTGAGGGAACCTCTCGCTTGCAATGAGGAAACACTTGCTCTTAAATAAGGTAAGCGTCAGGCCTTGGTTTCCTATCTCCTCTCAGTGCTGAGGAATTGAAAACAGTATTCAAGTGAATTTTCTGTGTATCCTCTCAGACTCAGAGTTGAGCAATTTCATGTCTTCAGCTGCACAATTCAGACTTTTAATGACAGGTACACTCCTTAATAAACAAGTGTTTCTTTTTGTTCAAATATAAAACTCATACTTTCTCTGCAGCCTAATGGTATTTTTTTGCCACAAGAAACTCTGATTCTGAAAAAAATATTGGTATCTGATTTTGCTGTCTTAATGTAAACAAATTGAAACTTTGATTGGTGAAAGGATTGCTTTATTTTCTGAATGTCCAGATCATATTATTTGTAGGAAAAGGATTTTTTTTTCAACGTAAAGTCTCTCATCTCTAACTTGTATATGATTTCTTTTCCATAAATATCTCCTTTTTAAAAATTCTCTTCACTGCAGGCTTACTGTAAATTTAGTGCAGCGATTTTAAAGTTCTTTTCCTTATTTTTAAGGCCTTGAATGGCTGTGGCTTTTGACTCATTTTCTCTTCTGCATTTTCTAAGCTGCTAATTACAGTCTGAATCATAGGGTTACTTTTTTTTTCTGTACTGTAATTTTGTGAGTTGTGAGTCACGAAAATTTTGTAGCTCTACCCTTTTAAAGATATTGCAGGATCCTTCCTTGCTGCCCACTTGGTGTTCTTATTTAAATATAAGATTGAAGAAGGAAGTCTTTGCTGCTGCTTTTAACTTCATATTTAATTGTTCATGTTCAGTACTTCATAACTTTTTTTTAAGGATAATGTGTTTTTCATAGTTAATAAATTCCCCTAAAGTATTGTATGAAACATAAAATGTGTAGAGTAATAAGATGTATGTAGTGAGATGGGCAAAATAGTTCAATAAATTTTCTTTTTAGTGCTTCAGGTAGACTAATGTAAAGTAAAACAATAATATCTGTATTTCCTGTCATTACCATATTTTTCCAGCATGTTTTTATGTTGCAGAATTGTAGAATGGTTTTGGCTAGAACAGATTTTACAGTTCCAACCTAGCTTCCATGGACAGAGACACCTCTTACTAGACCAGGTTGCTCAAAGCCCCATCCAACCTGGCCTCTTGCAGGGATGAGACATCCACAACTTCTCTGGACAACCTATTCCAGTGCCTCACCACCCTCACAACAAAGCATTTCTTTCCAATATCTAATCTAAACCCAACCTTTCAGTTTAAAGCTATTTCCTCTTATCCCATCATTCCAGGCCCATGTAAGAGTCCCTCCCCTGTTTTCCCGTAGTCACCTTTTAGGAAGGTGCTCTAAGGTCACCTTGGAGCCTCTGGTTCTCCAAACTGAACGACCTCAACCCTCTCAGCCTGTCTTCACAGGACAGATGCTCCAGTGATCATCTGGACATCACAGCTATCCTCTGGATGCTCCCCAGCAGGTCTATGACTTTCTTATGTTGGGGACCCCAGAGCTGGATGCAGCACTCCAGGAAGGGTCTCATAAGAGTGGCGTAGAGGGGAGATTCACCTCCCTCAAGGTGCTGGTCATGCTTCTTTTGGTGCAACTCAGAAGACACAACAAAAATGCTGAGTGTATGTGAGGCACATGTGTTCCTTATGACTCGTGAAGCTATCTCTCCTAGACCTCAAATATTTTACAATTATCATATTGAAGCTAAGAAAATTAGTATCTTAAAGAAAGCAATATGACTTATTGGCATATCCAAATATTTGAGGTCTTGTCCTGTCATTACTTCTTACTCAGAAAAATACTGGGATATATTTTCCATTGAAAGAGAATTAAAAGGTGATAGCTTTTAGAAGCAATTTCCATAGGAAGCTGAAATGCATATATTTGATCTTTTTTCCCACTGAAGGAGCAAATACGCTTAAATTCTGCTAGGGACTAAAGAAGAAGGCTTTGATTATTTTTATGTGAAAGACTGCTGATTAAAACTACACATAAACCTAAAAAAATAATAAACCTCTACCTTTCATAAATAGTAATTCAAACTATTCTCCCTTTCCAAGATCGACTTAAAATTTTTGATTTTAAACACTTGTAAGAAGATTTGTTTTCTGATGTTTTCTACTTCTAAACTTGAATGGCTTTCTTAACTTCTCTTCTGAGAATGTCCTTAAGCATTGGTTTTAGGAATGATGGGTTTTAAATTTTCATAATTGTGTAAGGCTTGCAATAATTGGTGACAACAGAACATAAAAAAAGGCAGAACACTCATATTTCTCTCTTGCTATAATGCTCTCCTTTACTCTTTTTCCAGTATTCTAAGCCTCCTAATAGCCTCCTAGTTGCCTAACATTATCTTCTATGACAGATGTTTCTGTTCCTCTTGGGTAACTTTGAGGTTTCCCTTATCAGCAGCAGGCCTCTGTAATTTGTTGGAGTGAGAGGCCAAGGTTAGAGGTGGATTGTGATATCTTCCTGGGAAGTTTTGCTGACCTTGTCATGAGGCTGGGGCATGTAAACAACTCATTAGAGGTTAACAAACTTAGACAAAGCAGTTAACTCACTGTTATTGATATATCAAAGCTATTAGCCCAGAGCCAACATAAAATACTACAAGTGTTATTATGAAAGTCTAACTTGATAAACTGTGCACACGAGTACGGATTATGGGCTATTGCCCATGGTTGGCTCATTTCATTGTGTAAAATCACTTATCTGTGTTTGATTTTCAGTCTTATGTTCTCCTTCCAGGAGGACTAAACATAGAAAATCCCTTCACTGTGACTTCAATTGCAAAAGTATTTGCAATTGAAGTCACAGTGCTAGGAATATTTGATGGGTTCTTTGCTGAAGAATAGCTCTGTTGATGAAGTACTGTAGATGAAGGGGTCTGCCTACACCAGCCTCCCTCCTGAGAACCTTGTCTCCCAGTGCCTTTTGCACTTCACTGGGAGACTTCTGCTGCTGCCAGCTGATGTGAGTGGTCTCTCGTGTTTTGCTATTGAAAATTATACCAAAATTATCAGCACTTAGACCCTGCAGGAACACGTGCTAGGTACTGTGATTAAAATGTGGCAAAATGATATTTTTTTCTGTTTTAATGTACTGAGAGCTAAAAACCAATGCAATCAATTTTTGGAGGAATTTTAAATACCAAAAATAGATAGATTTTCAATAAGTTCATTGGTAGTTGAGTTTCTGTAATGAGTCAAAGAGCAGAAGCCAAAAACAAAACAAAACAAAACAAAACAAAACAAAACAAAATACTAATCAAACAGAAAACCAGTGTTCTGGTAGAGGGACAGATAAATAAATGCCTACAAACTTTTACTTGGTATAGCTGCATTACAAAAAAACCTGCATATAATATAAGTAGTGTAAGTAGAGTGGCTAGAGGAAAGACTGCTGCTCACTACCACTGGAGGATGATACCTGAAAAGTGTTGTAGGACTTCCCACAGTGATTCTTCACCTGTTCAACACCTTCCCAAGAGATATTAGAGAGATGTGAAATTTTATGTGGCCTCAAAGGCATGAGTGTAAAAAGACTTGGAATGAGACATTGTTGGGAGTTACTAAGTAGACAAACTACAACATACTCAGGAAGTTTGAAACAAAACTGATTCAGAGGACAGGAAGAAAAGGCAAAACAATGCATAGTTTTGGTTGGTTGGTTGGTTTTTTGGTTGGTTTTTTTTTTCTTTTTTTGGTTTGGGTTTTTTGGTGGTTTTTNTTTTTTTTTTTTTTTTTTTCCCTTGATACATTTTTATGGCTATTATTGAAGGTAAAAAAAGGTAGATAAATCCCTGGGTCTGATCCAGAAAGGTTGTTCTTTTGACTTGGGAAATACTTGAAATACTTCAGTGGAGTAATGCTTTACCTCCTGTGCTGCCCTTTTGCCTCAGGATCAACAGAATAAAACACTCAGTGCCACACTCTCCCATGCTTACTCATACAGATATGTCTGGCACAAAATTTCCTATGTCAAATCTATGCCACTTATTTCCACTCAGTCTTGAAAAATACTTGTGGGCAAGTCTTTGTTCCAAACAGCACAGGCATTACATGAGGGGACAGGTGTGTGATCTTGTTTATAATCCTATAATGTTAAAATTTCAGTTCCTTCCTCCCACCCATTTTCAGAAAAAAAAACCCTAGCTGCAATAGCTAGAAAACCTGAAAATCAGGAAAAACAAGACATAATGGTGATTTGTTTTCTGAGAAAGTATGGGAATCCCAGTTAAGCCTCCTTTTTAAAAGGAGCTGTTCTCTATCTTAAATCTGCAGTATCTATTACATTTAACATAGTAGAAGCAAGCATATTATTTTTCATTTTGCTTACTTAAGCTTGAAAGCTAGAAACTCGATAATTTTTTAACCACTTGAGCTAGCAAAGCACTGTGTAGTTGATTATTATTTAGGTCTAATGGACATCTTTCATATCAGTTGCACATTTTCACTCTTTATGAATTATTTCACAATGAAAATGAAATCCAATTTGAAACAGAATTTCTTATAACCACATAATAATTTATCAGTCTTATTGACACGTATTTTGCTAAATAAGAGTATTGTTCAGTATGTGCAAATAGAATTACTGCTAACATCTTTTTTTAAGGTTCTTGTACACTCTCCCTTCAGTCAAACACTGTTAGCTCACCAATCAATCTACTTGTCAAAAATGTTCTTCTTTGGCAGAAGAGACTGAGAAGTTTGACAAAAGCACATTAAGCTGGTGATGTTGATTAATGCTTTTCAGTTAGTAGCATTTTGTTGAGCACTATAAATTACGAATTTTGATGACAGTTGGCTTTTCATAAATTACATACAAGAGGAGCTTATCATTGCAATGAAGCAATTTATTTTTACTCTCTAAGATTTGTCATGACTCTGCTTCATGTAAGTATCTTCTAGCTTTTTTTCTTTGTCCTTTTTTTTTTTTTTTAAGTGTAAATAGCATAGCTTAAGGTCCATAAGTCTCTTTGGGAAGAAAGAAAATAAAATAAATAAAGAGGGAAAAGAAGCTTGATTCTGAGAGTTTGTGGGGGTATTCCTCATTTTCATCAAAGGCAAAGAACAGTAGGGAGAAAAGTTCCAAGAGATCTAGGCCTTTTTGGTTTATTTTTGATATCCCAGTTGTCATCTTTCCTGAACATTTTGGAAATGTGAAGAACTCACATGCAGGTAATGGTCTGCAAGAGTTTCTTTAATAATTATTCCACGGAATGAAGGAGATTTTCTTGCTTTTGACGGCATTTTCTTCAGTGTGTTCTCCAGCATTCTTGATTAAATTACATCCCCAGGGTCACCAAAAATTAATTGCTTCTATAAACACCATACTGACAAAAAGCACAAAATTTCCAGGATGTTTTTAATACACATTGAAAGAGTCCTTGTTTAGGACTTGCTATACAAAGTATTTATTATTAATATTGATATTTCAAGTAGTTTTTTCACAGCAAGAGCCAAGAACAATGTTGTCATGCTGCTCCTCAAAAAACATGAGCTTAGCTTAAATGCTCCCCTTAAACTTGGAAATCCTGAATGTTGCTCCTTTGAATTTTCCCTTCATAGACTGTGTAGGAATGAAGAAAATGTTTGGGGAAAGGATTGTGAATGAAAACTTGGAAAAACACGGACTTCTATAAATGAAGGGTCTTCACTAAACCAAAAATTTAATACCATTTTCTATGTTCAGTGAGAAGTATTCAAGAGGTAGCCATCAGTACCTTGATGCATCTCACCCACCCATCACCCCTTGCAGTCAAATAACAGAATCCAAATAGTCAAGCTATATCCAGTACTAAAAGTTACTTCTCTCATGTCACAGGAAGACACTGCCTTCTACCCATCTTAGAGGAGTAATTTTTTGTTGTTGTTTTGGTGATATTGATTTTTTCCCTTCCCCTACCCTTTGAAATGTTTCTTTCCAAGGTCACAATTTGTGCATACTTATGATGACTTCAAGAGAATTAGGTAGGCAGCCTGTACATTAAGCCACATGGAAGCCCTATTTGCTTCTTGACCAAGCAGAGGATGTGAAAAATGCTTTGCTCTTTGAATTTCTGGAAATTTTACATTATGCCTTCTAAACATTGGGCTAAATTGCCAATGTAGTTTTTGACAAAATATGAAGATTTTCTGCACATGCACTTGTTTTAAATATACTTGCAAAAATGCGATGCTTTTGTTCACATGCATATCAGTAGACACCTTAATTTTTTTACACTTCTGGTCTGAGATCTATTTACCTTAAGTTCCTTATTTGGAACTTAAAATGAAAAAACATCTGTGAGGAGCACTTGTCGTACTGAAAGCACAACCATGGCCTGAAAAACATGGAAGGGAAAAAAGTTCAAGACATTGCTAGTGATTTGATCTTCAAACAGAATGGCTCATATAAAAAAACTTAGTGTGACAGATTTTATTCAGCGAACAAGACTGACATTCACAGTGTAAATTCCTATACACATGAATGGAAGTGTTGCTTAATAAAAGTGTAATTTACTATAAAGATGATTGAATTTGAAACAAAAATCTTAATGCTGCAAAGGGTTGACTTTGGCCAGCTGCCAAATCAGTCACTCCCTCTCTTCAATGGGACAAGGGTAGAAATTGAGGTGAATTAGCCATGGGTAGGGAAGAAGACAAGGAGATGACCTACCAGATACCACCATAGGCAAAAAAGAGACAGTTTGGGGAAAATGTGTTTGATGTATTGCCAATGAAAATAGATTTAAATAGTGAGGAACAAAGACAAAATTAAAACTCACCCCAACCCCATTTTGCCCCAGGCTCAAACTCCTCCCTCATTTCTGACTCTTCTGCTCTTCCCCTGATGAGCCATGAAGGGGAAGATGGAGAATGTGAACAGTGTGTTCAGTTTTTAGCATTTGTCTCTGCTGCTAACACTATTGCCCTACTCTGTTACGGGCTTCCACGCATCACAATTCTTGAAGATAAACCAGAAGTGTTTGGATATTTCACAAAAGCAGGAGTTTTTAGGTTGAAACTGCTCCAGTGTGTGCTCTTTACAGGCCCCAGTTCCTTGAGGGAATATCCACATGTTCTGGTATGGGGTACTTCATGGTCTTCAGTGTGGATATTTGCACCGGCATAGATCCTCTCTCCCTCCTGGTCGAAATGCCTTCCCCACTCTGCTCTCCTCCATGGGCTGCACATAAATATCTTCTCTGATGCCTGGGGAACTTCATTCCCCTTCTTCCCCATCGCCGGTGTTTTCAGGGTGATTTGTCTTTTTTTTTTTTTTTTTTCCCCACTCACTCTTCTCTCTTCTCTCTGGAACTTTTTTTATTCTTAAATATGTTTTCCTAGAGGTGCCACTAGCTTTATCAATGGTCTTGGCTGGGTCCTACCATGGTTTTGCTGTGGAACTGTTAATGTCTGGCAGACATCTATCTTCTTCTCACACAGGCACTCCTGCAGCTGCCTGCTGCCAAAGATAAAACAGCTCCTGTGAATTTCAACTTTTTAATATAATTACCCAAATAGGATCAATGTGCCTATTTTACTTACAGATCAGTGAAAAAATAGTTTATGAATGCATGAATGACTTCACCTGTGGTCATTGCTATGAGCTCTGCCTTGGAACATAAAACAGAGTAAAAAACATAAAACATAAAACATAAAACATAAAACATAAAAAGGAGTAGCTTACCTGACTGAAACTACTGTAGGATCTTAGTTAAGCAGAATGTAATGACTTGAAGCGTAATTTAAAAAGAACACTGGGGGTACCTCTTCTAACTTTTCTAACTCCAAATGTTCTGTTTTGACAAATAGTAAGAGTCCCATTTTTTTAACTCATTTAGATTTTATGGTATTCATAAGAGAAAGGAGACAATGGAGAAAAAATGGCAAAAAATTGCTTTCTGACTTTTGCTGAACCCACCCATGTAATAGTTTTTTATCCAAGTACTAATGAAGCCAGGTACTCCTATACTTCCAAATAGAATAAGAGAGTTAAAAAACAGTAATGCCTAAGACTGTTATAGTAACCAGACATTTCACCTATTGAATAAGTGTGGTACATTCCCTGTAAAACCACCACTTATGTATCTCAAACAATGTTTTTATTTTCAGTGTTCAGGCTCCCAAAAAGCCTGAATGATTTAGTGTTTTTCACCAAAAAAAAAAAAAAAAAAAAAAAAAAAAAAAAAAAAAAATCTTATGTGTTAATTTTGTCACTACTTTAATTTTTCCTTCACTTGCTTTACCGGTTGTATAGTTTGGTATTTGTATTCTTTTCTGTGGAAATGAAACATCATTATTTTCTGTGTCTTTTAAAAGTAAATCAAATTTACTGTTGAGAATAATGCAGTGCTTTTACCCTATGCACTTTGTCACCTAACATTTGGATTGTTTTCCATTGCCAGGCTGTAGTGTGTCTGTATTGCTCAAACAGAATCTCTCCTGGTAGTATGCTGACCTTCACTCTGGCTGTAGGCACCAATATTAATAAAAGTTGAAAAAGAGGAGTAATATTCTATTCTTTCCTATTGTTAATGTCTACCTTTTCAACAGCTTAGGATTTGTAGAAATGAAAATACTTGAGGCTAAATCTTCTGTGAGTCTGCAGAGTGCAAACAGCACAGATGAGCATAGTGAAAGCTTCTTTCTGCTCACTTGCTGCGTATGTAAACCACAATGCTGAATATATTGTTCAGTTGACAAGCCAGTTAAGTCACTGATTTTCCTGTTGTGCTTGTCATCTAGACTGTTAACTTCTAAAAATTATTTCCCTGAGGAACTGGACAGATATATCTTTTTATGTCACATTGAGTATCTTACTGTAATTGTTATGAAGCTGGATTAAGCTCAGCTTTTTTAGAGGTAAAAATCCGATTTACTGCCATTTGTTGAATTATCTCCAGTTCCCTGGAATTCTGTAATACCCTTCAACTCTCTTTAAAGTGCAGGGTAAAATGAAAGGGAATTAGGAGTAAGAGATACATGTAATTAAGGTCCCATTGTGAGTACATTTCTCATTACAGAATTAAAATACTAATGTAGATGTCTAAGCCTGAAAATTGGGTTATTAAGCTTTATTTTTTTTTAATCTAGCTGTAATAGCAGTTTTATTCTTTTTTTTGTTGTTGTCGCTTTAACTTTCTTTTTAAATGAATTGTTATTTTCCTCATCTGTCCTAAGGGAAAAACATTCTTGATTTTTATATCCTGAAAACTACAAATTTCTGTAATTTCCTTTGCAGTGCAACATATTACTCTAGTGAAAACCCTAGCGGGGTGCATTTTTATAAAGGGTTTTCTTAGATTTCTTTGTATTCTGTTCAGATGCTTAACATCAAATCACTGAATCACAGAACCATCAAGGCTGAAAGAGACCTTCAAGATCTTCTAGTCCAAGCATCAGCCCAATACCACCATAATTACCTCTAGACCACATCCCCAAGTGCCACATCCAGACACCTCTCGAGCACTTCCAGAGACAGCGGCTGCACCATCTCCCTGGGCAACTTAAAGCAGGGAGCTGTCTTTAAGGGACTAGGTAGACTTGTGATAATACCAAGATTGCTATTGATATTTTCACACATTTAAATGGAAAAGCAGGCTCTCAAATTGCTCTGTCTGCCTTGGCACAGTGTTAGACACTGTGAAATCTGTCCATGAAGGTGTTTTGTGACAACAGCTGGAGAGCTGACATGTGTGCTATTCCTCAGCTTGACACCTTGAGATCGCTTGATCTCACATAGCTACTCATGAGTTGGGTGTTCTCTACAGGCTCTTTACATCAAAATGTGTAGAGAAAAATCTAATTATGTTTTAGCCTTTTCCATCAGAATCTACACTGCGCTCTTTTTAAAGATCATTTGAAAGCAGTGTGCAAGATAAACAGAGCCACATAACACTGCACAAGACTTCAGAGATCCAGAAGGCAAGCAGTGTGTGCTAAAATGCCTGAGTTTTATATTAAATGGAGTGAAAAAATGAAAACGCAGGTGCAGTCTAGTAAAGAAGTTTTGGTCAATTTAAGAAAGAAATGGAGATGACTTAAAAGCTCTGAAGAAGACCCCTCATTTTCTAAATGTTGACTTGTATGGGGATGTATGGGGAACAGAGTGGGGCAGCTGAAAATCAGCTGTGATGAAGATAACCCTGAAAAAAATCATTGTTCATGAGTTTGAATTTGAGAAGTTACTCTTTAAAGTTACTTGTTTTTAACCTTTAGGCTGTAGCAGTCTTCATGATGACTCTGAGGTAGGCAGAATTTCTTTCATCTGAGGACATTTCCTCGTAATGTCTATTTAAATAGTTTTAAAATAGAAGTAGAGAACATACTAATTTTTCAGTACAGGAAACTTCATCTCAATGAACACAAAGGCTCCTACCCTGACAATTTATATCTAAACATGGAAATTACAGAGAGAATGCCCGGGGGAAAACAGTGCCACTAATTCTGAACTGTGTTAGGTATTTAAAAATATGTGCTTCAGTTCCTGCCAGGTGGTCTTTGTACACTGTATGCACCAAATAATCCAGCTGCTATCCCTGCAGAACTTAATTTATAATTATAATATTGTTGATTATTTTTGAATGTGTTATATAATTTCTCCATAGATTTAGACTCAATAAAATAAATCCATGCATTTAATTACTATTCTAAAAATATGTATCAGGTAATTCTATGATGTACTGAAACCAAACTTAGTTTACATAAAAATAAAAGCATACTTTTAATACCAATAATGTGAAAGCATACTTTTGCTGAGAGATTAGCTATATATTTCTTTGATGGGACATGTCCTTGCATAGGGTTTTTTCATTTAATTTAAGCTTAATTCTTCAATAATTCAGGATCAGGATTAAAAAATATAATCAGTAATAAAAATAGTTGTTCAAAAGTTCATGCATATTAAGGCTTCTTATTATGCAGTGTTCTTAGGATATCTTAATTTGCAAAATGAGAGTAGTGGCTCAACTTGCACTGAAATTTTTAAGTATTGAAGTCAGTTTTGTCCTATATTTAAAATTAGCTGCTTTTAATGTTTTTAAATACGAGAAGAAATATTTTTTCCATATTTAAAAATGTCCTTGGTATTAGAGGATAGTCTTTAGGTTGAAGAACAGTTTAGATCTACCCATTCTTTACCTTTCCTTTTCTCTTCTCATAAAATATGTATTCTTCTAGAAATATTTAATGCCACATTTTATAGTGACAAAGTTGCAAGCTCTGAAGATTTAAGTTCTGAATCTTCTTTTGTACAAGGATTGAACTATATCTGTGATCTATGTGCCAATAGAGATTGTTGAATAAACAAATGTCTCATAGTAGTTTCTCAAATGAATCCAGTGGAAAAGTGACCTCCAAGTCAAGGAAGGGTGAGAGGAGAAATGACTTTGAGATATAGCCAAGAGTCTGCTGCAGGGAACAGATTCCAGAGAATGCCACAGTCTTTATTTTACTAAGAGATCAATCCAGATACTTTAGATAGTTTAATGGGGTCAAAGGGGCTGGATAACAAAGCTTATTTTAATATTATGAATCCACTGTAACTACAGGTTTCCTCAGGAAAGGTCTATTGCATAGGAAAAGGCCAGCAGGTACATTATAATCCTCTGAAGAAATTACAGTAACAGGAAAAGGATTCATCATGGGTAATTACGGTTGTTAAACCAAATTCTCTCTTCTGACTGCATACAAAGTAGATGTTTCCATATTCTCAGTGGCATTTTAAGTCCTTATTAAATATTGGCCTTGCAATATAAAAAATGATGGATTTTTTTCCTTTTCATCCTTCTATGTCACCTGAAGTTGCTTGGAGATGGATTCAGATATGTCATATAGTGTCTCGAGCTCATAGTCTCTGAGAGTTCAAGTTCTCTTGCATATATTAAAAGTATTAATGAGAGATAACCACTAATTCCTACAGGCTCAGATTTAGTTTTAAGCAAATTAGTAATTTGATTTACAAACACCCATAAATGGAACACCTCATTAAACTCAGGTTAAATATCTGTCCATGCTTGCAAATCTGCCTATCTGTCATATTTCCTAGTTTTCCCTTGGTTTCTGAACAGCATGCTGCAAGCATTGTTACGCTATTTCTTACTTAAGAATTGGAGGTATTGGTAAGAATTGAACTATTAAGAATATTGAACTTGCCCAAAATTACACAGAAATAATATGATGACTTGAGAATCTATTTTCTCAAGTTTGTTTTCTTTGTCCTTGGCCTTGTCTGTTGCATCTTTTAAATTTAAAAATATCTATCAGTAGAGCTTCCTGCTACCCCCTCTCCCCACCTCTTTACATAGGTTTTAATCTATCTGTAGTATCAATAGTATGTTTTAGATCATTTCTTCTAAATGTTTCTCTTGAAGAAGTCTAGTACAGGAGACAGCAGCTTGCACAAGACCCATCTTAAATTTGTTATCAGGTAATAAGAAATTATTTTATGTCCTGTATAATGTTGTAGATGTGGAATGGGTGTTTTGTGATACTTTCTAAACTGAGCAGCAGTTAGACAAGTAGCTGAGATGGAGTGTAAAGTCTTAGTGGACCAGTTCAGTATTCATAATCTACACACGAGGGAGACATAGAGCTTTATCCCATATCAAGCAATTACTGTTCTTATTATGATTAACAGGGCTGTGTGAAAATAATGAATACTTTTAAAGAAACTATCTACTTATTTTCATTGTAAAATTCAATTATGAGAATGGAAAATCTGATTCAGAGTAGTTTAGATTAAGATGTCAGCTTGAGTGTGTATATCTTATTGCACGGCCATGGCAACTACAGCAAGTTCTTCCTTTTCATACTTCCCTATTGATTTCTTAGGTTTTTATATTTGGATGTAGTTGAAAGCTAGATGGTTGAATTGGGTTTGTGTGTTAATGTTTTGGTAGTGGGGGGCTACAGGGGTGACTTTTGTGAGAAGATGCCGGAAAGTTCCCCCTTCTCCACCAGAGCCAATGCCAGCTGGTTCCAAGATGAACCTGCTGCTGGCCAAGGCTGGCCCCATTTGTGATGGTGATAGAGCCTTTGGGATAGGGATATTTAAGAGGAGAAAAAAAAATGCAGTGCAACAGCATCCAGGAAAGAGGACTGAGAACATGTGTGAGAAATGGCCCTGCAGATATCAGGGTTGGAGTAGAAAGAGGGGAAAGAGGTCTCCAGGCACCAGAGCAGAGGTCTCCCCACTGACTGTTGTGCAGCTCATGGAGATCCATGGTGGAGCAGAGATTCACCTGCAGCCCATGGAGGACCTCCCCTGGAACATGTGGATGTCTGAGCCTAGGGGAAGCCCAGACTGGAGCAGGCTCCTTGCAGGACTTGTGGCCCTGTGGATAGAGGAGCTCACACTGGAGCAGGTTTGCTGGCAGGGCTTGTGACCCCCTGGGGGATCCATACTGGAGCAGCCTGGTCCTGGAGGAATGAACCTTGTTGGAAGGAACAGCTGGAGCAGTTAATGAAGACATGTAGCCTGGGGGAAAGACTCATGTTGGAGAAGTGCTCTCTCCAATGGGAGGAACCTNGATTCATGTTGGAGAAGTTCATGGTGTGCTCTCTCCAGTGGGAGGAACCCCATGTTGGAAAAATGGAAGACAGTGAGGGGGAAGGAGTGGCAGAGAGAATGTATGATGAACTGACAGCAACTCCCATAAGGCTTTTGCCATATTTTCCCCTGTTCTGTTGATGGGAGGGAGTGATAAAAAGGCTTGGTGAGCACCTGGCGTTCAGCCGAAGTCAACCCTCCACAGTGAGGTTGCTCCTTTTCCCCATTCCAGATGGTGATATACATCCTCATCATCCGATTTGCTGAGAGAGACAAAAGCTTCTTTCTCTATGCTTGCTGATTTTGTGTGAAGCCATTGAGCTCTTGGCAGAGCATTTCATCTTTGAATTTGACATTTCCCTGCCCTTCAGGGAAATGCTGTTGGGCTGATCTCATTCAGCCAATGTACCTGACTGCTGGCTTAGTGTGTCCCATACAGAGTCTTTTACATCACTATTTGGTGAACTGTTAATTCCCTTTGCACTACCAGGTCACTGCAAGATTCTTGCATTGATTTATAAAGCCTTCAGTTTGTTAGGTCATGCTATCTCCCTAATGCATCTCTTTCCAGTGTAGCATTGATTATCTGACACTTGGTATTTCAAGTTTTCTCGAAACTAAGTTGCATTCTCTGGAAACTTTTCTCTATGTAAGATGGATGGAGTTTCACTTCAGCCCCTCACATACCTACTAAAAAGGAAATTTCTTCTACAGTGTCAAATTTCACCATTAAAGTTCATAACTGAAAACCTTCTCAAACTGTCACTTGCTATAGTTTCAGAAATGTGGAGTTTGACATGGAAAATGCCTTCAGTTACTAATGGAGACCCAAAGTTTTTAATTGTAGAAAAATCTCCAAGTAAGAATAGACATCCACAGCATCTGTGTAAGCAAAAACAAGGAATGATAAGGATTTGCTGAGGGAGCACCATAATTGTGAAATTATTTGGATGTGGCAGCGAGGCTATGAAAACAGCACACAAAATCATATTTTTTATGGATTTTAAGACCTTGCTGGCCACGTCAAGGAATAAATAGATTTCTGAGTGATAATATTTGTTCAACATTAAATTTAGAATTGGATACAGAGGAGGAGTAACACTGTAAAATATTTTGGGGGCCATAATTCAGGATGAAATATTCAAATGTACAAAACCAGAGCCAAAATTCTGTTTTCATATACAAAAAGAGAAAAGGTGAGTTTTGTGCTGCTGCTGCTGTTGGGCCTTATTTGACATTTTATTGTACAAATAATAGGGCTCTTACCATTTGCAGACATCATGATTATTTGCAGGGATTGTAGTAATAGCCAAGAATCCCTTGTTGTGAATTATGGCAATGCTACAAGATGTCAATAGGATATCAAACAGATAGTTTATAATTTCAGTTGGCTAGGAACTCTATGAGTGCATTACATCTTTTCCACTTAAAGGAGCCACAGGTAAACACAAAGAGACACAGAATTATTTGGGTTGGAAGGCACTTTTGACAAATCACCTAATCCAAATCCCCTCCCACTCCCTGCCAATCCTCCCCTCTGGTCATGGACAGGAACATCATCCATTGGATCAGGTCTCTCAAATCCCTCCCCAGCCTGCCCTTGAATAATTCTAGTAATGGTGCTCCACAACTTTTCTGGGCAGCCTGAGAAGTTGTGGATGAAGAGAGATAAGAAATAGTTCCACTTGTTTATTACTACAAGTGCCGGTTTGTACGAAGTACAAAGTCGAGTTAGATATATGGTGAGAAT
Organism: Rhadina sibilatrix; assembly: GCA_013400275.1. Taxonomy (NCBI): domain Eukaryota; kingdom Metazoa; phylum Chordata; class Aves; order Passeriformes; family Phylloscopidae; genus Rhadina; species Rhadina sibilatrix. The sequence continues at coordinate 73,304 of VWYO01023827.1, read as the reverse complement.
TAGATTTGCCATCTTTAACACTTGAATGAGAATTCTCCAAAGAAAGTTCTTTCATCTGTCTGTGGTTATTATGTTATCTATTATTTTAACTGTTGCAAAATTCTTCATCTATGTCAGAAGATAAGATTAAGGAAAGAATATATTTTTCCAGATGTTTCCAAAACAAACAAACCCTATGTGACTTCAAAATACCTTCTATTTTGTTTGAGTTATGAATTTTTCATACTTGAATGCTCTTTGATTGTTTCCTAACATTGTTTGCTTTTAGAACCTCTTTTCTTTTTTTAAGTATTAATCTGCAGAAGTATTAAGTAGATGGTGCATCCAGAAAAATGCACAATCATGTGTGCTGAAAAAAAGAAACCTGCACAAAGCCATTTTCAATAGGTTAATTGTGTCTACTGACACTCAGGAGTGAAAAACATAAAAAGGCACTGATGCTTATAAATAGTGCTGGGAAAATAAGCTGCAACTTAGAATTTCCTTCAAGATAACCTCTAGATTCCACGTTATAATAACATCAAGATAGCTAATGGTTATTCTGACTGTGTGCACTTAGTTTTATTGTGTCAGTACCATCTTCTTTGAAATCAATTTAATCAAAGGAAAAGGCAGCTAAATTAAGAGATTTAAAAATATTATATAATTAGAGATGATTAGGAGTTTCATTGTGAGATACTTATTGTTACAGATACTCATCATTATACCTACTGTTACAATGTATTTTAAGAATATAATAATATTTCCTTAAAAACTCACCTACTGAATATTTTGCGGCAATCTTACCTGCTATCATCTTTCTTTTATATAAGTAAATATAAGCAATTTCACTGAGTTCTTATGGGACTTCTGGCTGAGCATGTGCAATCAAAATAATTTTATTTCCTATGTCAATGTGTTTCATGTTTACAGTTCAAATAAAGCTGTCTCTGTCTCAGCAGCAGCATTAAGGGACTTGAGCCAGTATGCTTGTGGAAAAATGGAACTGATTTTTCAGAATGTGCCTTAAAGTAAAGTGTGATTAGCAATTTGAAAGGCACTGTTGAAGTTCTATGAATGTTTCCCGTGCTAGATGTTGTTTATATGCATCTTCAGGGAGTTTTGAGACTGCTAAAGGACAGAATGGAGAAAGGAAGTGATAGGGCAACTAATTAACAGGTAACTATGAGCACAGTATTTGGAGGTGATTCCAGAGAAAAGCTTTTAAAAGAAAGATTTTCCATGAGAATCAAAACCCAGCACATATGTGTAAGATATGCAAACCAAGTTATTTTGAAATATGATAAATATTTTAATTAAAATTGAGTTATGCATCCTGCACTTGCTTACTGCAATGTAGAGTCACTAGGAGGACTTACTGCATCTTAGAAGATAAAAGCTAGGACTTTACAGATTCTTTTCTTTTTAACCCAGAGACACCTAAGTTAATGTATAAGAAAAAACACATTATCTACTTAAGAGATACTAATTTGTAAGCTACTTTCTTTAATCTGAATGGACCTGATATGAAAATATTTGCCTTCATAAACAGCAGCACAGACATATGGTAAAAAGGTATTTTTGACGAACAGCACCAGTGAGGTTGGCACAATCTGAAGAAATAGTGCTTGCTAATGGACTAATTCTGCAGAGGCAGCAAAGAGCACAAAGCACTTCTTGTTTCTCTGAGCTCAACAATATATAGCAAGAAAGGCTTACTCAGTTTAAATAACCTCTGCAGTGGGTTAATTAAAAATAGATATGCAATATCCAGCCAATTCCTTCCATCTCATTCTCTAGTAACTTCAAAATAATATTGAAATTACTAATATCTTTATATAAAAGTGTTGATGAAATGGTTTATACTGCTACTAGAATCTAACTGGTATGACTATGGAATTAAAATATATATATTAATGATTAATTTCAACAATTGCTTGTGATGATCAATGTTTAGAGTTCTATTTGCAAATAAGATACTTTTATGCTGTGAGTTTTGAAGAATATGAAAAGTAAAGGTACACCTAAGGTGATCTCATTTTTGATACCTCTCTTGAATCTAAGTTTTCAAAAACAAGTAGAAAAGGGCATTTCAGGAGGTTGTGACTATATTACTTCCCAAACACAAAAAAAAAAAAAAAAAAAAAAAAAAAAAAAAAAAAAAAAAAAAAAAAAAAAATTGAAGAGGGAATGACCTTGTCTTTCTCCCATCTCTAATCATTGCAAAGTTTGAAAATGTCTCATGAAGTGTAATGCTAGCCTTTGGAATATCTATTCAGTGTCAGTGTTTCCTGAGACTGCAGATTTGCAAACAAGACTGTTCAGATTTGTACACAAGAATGACATTTGGCCCAGTGTGTTCAGACCTTCTGAAGGGAATTAAATGCAAGACTCTACACCAGGTTATCATCCCCTTAGGAAAAAAGGCTCTGATATGCCACAATTATTGATAAAACACCACTCTGTGGTGCCTAAGAATTGACTTTTAATGGAAAAGGAAATAGAGAAAAAAACTACCCAGGAACAAGGACTTCTAGGAAAAATATTATAAATTATATGCACATTACTTGCACAATACATATAAAAATATGGTTTTCACAGTAGAAGAAGCAGCTTTCTCATAACATAAAATTAAATAGCCTCATTTGTTGGCAAAGGTTGGTAGCCCAGAACCCTCACCATATACTTTTTATAGAATTCTTAGACTCCTAGGAGGATATCTGTTTTTCTTTTCTGTTTTGCAGACTATTTTCTCACAAAGAGGGGCAGAACATGCATGTTTTTAAAGCAGCAGGCTGAACCTGTCTGGTTCACACCAACCTGGAATGTTTGCTCCATCTGAGAAACTTGTGAGTTGAATATTATCTGCCTTTTTGCAGTTCATGCAATTCGCTACTTAAAAGGCAGAGGTTGGCAGTCTGATTGACTCCATCCATATTATGATTATTTTCCTAAGACCAGAATCAAGCTGCTAGTTCCAGAGACACTCTTCTCACAGCAGGTAATGCCAATAAAAGGAGTACTAAGGAGTGATGGGAATAGTGGGTGTGCCAGGTCAGCCACATCGTCATTACAGGGTTGATGCTCTTTAGCTTTTGTCGCACTCTCCTTTGTCTGACCTCTGATGTCAGAGAAGGTGGCTGGCATCTCTGCCTCACTAATCATCTCTGACACGTGGCTGGCACCAGCAAATTTACTCAAAAGGATGTGCCTGCTGTGTTCTAGATTGGCCTGCACTCATGGGAGGGGAATAAGTGCTGAATATTTCAAATTGAGGATCTAAGAATGTAATCAGTACTTTGTGTACTACCCTACTGTCTTATTCTTTTTCACATGGAGTCCTTTCTTATTTAGACCAATAAGCTGTCTGCTCAGAGTACCACAGTAAGTCATAAATTCTTCAGGCTGCTCTTGCAATTGGTATTTTTCCCTTTGTCAAGATAAACAAAACAGATGAGCTCGTTCAGAAAGCACCATAATTTTGGAATATCTTGAAGGTAAAAAAAAAATTAATTTTCCTTCCAAAAAATATTTGCTTTCAGAGTGCTCAGAACCCTTTGAAATAAAAATATTTCCCATAAATTTCAACAGAGAGAGGAAATTACGAATCTTTCTTTCTTCAACTACTTCTTTTCCAATGAGTTGTATGGTTTTGAATGACAGATCTACAGCGGGGACAAAGGCAAAGGGTTTGTATACAAGTTTCTTCTTTGTGCTCATGATGACTTAGACATTCCCCTTCAGATAAAGCTCAGAATGAAGAAATGTGTGACTTTTATGGATTATCTAGTGAATTAAGTCAAAAGGGTCTCTGTGTTTGTGTCCTCTGGGAGAAGTTTTTATGAAGCCTTAATAAATCATGTGCATGCATCTTCACTCTTGACTGCTAAGACTAAGCAGAGTTGTTTCTTAACTCCCTTTCTGCTAGTGAATCTTAGTAACGATTTGAAATGGTTAGGGGGTTTATTTATTCTGCATGATATAATCGTCCTGCATGACATAATCATCATGTAATTCCTTGATTAGTGTCTTTTCATTTTATCAATAAACAGTACTTTGAATTGCAAGTGGGTTTTTCCATTGAGGACTGGTGAGAAAAAATTATGAAGTGTTTCAGTAATGATGGTAATCAAGTGAAACAGTGCATTCCAGGTGGAGTGTCACAGATAAGTCTACTTTTACAGCAGGTTTAATTTTTTTTTATTTCATGTGCATTCATGTCCGGAAGTGCAAACATACACTGTCAGATCCCTAGGCTTTCTATTCCCAGTTATAAACTTGGTTAGTAATGCATATACAATAACCTGTTCTGCTTGGTTATAGAAGAAAGGGACACTTCCCTTTTTGCTTGCTGCCTCAGAGGCTGAATTGACCACCTTATTTATTTATTTATTTATTTATTTATTTATTTATTTATTTTTATTTGGATGGCTACCTAATTTGCAAGAGAATATGCTACTTTGGAATCTTTTCATGGTGCAGACTTATTGAAGTGTACATCCTCCTTTTCCAACTCCAATTATGCAGGCTGAGTCCATTGGCGCTGAGCATTTTAGAAGAAGAGTTACTAGTGCCACCTGCAGTTTTGATTAAAAGAGGAAAAGGTGTTTACTGGTTTGTGGGACAATAAAGAAAAATGTAATGGGGATAAGTTTAACTGGTAACATTGCATTTTTGTAGCCAGTAAACATGAATGATAAGTGCTTCTTTTGGTTAGCATAGAAAGATTTATAAGAGTTTTTGGATAAAGTGACCTAAAATAAGCACAGTAATATGAAGGCTAATGGGTGAAGAGGAATTCTGTGATAACAAATCAGTGTGCTTTGTTGTCACTTCTAATACCTTATAATGAGCTATGGTTTCCTCCTGCTTTCTTTTGGTGAGCATGATTCTTCAGATGTTGAGTTAAATAGATCCATGGTTGGTTGACTGTTGAGTGTGATTCACTGTCTTCTCCACAAGATAAACACAGGAGAAAAAGTTCACTTACTGGATATGCAGAGGTATTTCAGCTCATTGCTAATGAACTGTCTGGAATCTTGGAAAAAAGCCATATTTGTTCACTGCTCTGCCTGAGCTGAACTGCCCAGCAGAAGGAGTGGTGCTGTTCCTGACATGAAGAACTGTACTGTGGGGAAATATACTCCCTGGTTTCATTAATCTGAATTCCTAGATGGCTAAGTGACTGAATAACCTGCTGCCACTGATCTAACTCCTCCTTACACTGAAATTAAAGCGTTTTTCCCAGAACTAGATGTTGTCTGTAGAAGTCAATCTAAAAGGTGTCTTGTATCACCTCAGGCCTCTCATCAACTTTGAGAGTCAATAACTATCTGGTCAGAGAGATCTCCATAGACCTATTTTAGACATTTTCTATTTTGACTTGGCCTCATGTTTGGGCAAAAATGTTTTACATAATATTAATAATCATTCACTGGTGTAGATAGACTAAAAGACACAAAAAATAATTGCAGAGCTTGATAATGAAGAGATTCATTTGAGTGGTAAGATCACCTATTCATTCATGTGAAACATGTTAGTGGGAATTCCTTTCAGAGAAATGCCTGGCAGATTTGGTGCTGGGGTACTCTCCTCGGACATAAAAAAGCTGAGATCAAATACTTGTTCAGAGATCAAATCAAATGTTTCCCATCAGGCAGAAAGGTGGCACTTAGCATGATCAAGACAAGTGCCCTCTTGCCTGAGTCATGGGGCGAGTATCAGCATTTCTGTGATTCTGTTCTATGACTGGGATGCTCAAGCAAAGACCAAACACTTGCAGGCATTTTTCTTTCTCAGCTGATACAAGTAGTTGTCCCTGTCACCTCTCTGGCATTTGTGAAGCCTGTGTTTCTAGAAGGGATAATTAGTCTAACTTCAGGCTGTGAGTTTTGACTGGCAATACAGATCCTTTGTGGATTTTGTTTTCAGTATTTCTCTTCTTCATTTTCCAGAAGGAAAATAGAGAGAAATAAAACCACTTTTCAGTTTTAGGACTGTTGCAAAAATAAATATGTGGAAACTTTTGTGATATTTAGATATTAATGTAGTTACAAATATCGAAATAAAGTAAGAATGAATCACCAACTATGAATGCAACAGGACTGCTATTTAGCTTTATGCATTCATGCTAACCAGCTAGAGGAGAATCCAAACCACTAAATCACCACAAGGAAATCATCCGTGTCTGAATCAGATTCTTTAGCCAGTGTAGGTGGGGATTTTTAGCTGGGAACATTAACGATAGCTTGTTAGGACACAAGGAAAGCACAGTTATTTTGTGCTGTAAAAGGATACATGTGAAGATAAAAATCCTACCAAAAACTTCATGGCAAAGGTCAATTATTATAACATAATGTGACCATTTTTTAGTCAATATTCAGTATGTTGAATTTATTTAATATTTTACCCTCAGTTTGGGGGACCATGTTCTGTTCTTAAGTTTCTATTTTGATGATCCAGGCTATCAAAAAAATCTTCTTTCTTTCCTTGCAACAGCTAATTCTATTGACTTCGGTAGGTCAGTTGGCATGAATCAGGCAAAATAATTTGTATGATTTCTGTTACTTAGATATTAGGAGAAAATTATTTTCCTATTTCCACACATAATTCTTCATCTGAAATGGATGTATTTTCTTTTTACTAATGGTAAAAAAATGAGGAACAGTTTTCAGGTGGCAACTGGAGTTTGAAGTGAGGGAAAAAGAAGAGACAAAGGAATTAATAAGAAGTGAGTTCACATTTTCAGATAGTGTGGTCCTGATACTGATTCCACTTATTAAAATAATTTGGCATTATAAATTTTAATTAAAAAGTTCATTATTTACTCCCATTAATTGTGTGTGTGTGAATAGGAGAAGGTGGTAGAGCGGTACATAAATTTCAGCTTTCATCTAGCATTATTCAAAAATGTCAGTTTAAGCTCTGTCAACCAACAATTGCTCCATCCTGTGTCATCCAGAAAGTCCATGAATTTCTGTGCCCCAGGTAAATGAAAATATTCACTCATTACCCAGTACTTTCTTGAGCAGTGTGATCAGATCATAAATGATAGTTTCCAATTGCCTTTCTTAATTTATTATTTAAACAAATCCAAGGGGTCTAGAATCTCCATTATTTATAATATGAAAGTAAAATTATACCATACCACTTCATGACTGATATTGAGAAGTCATATTTACCACTCTTCCCTGAAATACTCCTGTTCTCTTTACAGAGAAGAAAATACTGCAAGGTAGCAGAAAGAAAGTGTTATTCTTTATGCACTGGGGTAAGCTTACCTCATTAATTTTGGTAATTTAAGAAGCAGGCTTTGACATTACAAAATATTGACAGTTTTTTCTTTGTAGACATGGAAAATGCTTTCTCAAAACCATCCCACTCGTAACATAATCTAGTATGATGCTTCTTTAAATCCCTGTGATGGTAAAACTTTGCTCTTTCTCTTAGGTATTTAAAATTATTAAAAAATGTAATCTAAAGGAAAATGGTTAAAGAAATATCACTGGAAATGATACATAGTCATTGCACAATTAAACTTCAGAGTATGAGGTCTAATAGTCCTAGACTAGTTCAAGTTTCAAGTGGACTGGACCATGTAGACCATCATTGGTGGCACATAAAATCATGTTATTGATTGCTAAAATGCCTTTCATGGTTGAACACTGTAAAATAACTATGTGCACTATAATTTTTCCATATTTTGCATCTTTTCATGACTAGTACCTCATAAAAAACAGTTTACCCTCTTGTCATGTTATCTAGATCATAATTACCATTAAATAAGACATTCTCCATTCTTTCTCTCCATAGGTACTTCTTTCTTCATTGTGTTTTTTTTCTGAACATGGGGAAAAACCTTAAGAGGTCTTTTAAGAAATTTGGTTAAAGAAATGTGAAGTATTAAAATTAAATATTAATTAGAAGAAAGAGGAGAACCAAAAGACAGTGATGTTGTGACCAAAATCCAGGGAAAATCTGTCCCATCTGCTGACAGGCAACGATTAATAACGGGAGGAGTCAGGGAATAAAATAGTTAATTTGACACTTCAAACAATTTTTTAAGGATGGAGTGGAAAAATCAAATCCAGGAAAATGGAGTGTCCCCCATAGTATTGTGATCAATGTAGAGAAATAGAATTTGATGCTTCAAAAGGGGTTAAAGCCTAAGATCTGTGGAACCTTTGCAAGTCTGTTTTAAAGATTTCACATGTATAAAGAAGCAGATTCTATGCAGTCATTTGTTGAAAACAAGCAGATGCAGGTTCTCAAGCCAATGATTTATTGCTCTATACAATCTTGAATGAGTTTACCATATATTTGCTCACAGTTGCAAATTGTAGATGACTTCAGCTCATTTTTGAGCTCAGCAGATGAGTTTTACTCATTTCAGTTTCAAATGCCATCTTGCCTCCAGATGTGACCTACGAAGTATGGCATGCTAGAAGACAGAAGGATGAAAAGGAAGGAAAGAGAGAAAAAGATGGCTACAGACTGCAAAATGTCAGTTCAGCTAATCTGAGTGCACAATACATTAAGCAAGTTTTAATAAGAAAATTGGAGCCTTTATTACATATAAAAAGTAAAAATTTACAGTGTCAGAAGAAATTGAAGTTCTCAAATTCTTAGATTTTAGGGTATTATTGTGGAATAATATTATTTCCAGAATAAAGCCTACAGAGAAAATCAACAACAACCTGTATATAATAAATTCACTCACTATAGTAGACATGTCTGTTAGAAACATCTATAACTTTTAATATGGGAAATCCAATTGGAACAAATGTATATGAATGCAAGTATATGTGCTGCATGCAGTTAATGTCTGTTCATGTAAAGATTTGTTCCACCTAGAACTTTCCTTTCAGCTTCTCTAGTGACTAACAATATAACATAAAAAATATTCTTCGAGTCTGCCTTTCTCTTTCTGTGCTGTGATATTTTTCTAATTTTGCTCTGGGGGACAATGAATGGTGTTTTGGGGATGGATGTGAGTCAGTGGTTTTGACCATGCCCCAGGTAATATGTTATTATCAAATTCAATTTTAATTTGGTCATTTTTATCATTAGGCATACTTTTGAATTCTGAACCAATATCAGGAACCTAGAGCTTTTTTTCTCATTTTTTTTTTAACAGCAGAGATTTTTCCTGCATTAGAAGTCTCATATCTCTTTCAGTTGCTTTCTGTACAGTTTCTGTGCCATTTTCAAATGATGTTCCATGGTGTAAGAGACCCTGGCAATCAGTCAGTTACGTTTTTGAGGAGTTGACTTCTGCTAGACCTGACACAGGCCAGGTTCATCGGCCAAAGAATGTGGTCTATAGCTCAGTTCTCTTTTGCCCCAGAGCCTTTGCTGCCAGGCCTATTTCTTCCCACGTGCCAATCCACTTCACTGAGCTATCATGTGTCTATCTGTGTATTTCCTCATTTATACTTAGTGTTGTGAAACAGACCATATATTTTCTAGACTGCAGATCCAGCGATATTAACTGTTGAGTTAGGCAGTGCATGTAAGTCCACAAATATGCTGGTGCACTTAACTGTGTCTTGATAAGCTCTATGCAGCAGAATGGCTTTATGAAAGAGCATAAACAAGCTGTATTAACTTGGATTGTTTTTCCTCCACTGATCTTGCTGTCTTCAACTGCCCTTCCCAGCCCTCTCTCAAACAATTTGAAATGCAAGATATGTTGTTGGTTGGGCAACCATTCAAGAATTGGCAACATAATAAAATATTGCATTAATAGTCTTGGAATCTTTTCTGAAGCAAAAATTATCTAACTAAAGACTAAAGGCAAAAAATTATGACTGATTTTGAGTTATTCGGAAAATGACAATGATTCTGGTAATGCAGTACTCCTCTCTCAGAAGAGCTCCTTTATGGTCCAAGTGAGTTCCCCAAACAGCAGGCTAGTGGCTGTTCAGTGGCTTTTACTGCTTCCACTCACAAATTTCATGATGGAACTATGCAATGAAAAATTATATAAAATTTGGAAGGATGAGGTGTGAATACGTATTTTGATGGAAACATTTCTTTGAGAAAAGTCTCATCTTCAACTGAACTTGAAGGAATATATAAGTTTTAACAGCTTTATTCCTTCATTCTTTGCTCTTTCCCTCTATTACAGAATTGTAAAGGTACAAAATTTAATGGTATAGTAAGCCTAAAATGTTACAGCACCATCTTCATTTGGATTATTTTTTATCCTAATGAAGCTGTAGAAAAGCTGTAGAGATTTACTTTGATATCTATTATTGCAATTTTGAAAAGTTCAGATATTTTGAAAGTCCAGATGTGGGAAAATCCATGTGTCTGTGTCTTGGTGCTCTTTGGATCATTACAATCCTCTTTTTGCCACTTGGTTTGAGTTACATTTGCAACAGAGCAGTGACATAAGCAGTCTTAATTCTCAATGACTTACACTGAAATTTTTATAAGCCAGTGCTGTCCAGCATAAGGCACAAAGGTTTAATTTTTTAATTTTTTTTCAGGAAAGATTCCAAAATTAATTTGGATTCAGTGATAGTATATCTAATTAGATAGTTACAAACTGATCTCAACTTTATGAAATAATTACTGATTTTATTGTGAGACTAAAAAATGGTATTAAGCAATACAATTTTTTGAGAGTGTACTTCTGTCTTCAGGACACAGTAAATATTTTCACCACTGCGCTTTGTGAATTATACTGTCCTTAGTAGCAGATGAATTTTTTGGTAGTAAATCATGCAAAGAGGAGAAAGCTTTTGTTCCTTAAAGAAAATAGAAAGCTATTGAATAAACAGCAAAGTGATTCCTCAGCTGAATTCAAAGTATTGAGCTTATGTAAAAAATTATCACATTAAAAAAAAAATCTTTAATGCTACATAAAAGATTTTGTACAAAACCATTTGCATTGTACTGAATCATCAATAGAAATGCTTTTTTTTCAGCGTATGGGGAATATTGTGGATAATAATTTATGTAAAAATGTAATACTTCTATTTCACTATGACAAAAGAAAAGAAAGGAATAAATTTTAATAAGACTATGATTCAGGAGGGAATTTTGCTATAAGGAGGTGCAAGAATAAGAAACAACCAGAAAAGAGACAAACATCTTTCTTTTTCGGTAGTCAGTCTGTGTAGACAATGATGTTCATTTGTATGAAGTATTTTTTTTATAATCTCATATTTTATACTAACAGTTTAGGTAAGTCTCTGGGAATTTAATATAAACAAGAATAGAAATGAATGTGCCCAGACAAAAGACACATTATTTTCATAGTTGGTGGAATTTCTTGGGAATTATTAAATTTCAGATGGCTATTATGTCAATCTGTGAGCTTCGCTGACAGCGTCCATTTTTTGTTAGGGTGTGTCAGGCACCACATCAAACAATAATCCAGGGGCTCTAAACTCCTGTAATTAGAAGAAAGAAGCTTGATGAGACCCACATTCTGGTGGTTTTATTTTTCCTTGGCTTGTGTTGAATTACAAATGTAGTACAGTCCAGTTTGATTTCTGGGGGAAAAACAATTGCAGTTTTATATTGCCACTAAACAAAGGAGTGAACAGGAAGAAGATATTACAGTGTTATGAACTCCAGCCATGATCTGGGCAAGGAAACAATATCAGCTTCTTGTGATAAATACTAGAAAATACTCTCATATCAATACCAACACTGAACTGCAGGTGACAAAAGGATGATTGGGACAGGTTTATCTCCAATGTCAGATATTAAAAATCCATTAAAAACAAAAGGGGAAAGTGAACAAGGACCTATTAAGTCACTGGCTTTTTCATTTTAGAATTGCATGAACTTGTAGGCCTGAAGTATTTTACACAAGTGTCTTTTTCTTTCCTATTTATTGAATGAATGAGTTCTTCTGGTTCAGTAAGACCACAACCTGCATTTTGAGGACTTTGAGCATATCTGTACTTCAAGTGTAGAGTATTATAGGAATGAAGAATATAAAAGTATAGAGGAATTATTTAGTCAAGATATGTTTAATGTTGTCTCTGGATTTCTATTTCATTATGTTTTTGAAACTCTACATATACATGATTCTTACCATCTTCATCTATATATTAGTTAAAAAAATTGTACTCAGTAACTTCTCAGAGCATATCAAGCTTATACCTATCACATGCATTTGAAAGATATCTATTATGGAATGTAATTTTCATAACAATGTAAAAAGGACTTTGCAGTTGTGTGAACAAATGATGATTTCAGGTTTTTTATCAAACAAAAAGAAAAGGAAAAATAGTTTAAGTTAAAGAATTTTTTAAAATTGATTTCAAGCTGGAACAGCCAAAACGTTAAAATGAAGTTAAATTATTTTATTTGACTGGGTAAGAAATACTTTAATTTTTCTTAACACAAATATTATCAAAATCATTTTTGATGAATCATAAAATAAGTAAAGATCTTTTACTTTAAATAGCACCAAAATCTATTTAGTTGTATAGTGGAAATTACTGTCCAGTATGTTCTAGATTTGAAATATGTTTCAGTCAGTGTAAACTGACTAAACTGAAATAGGAAGGATTTTTGGCTGATACATTTTACGTTGAAGATAATGATGAATATACTAAGCTTCACGACTGTGAAGTTCACTCTGTCCTCAGTGCTCACACACTCAGTTCACAGTGCTTCAGCCAGCCCACAGGACCTTTTGATGGCTAAACAGGTTGTCTTGGAAAGAAAGACTCATGGATGGTAAAGCAGTGACCTACAAATTTTAGCATGTTCATAAAGTTTTTGCATATTAAGCTTATTTTTTAACAAACTGCATCTAATTTACTTGCTGAAAGTGAAGATGGCTCACATTAATTTGTCTCTTAACCAAAAATATGCGACGGCATTAATCAACAGTACTATGATGACTCACATCATCAGTGTTGTGGAAGGAGCAGCAGAAGGAAAAGGGAAAATGAAAGAAATAAAAACCAATTTTAAGTCATCAATGCAGAAAAAATAATCTTTTAATAGGTCTGTAAAGATGGTTCATATTACTATTATTATTAGAAATCAGTAATATTTATATTGATTTATTGATGATTTAATGTGTTTCACATTAAATCATCAATAAATGATTGTCTGCATTCTTGGTTGCATAACTGCATGTCTGCATTCTTGGTCGCATAACATCTTCCATCTTCTGATGTTTATATCAAGCAATAAGGTGCTACCTCCAATTCCTCTGCCATAACTCTACTGAATGCCTAAAAAAAGCAGCCTTGATTCAGCAAAACACCATCAACACATATCAGCATGTAAAGTAATTCAGTGACTAGTGAGGATTTCCTTAAGACTATGCAAAACCTTAATCTTTTTACTGAAATGGAACTTACTTATATTGATTAGGTACAGCTCTAATATATGAAAAAAACTGGAAAAGCTTTATTCATATTGGAAAACTGTTTCAAAGGAATTGTTTGGGGGATTTTTTTATGTTATAGAAAATGCTAGAATTAGAAAAGATACACTCAGTGGAGATAAAGCAAATTTCTGAGAACTGTAATATTGCTCAAAATTTCTGAGTTGTGTAGTGTACTTACCCTAGCTTTAAGGTAAATAAAGAAATTTCAGTTTTTATAAAAGCTACTGTGAAAACTTAGAATGACTACTGACAGAAATTGCTTAATTGTTCATGGACTGTAGGCTGTGTTAGTTCAAGACACTGGATGGATGAGAAGTTCCATTCACTTTCTGTCACTGAGTCCATCCTCAGCCACCTGAAAAAATTAAGGTCAAGAATTTTTTTATAATTTTTGTTCGTTCAAGGCATCATTGAAAGTGAATTGATACTAAGATTACTACAAATATATTATCTGCTGTGGATTAATATTCAACATCTCTAACTTGATGCAAGCAATTCTTTTGCATTTTGCAAGAGAAGCTGCTCCAGAGTCACTAATGGTGTTTTCGTTGATCTCTGGACAGCCTAAGGATAGAGAAGCATATGTCATATATGCATATATATCATATAAACATGTATGTCATATGTTTATATAATATATATAGCAACTTAGATTTGATTTTGACACCTTTTAACCTACTGAAATAACTGGTGTGTAATTTTGGGAATTTTATAAAGATTATTTATTGCTTCTGAGAAACAACCTGGACACACTCCCTTCTGTCCCCCTGCGCCACCTTCTTTTCTACTATTTTACAACATTTGTAAGCATGCTGAATTGCATTTATATGTAGTGCTGTGCTTATATGTTTTGGTTTTAGTTTGAAATACTCCCCATAAACACAAAATGAAATAAATAAGGCATAAGGGCAAATCATGGTTTAAGTACTTCTTTTTATCATGGAACTTCAAATGGATGGTTATTATACTCCTAAACAGCATAACATTGAAATCATAATTGGGACTTTGTTTATCTGCATATTTTTCTCCCTGTAAAACTGAGAATTTTTATATTGGTTAGCTTTCAGTGTTTTTTTTTATATTTGAGGAGTTTCTGAAAATACAAGAGAGAAAGGACATAAAAATCAAATGCAAAACTTTCATTAGCTAGTGCTACTGTTCTGGAAAAATAGAGAAATAATTCCCATTCCTAACCTGCAGATTAATGAATATCCTAAAACTCTGTAAAACTGAAGTTTTAAACTTGGGCAAATAATTTGGAGTTTTGCTATGGTCTTCACCTATGTAGTTAGTATTCCTTTAATTTCTCTTTCTTTTGATGCAGTGTACATTTGCCAGGCAACTTAACTTTTCTAGTACTGGCTATGTCTACTTCAGTAGTACAAAGGAGAAACACATAATCAGATCAAATTAGCTGGTGCTGTCTTGTCCACTGTTCTGGGGCATTATTTTTAGTAGATTTAGTCTGAGTCTCTGATTCAAATGTGTTCACCCCACATGCAGTTTGAAGTAATTTGAAGCACTGACCTCTGATTGGAACACTAATGATCCCATTACTTCTTAGATTGTATTTGGTGCATGCCTATTACAGAGTTTTCTCTCCAGTTGCCTCCTAAAGAAATCTATTTTGGATAAATTAAAACTGCCCTGTGAACCAAGCTAAGGCACTGTAAGAGGGGATATGTTCAGGAGATGAAGTTCAAAAGTGCAAGTACTAATTTAGACCCAGCCCTTCAGATTCACTGATTTGTAAAGGTCAGGTTTAGGAGGGATTTTTATGCTGGCATCCAGCGTAAAAGAGGTTATGCAATTTCCTCCTCTAAATTCTGCAAACTCCAAGCTTCTGTTTTCAGTCCATACTCCCATTGGTTAGTACCAACTGGAAGGGTGCTCAAGAGATTTCCAAGGCCTGCTTGTAAAAGAGCCAGCTCTGGGATTAGACCTGATGGTCTGGGGCTTTGTTCAATCAGGTCTTGAAAACCTGATAATACAAGAATTTGAAATAAAAGTTACATATAGCAACTCCATACATGCATATTGTAATGGAAGACCTGTGGTTGGCAGAAGGATACAGTTGTTCTCTCCCACCCTAGAGTGTTTAATGTGTATTTAAATTTATGCAAGACAATCTCATAATAATTCAGGGTTGACCATTAGAGCAGCTCTTTGCAGAAGGAGCTCGGTGTCCTGGTGGAAAGTGAGCTGTCCAAGAACAGTGTGCCCTTGTGATCAAGAAGTCAAATGGCATCCTGGCCTGCACTAGGAAGAGCATCGCTGAAGGAAGAAATCCTACCTCTTTGCTCTGCTCTGGTTAGGCTGTTTCTGAGTCATGTGTCCAGTTCTGGGCTCTCCAGTACAAGAAGCACAAGAAACTGCTGGAAAGATTGCAGCAGAATGCTGTGAAGATAATGAGGGGACTGGAACCTCTCTTTCATGAGAAAAGGATGAGAGATTTGGGCTTTTTTAGCCTGGAGAAGAGATGACTGAGAGTGGATCTTATGTGTATAAATACCTTAAGGACAGATGTCAAGAGGACAGACTAGTCTCTTTTTAGGGGTGCCCAGCAACAAGGCATGGGGCATGGGGCACAAACTGAAAGAGAGGAAGTTCCTTATGAATGTGAGGATAGCAATCCCTTCTGTGAGAGTGGTAGAACACTGGAACAGACTGCCCCAGGAAGTTTGAATATCTTCCCTCTGAAGATATTCAAAACCCACCTGGGTGTGATCTTATGCAGTCTCTTCTGAGTGACCCTGCTTTAGCAGGGCTGTTGTACTAGATGATCTCCAGAGGTTTCTTCCAACCCCAAACATGCAGTGATTCCTCAGGATGGCCCTGGTTTTATTGTATCAAGACTTAAATGTATGAAAAAGAAATTCCAGACCCTTGAGTTCTGGTTTTTTGGCACTGACTTGACTTCTGAGATGCAGAGTCTCAAATTCTCTGTCTACACGATGGACTTGAGATGTCTGTTTGTTTCAATGGTTCTCGTAATCTTCTTTGGTATCCATAAAGTCAGGGGATCTAATCATTGAAAGCTATTAAATTCTGTAGGCAGATACTTTTATATCCATTTATTCTTGTACACACAGATTAACATTGTTAGCATCATTAAATGTGTTTTTTAACAACAAAAAATCTGTAAGCAACTTAGCTCAAAAATAACTGAAAAAGACAGAAATGCCACTTAGCAAATATTGATCTGATAAATAATTTTTCCCGTGCACAAATGAAAGTGCATGGAAAGATAAGGAAGGAGGATCTAATTTCTAGAGAGACTATAACTGATTGTGAAGAAATTAGGTATTTTGTATCAAAGTCTAAATAAAAGCAGGGCATATGGTTCTCATAGTCTCTTATAGTACAAATGAGAGTTGTTCAAGGAGTGAGTTATGGATATGACTAAATTATCCATGCATATTCTGCAGGGGACAGATAATGAACTTAAAATTCTCATTTTTAAACTAAATGGTTGCTATTTCAATTACTAGTGGGTATCCATCAAAAGAACTACTTTTAAAGTACTTGGGTTAGATTAAGTATCATTACAGGAAATTGAACTATGAGAAATAACAGCTCATCTGAAAACACAAGATGATATCTTGTTCAAAATATGGCTATAATTGAAATTTGTTATTCCAATCATGGTTTTGCAATACAGAAGTACAAAACTATTTAATATGAATTTAGGTAGAATTCAGTCCCTGCATGCTCTGGTAGCAGAACTGTCTGCATATATGGTCAAGTCCTCCTAATAGCTAATTAAAAATGTATATTAAAAATGGGTGTCTACTAGATGAATTTAAAAAATATTAAAAAAACCCCAAAACAAAACAAAACAACAACAACAAAAAAAAAACACCCAAAACCCAAATCCAAACACAAAGAGATGTCTGTTTATAGACAATAACACGAGAATTTGTTAATGTGAACAGTATTATTTATTTTAATAAGTTATTCTACAGCAGTTTGCTATGCTTTTAAAGACTCCATTTTAAACAGTGATCAGTGGCTCTAAATCTGTATGCAGAATGGATATGGTACTTCTTAAATCCATGAGAGGGGAACATCTATTTCCAGGATTTATGCACACATACTACCTGGGTGGGCTTAGTATTAATGACACTGATAATTTCCCAGAATGACAGTGCTTTTTTGCAATCCTACAGGAAAGATTTGTGCAAGCACAGTTGGGCAAAAAGAAAGACAATATGAAGACACAGCTCTAAATGGATTGAGTTGGCTCTGTTGAGTGCTCCTGATAACAGTATATATTTCTGTAAGTTTTAAAGTCTTTATTTCTAATGACACATTAAGGATTCACTTACTGTTTTCCAGCTTTCAGATTTATTCCGAATACATTTTTAAAGAGCACTCAACCTTTACTTTTATTGTGTGAGCGCAGATTTATGCCCCATGAAATACTTGTCTGTGTAATTTTGGTCTCTGTATATCTGGTTTATTTGTTGAAGGTGTCTGAATATGAACTTCTTTGTTTATAGCTTCCTCCTGCCTCATTGCAGGCATGTGCAAGCAGCCGCGTGTTTCAAGGCTACAGCTGGCAGGAAGGGCACAGGATTTTCAGCCTGAAATAAAGAATACTAGATGAGAAAGTGTGGACAAAATAAGTTCTGTGATGTGATAAGAAAGAAACAATCTACCATATGTAGCATTTACTTGGAGGAATTTAGAAAGGAACAGGGAGGAAGATTAGAGAGCTTAGGAAAAATTAAAGTCTGAGAAAAGATATAAGAGGATGGACTGTACACCTCAGGAAGAGTATGTTTGTATCAAATATTCTAGGGTGACAAACTTACATGGCACTTCATATAGATATGACTCACATCCTAATCAGGTATAAGGTTTATCTGTTTGTATTCCAAGTCAGCTGAAAACTCAGCTTCAGTACTGGATTAAACTATGTTACTTCCCAGCTGGCGCTAGCTCTGATAGATCCTAGTTTTATTAGCAGTTTTTTTGGGATAGCAAACTATGAATGAACAACAGTTTTGCTTAGAGCAAGCAATAATGAAAAGCTTGATTATTTCAAATTCTTAAACTGTTATCATTGAAATATTTTGTAGAGCATTTCCCTACTATTTTATCTCTTGGTTTCATTGTTCAGGAGACTTCATTGCCTAACCCTGATGTATATATTTGAGAAAAATTCATATGGCTTCTGACAAAGCTTTAAGAATACAGAGAAAGAGAAAATGAGGGCAAGTACAGCATTTTCTTGTTTATTAAGCAAGCACTATTGTTTAAATTGGGTTAGTTTCATCTGGAATCACTCTGATAAGTTAGAAAAGCTGCTATTTTAGTTGTCATTAACATGATATAACTCTTCAAGTGCTCATTTCAGACTGGCAGACAAGCAGAGAGGTTTCTGGGTTATATATCTGGCCATGCTACTTTATAAATGAAGCAAGTTCCCTGTTGTACCTCTCCTTCTCTCAGCAAAATGAGGAAATTCGCCTGGTATCAGCTGAGGGCATTTAGAAATCAATTTTTCAGTGTATTTGACCTAGCAGATAGAGTAAAAATGTGGATACAGAAAAGCCTAGTTACAGTAATGCTATCATTGTGGTTATCATTTTTAGCTGTATCCGTCCAAATATCTGGAAAAGTTCTGTGTGCCTGGAAATGGCATGAGGCCACCTGGAATCAACTCATGTGTTTTGACTTGCTTCTGCTTACAAGTTCCCAATTATATGAAAAAATAAAGTTGTGGTTTTTTTGAAAATGTGAGCTTTGATTTTCTCACTGACATGGTGAGCAGCAGCCGGGGTGCAACCATCCCCACAGTCTCAAAGTGCTGGGTGCAGACAGGCCGTGTGTGGAGCTTTCCCAGAAGCCTGTGAACTGCATTAATATGGACCTCATATGTATGCATATAATACAAAATATCTACTTCCTCACAGATATCCTGTTAGTTGCTTTATGTGGGTAAGAGCTGTGAGAGGCTCCTGTCTCTCCCTCCTGTTTTTCTCAGGAAACACACAAATTGTATTTTGTGCAGTGAGGGTCACCAGTCTCGTGCTTGGTGAGTGCATCCTAATTTTGGCTCCAAGTTCAAATAAGTTATTGATTTCAGATTAAAAAAAGCAAGACAAATCTATATAAGATATTTGTGTGAGAAAGTCTTTTCTTCCTCCAAAAATTCTAAAAACAGCAGGACTTTATTTTTTTTTTCCAGGCAGGCACTTGCTATTGATTATGGGTCTGAAACAATAAATCAAACAGATAAAAAAATGATAAGGAAAAGAAAGCCACACACAATGATAAATTGAATTAAAAAAATTAATATCTTCACTGTAAGAATTTTACAACTATATATTTACAGGTGTTGTATTGTATTTCTCTAAGTGGCTGTTCTATGTAAAACTCAGTCTACGATTTCACTGTTGGAAAGTTATAGAGGGAACGAAAGAAAAGTAAATAATCACTTATATTGCAAGTGTAACTTAGAATATACCATGTGTGCTTGTCATTGTGAAGTGCTCATAACTATTGCCTTTTCTCAGCCATGGATGAAATTGAGCAATATGAGGCAGGATGGTAGAACTGGAACAGGTCAGAGGAGGACTCTCTATCTCTCATTATGCTGTATAGTCCTGAATATGGAATCCAAATCTGGTCCTCAGACAGGGTGCTTGTGTTGAGTAGTTTATTATACTTTAATCCCTATTCAAGACTGAACATTCAGTAAATTGATAGCTCAGGATCACAAAATAATCATACCATGAAAGGAGGGATTAAAGTAATACAAAATAAATTTGCTACATCCTTCCATGCTGGTTTTTTTTTTTAAATCTTCTTAAAAATATCCAAAATATTTTATGTAGTCCATAGCCAGTTTTTGCAGGAAGCATTTTTCTTTCTCTGACCTTGACTTTATGGGGGAGTACATAGAATTCCCTTTGTCATTCATGAAGTTGCAATGTTTTTTAGCACAATGACCCTGTCCATAGCTCCTTTCCTGCTGGAGTTACATGCCCCAAAAAATTTAATTAATCTTCACTCTTTGTTACTAATCTTTGTCTGTTTCTACCCATGAAGTATGAAAGCAAGTGTTCTCCAGTTTATAAATGGTACTAATGTTTTTCCTGTGTAGTATTTTTATTTCATTAAAAACAAAGTTGTATCCATTTAGCATATGCCAAAATCAATATTTCAGAATATGTAAACTTATACTGGTATGGCTTTACCTTGGATCAGAGTGTAGCCACCACATGACCGGAGTGCTAGCACACATGTAGGGTGTGATCTATCTTAGAAGAAACTCTACCTCATGGTGTGACTGTGACTATTATCACAATGTGAATACAAAAAAAATGGTGTCTTTTGATTAAAAAGGTCCTCTATGACTTCTTTATGATTTTCTGTCAGATTGATTTTTCAGCAAAAAGGACAGGTGTTTACAAGGTAGAGTATTTTTTTATAGAACAGTTTCCTGCAAATTGGATATTGAGAAAAATTATACAAATATTTAATTTCAGAGTTGTTGGGTTTTTTTAACTTAAGCTGTTTTACCTTGTTGGAGCTGCAGTACAACAAATTTGAATTAGCAATTGTTATTCAGAGATTATAAAGCTGTAATGAAAGATGATCTTATTTTTTCCTATGAACTTGTTCGCTGTCTAGATTGCATTTCTGTGATGCATTGTTCCTACTTTGATTGAGCATCTTGCTTGTTTTGGAGATGTGTTCTGGATAGGAAAAATAGTCTATGAGTGTTGTTAAACAATACATGCATTTTAGTGCTGATCTGAATGATACTAAGCAGAACAGTAAGCCAAGATGAAAACACAAGGACAGGCAAACAATTTTAAAAAATTGGCATGCTTCCCCTCTGTACAAAAATCTGAAACAAAATATCTCAATCTATTACCCTTTCTTTCACATTGTTTTTAGGTATTATTCTTGACCTTTCCTTATTGTGTTAACCATCAATCTCTCTTAAAATAAATCTTCCACTTTTCAACTACATAATAGGACAGGCATTCTATTTTCCCCCTGGGTTTAAACTGGAACATTTGAAGTGTCTGATCTTACCCTTCAACCAAAAAGGGGAGGAGAGATCAAAGAACTCAGTCCATCACCTTCAGGTACAGTATTTTTGTAATTTTAAGACATTCCAAGTGTTGGTGCTGATACCTATAAAGATATGTCTCTGAAAGTATTATTGAATATCTAGTTTCTTAACATTTCTGTAGTTCTGTAGTAAAATCTCCAGAGTTAAACCATAGAAGAGAGATAAAAATTAAATTCAATATGTTGGCAAATGTAAGAACTCCTTAAGAATTTTTTTTTACTATTTTATCTATGTACAAAGACTTTTACATTCAAGAACAATTTGGAGCAAGAGATATGCCATTCAAACAAAATATTCCTATAGTAAGAAAAACATTTCTGAGCTGTTTGAGCAGAGAAATTTTTGTAACTTTTAAATTATAAAAATGAAATGATTTATAAAATATATATTTGAAGCTGCTTGCAAGTACTTTAAGGAAAATTTTTTCCTTTTCTATAATGAAATATGTAAAGTTCAAGATCTGAATACTGTAATTGCTTTGGTCTGATTATTTTAATTATTATAACAGGAAATTCTGCATTCAAAAAAGCAATGTCATTATAGACTTCTTCACACTTATGGCTGTTTTCAGAAGAGGAAAAGTAATTCTCAGGCTTTTAAAAAGTTATCCTTTGTTTCTGTACTGACCAGATATACAGGCATTTATTTCAAATAACAAGGTATTCAATGTTTATTAGTGCGTGATGGATGTAAAAATCACATACCCATTTAGTAGATCATTGCAGAAGGAGCAACTATTCCATTCAAATATGTTTATCTTGGATTTGCACATTCAACTCTTTACGTTACAATAAGACTAATCAAATATAATAAATATAACAACAAACTAATAATTCTAATTTGCATAACAATACCAAAGAAAGGTAACAGATAAAAAACATTATTTGCAAAATATCAATGCAAGACTAATAGATTATAGCAGAGTCTTCTGAAAATACTGATGAAAACCAGCATTGAATTACAGAAAACCCTCTCACAGTTCCAGCATCAGTTGTGTAAAATAAGAAGGATGCTCATGAAATACATGAGATGAGAGGCAGGATGATAAATTATTTCTCCCATAATATGGGCAAGATAAGTTTGTAGGCAGAGACACTGTAGATGATGTCTTTGACAGAATATGTCAGTGGTTCCCTCTGTAGTCTTTACCTCTACATGCAGCAAGCAGCACTTTCTGAGTGTCCTAATTTAGGGCAAATTTGGGAGGAAACCTCTGAATGGGGTCCCTTGAGAAAGCAAATTCAAGCAGCCACTCCCCCTGCCGGTTAGGGAGATATAAGCCTCCTTCGAGTGAAGTGGAAAAAACTGTTTATTTAACAAGCAAAGTGCTCAAAAACACGGAAAAGTGAATAATATTAAACAATAAGACCTCTTGCTGTTCTGAAGAGATGGCAAATTCAGAAAGTCCTTGCCATGTGTGTAGCTTGGCTCACTCACTCTCTTACCAGTCCCTCTGGCACTGGAAAATGCCACATCCCTGGTCAGACACAGGTGTGAGCTCCCAGTGTTTTTCTGGGTTTTTGGTCCAGAGCACGGCAAATCAGTTCCAAGAAACAGAAAAACCACAGTCCAGGGAACTTCTCTGCCTCAGCTAGTGAAAAGAAAATTCTAAAAGAGAAAAGCAGAGCTCTTTCCTGCTGTCTGTGCTATAGACAACACAGTCCATGAGAGAGAAAGCTGAAACTCTTATCTCTATATTTTTGAATACAGCCACCTCAGACATTCTACTGCTTCTCTGTCCTCCCTGCTTCATTCTCAGATCTAATTTTAAAAGCACAGAACTCAATATCCAGCATAAGCAGAACAGATGATTGGGGATACAAACATCATAAAGTCACCCTAGGACACTAAGTAACAGACAACAGTGAAGCCATCATTAGTTTTACTATAGTCCTGAAATCCTGAAACAAACTGAAGATACTGAAGATGTCAGAAGAGAGGTGATAAAAAGAATAATTCCATTTTGTTCATGTATGGCAAAAGATCTTTCAAAGTAAAGACAGCAAGGAAAAAACATGAAAATGAAGTTCTTTTCCTACCCGAAATCCAGGTTTTGTTTTCACCCATGTATTGGGTTTTCTGAGGTGAAAACTAAAAATCCAGTGGAAAAAAACCAGAGGAACAAGTTTTCTTCCGATCACTCATCTATAAATATTTGTAGAATCAATTTATGTATGTGAAAGCCAGGAAAATAGTTGCTGAAAACAGCTGTTACGCCTTAACTCCAGCTTGTGATTAAGTGCCATGCATTCATTCTAGCCCCCTCTTTCCCACCCTGTGAGGTTAAGGTAACAATAGTTTAATAATCAAAAAAAAGTATAACATAATAATACTAATTATAATAATGATAACAATGAAAAGGAGGGAGATAGAGGAGTAAAACCCAAGAAGAACAAGTGATGCATAGTCTTGTTGCTCATCACGCAATGACCAATGCCCAGCCTGTTCCCAAGCAGCTGTCCATGGTGCATGGCCAATTCCTTTCAGTTCATATGCTGAGCATGACATTCTAAGGCATGGAATATCCCCTTGGCCAGTTTGGATCAGCTGTGCCATCTTTGCTCACCCCCAGCTATTTGCAAATCTCTTCACTGACAGATCACGACACTGAAAAGTCCTTGACTTTGGGTAAGCACTACTGAGCAACACCAAAGACATCAGTGTGTTGTAAACGTCATTCTCATACTAAATCTGAAACACAGCACTGCACCAGCTACTGAGAAAAAAACGAATTCCATCCCAGCTGCTAACAGGACATCAGGTCAAGTCAGAGATGAGATTCATACTACACACCTGACTGAAATAGGATTTTAATCCAGGTGGTCTTCCTCTCCAATGTTACTGAGTCTATATTCAATATTGCCTGTGTATCTGCAGGCAATATCTGCATCCACGTAAGCAAAAAGTGGCCTCAGTTGCAATTGTAAAGATATGTTCAATTGCAGAAGAAAGATTTTGGGAAATATATCAAGGAATTAGGTAACTTGAAAGGAAGTTCCACTCCAAAAGCTGGTTATTCAGTACTTATCACTGTGGAGCTGTTAGCTGTGTATTCATTTTCCTTTTCCTTGAAGATGTTTACTTTTTCTCCTCTTTTATTATAAAAAAAATACCAAATTAATTTTCTACCTCTGATTCTTGATTCTTCTACCTTTTCTGCTTGCACTCTGCCTTTTCTGCGTGGAGTGGGTCACACATGACCTAAGAGACAGGATAAAAATGGTCAGCCTTGTTGCACTTGGACTTACAGATTCTATTCTAACCACTGAATTTTCATAAGATTTTAAGCCATCTGCTTGATGGAGCTTTGAGAAGTTAGTCATGTAAATAATACTACTACATAAATAATGACACAAATTTTGTCACAGACCTGGGGAAAAGTAACCTCATCAGTGAAGGTTTTGTTTGTTTTATCCACAGTGTGAAAGAATGTATAGTTGTGCTAACCACAGTCATCAGAAAGATAGTGGAGAAGGTCTGAAGGAGAGGAGGAAGCTCTGCTTTTGGTAGCCTGGTATTGAAGGGAAGCTTTCCTAGTCAGGTAATAGTCTATTCAGACAGGAGAGTTCATGTCTATAGAGAAAAGCAGAAGCATTATAGTAGAACTCAATTCTGTGATTCTGTGTGATTTTGTAAGTTAATTTGTACTCTGGCAAATTTTCTCAGAAGTAAAGCTTGCCTTGTGGATGATAGGAAGGTGGAGGAGAAATAAACAAAGACACTGTCTCCTGTCAACCTGTACATTTGTCTGCAGTCCTGCCTGTAGAAACCTTGCAGATACGTAAAAGCCATTGTGGAGTGTATCACTCAAGCAAGGTTTAGCAAATTGTGTAAAAACTGAGTTTCTTTGCATCTGGGGAAAAATGAATTCTGTACACTGTGGTTCCTCCCACTTTAATAATGACATGCAGAAATAAAACATACAAGAAGAGAGAATGAGACCAGGGAAAGAATCCTATGGAGAGCCACAGAGCAAAGGACAAGAGAGATGCAGTGTGGGAAGCTGTGAGGACCATCTTCCCAAAATTCTGTGGATGAACATTTTGAGAAGAGATTGGAGAACATGGAGACATATGCCTGAATAATTGGGGAATTTTGCATGCAGGTATTTGCACACATATATTTGTGGCCTGACAACAATCTTGTGATATTGGTGGTAAATATCCCACTGATGATTATGATCAAATGTCAATTCATTACCCTTACATGCACATATTGCATTTTATTCCTTTATCATTCATAAACACAACTTCATGAGTTAAAAAAAAATCTATATCTGCTTGTTATGTATTTTCTGTTTTCTCCTCATGAACCAGAATAAATGATTGAAACATTTATACAGAGTCCCAAAAAGCAGGCATGCTGGCAATTCATGACTTGGACAATGATAAATGTTCTCTACTTCATATGAGATCAGGAAATCACTTGCCTTAAGCCATCCAATCTAAGGGTATTAATTATGTATTGCATTTCATGAACCTTCTAAATTTAGATAGCCTTGCAGGGACTGGTGTGATTTATTAATATACTGACAAATAATTAGCTGAGGAATGTATCATGTATATTTCATCTATAGCCTGAAACGTCAACCTCTGCCACTTGGGAACATGAGGAATCTAAGAGTCTGTCTATCATTTAGTTATTGAAGACTCACATTTTTTTTGGCATTTTTTTAGAGCAGCAACATGAAGGACTGCTATTGTTCAAAACTGATGTTTCAGCACACCTGTACTGATGGTGTAAGTAATGTTATGTAAGAGAAAAGTGCTTCTGAATCAATGCAATTAATGTCTGATAATGACTAGAAGGCTCTAATAAACATCTGATTATGGTTTTTGGCAATTAATGCACTTGAACCAATGTTGCAACTGATTGAACTCTTGTTATATTGTTAAGAAGCTGGTTTCAGTGTAATATTCATATATCATAGCCTCATGACTATTTTTGCTGTAACAACTATGAAAAGGTAAGCAACCTAACTTCAATAGAAAATACATTATTTTGGGCAAAGATTATGGGGACAGAAATTGGAGATAGGATTGCCATATTAATTTCTTGGCATAGAAGGAATCCTGGAGTAGCATATTTAGCCAGGCTGCAAACTACTTATCAGAGGATCAATTTCTACAGTACTTCACATGTACCAATACTCTATAAACTTTCAAATTCTTATGTTAGAAGAATAAAAGAAGTTCAAAGTTGACCAGAAATCAGAAAATGTGAAGCTATCACGCATTGCTTTTGTGACTTGCAGGAATGCCTTCTACTGTTTATTAGTTTGTTTTTTTTCCTTACAGTTCACATTCCTTGTAATGGAATGTTCTTCCTACAGCCTGTTTTATCTCTATCTGTCTTGTGTGACTGAGGCCTGGCCTATCTCCCTTACCAGGCCACCTGTCCTATTTGTGGGAAATACTAAAGGTAAGAAGGCTTTCAGAAAGCTGTGAAAGCAGGCCTCAGAAACAGAAAGAGCAGAAGAACTTGTAATTAATTAACTGCAACTGCAAAGCTTGAAAGTAGGAAAAGTTACAATAGTACAGGAAGCAAGGACATGAAACTATTGTTTGAGTTTTAGGATAAATTGCAGAAAAATATGCCCAGCAAGATAGTAGGAGGTCTTAATAAGAGTATTGTTTATTGTAAATAGAAAGCATACAAGCAAAGCATTGTTTGAAGTAGGTATACCTGTGCTTTTAGTGATTGGCTAGAACAATTGTCTGTAAGCTTTAGCAATACGTTATTGGCTAGAAAGTTTTAAACACCCTGTAACAAAGACATGTTTGGCTGTTGCTGGCAAGATGTGAGCTGTTGCCATCTTTCAATTGTCTCAAACCCTGTTATGAGATGCCACAATAAAAGTTAGAGGAATGTCTCACAGTGGCTCCATCCTGTTTGTGCACAAACCTCCAACACTATTTTATTTCCAGTTGTTTCCATTAGCTACAATTTCATCAAAAGTCACACAAATTTTGTCCTCACCAAATTATAGAAAACTGGGTCCCTGTGCAGGGATGCAGCTTCCTGATACCTAGGAGCCCTGAGAACATGCGGCACAGTACCACTTTGAGCATCATTGCTCTCTGCCAAGTTCATGGTAGTCCCTGCAAAGAACTTATATACACTGAGGTTTTTCAAGCTCTTAACTTGCACCTGAAGTATTAACTGCATCTTAGGCCTGTACTTACTTTAAATTGTATATTTATAAAAACAGATCTCTTGGCAGACTCATGCAGATTGAGGAAAGAATGACAGCATAACCTTGAAAAAGAGTCAAATGTCAAAGGACTAGTGTGAAGTAGTACTCTAAGGGGTTAGCAACATGGCAGATGGCAAGGGAAAGATTTTCACTGGATCTTTTTGTCCCTTTGTTGCTCAAACAGAAATTGCACTCTTCAGTCTAAAACTCCTTTAGTTCCGCTGCTCTCAGTGTTTGCTAGTTACTTTCCTCTTTTGTCAGTCTCCAGGACACAAATTTCCTATAGGTGACTGCAGTAGCTCAGAATCCAGACACAAGTTTTTGAAATGCTGTTTCCCATTTTTATTGAAACAAAATAACCTACATCCTCTTTCAGCAAAGTACTGCAAATAAGAAAAATTTCTCTTTACTCTGTCAGCTCTTGTTGACCAGCCAATATCACTGTCAGTAAGTATTTAGACCTCCACAGAAGGATAATTAGGGAAAAAGTAAAAGATAATTGAATGTTTTAAAACCGAAGTATCAAAGAGTTTAAAACTGTTGCAAACCCAAAACTTCAAAGACTTTAACAACTGAAAATTGCATCCAGGTTGTAGTTAATGGTGATGAGGGGTCAAAATTATGTCCCAAGGAAGAGCAAAAAAAAAATGTTTTAGCAGAAGTTCCTGAGATTTCATTTATAGAAAGTCGACACCTTTCTGTAAAACAAATGGTCATAAACTTGGAATAGAAAAGCAACTTATCTTTGGCATTCTTCAGAATTTCTCAAACAAACCAGTTTTATACTGATATAGTCCTCAATTTTCTTTTGATGTTGATGCACTTGCCTTGTCCATTCACTGCTTCTTATGTTGCAAGAAAAGTATGGATTGGCATGGTGAACAAATTCCACCAGAATGTGTAAAATGTGCCTATGAATATGAATAGTATTTGATAACTTACTACTGGAGAGATATTAATAAAACTGTATCTTCTAATAAGGACAGTGGAAATTAATTTCTCTTTATTATCTGCTATATAGAACAGATTAACAGCATTGCACAAACTTCTACAGAATAGTATAGGCCCCAATGTGTTTATGAGTAATAATAGGATCATTAATAGCCCAGAGAACCTGCCAGCACTTTAAATCATTTTGTTTTATAATGATTCTCGCAAAACAAAGCCACATATGACATAACTAAGATCACAGACAATAAGACATGTTCAATGAAACAGAAAGCCCAGATTCACTGGTTGGTTTTACTGGTAGATGCTGCTGCTGAGCAGGTACAGATGTCAGGCTCTGTTCATTTTGCAGTGCCCACTTCAGAACCCTGGGAGACTGTGTGTGCATCCATGTGTGTGTGTAGTTTCACATATTTGACGAAGCGTCCTAAGATTTGGCTCCAGCTAAAGGTGAACTGTCACTGTCCTCCCATTAGAAATGTTGCTCCTTGCTTTGTTTGGAGTGGCTCTCACTGCCTCAGAGGGACAGAACAGTTACACAGGCAATTAAACCAGCTCTTACTTATAAACCATGGGGAAGTTCCCCTCTCTGTCTTCAAAACAAACACCAACAAATTCCACTGTAAGGGGTTACAACTTTAATTTTAATTAGACAAGGCACTCTTAAAAACTAAGCTCAACTTTTATTTTGCAAAATATGCTACCTAAACTTCTAAACTGAGAGATAGTTCCAAAATTCTGTCACTTTGATGTGTTGGAAGAATTATTGCCTTATGCTGCAAGGATGGTTTTCAAATATAAGTCATTATTCTGCTATATCCTGTTCTACTTTGCATTAGCTGTTAAAGTTCCTAAAACCTTCTATCATATCTTTATTGCCAAGCTACTATATCAGCAGGAGACAATCACAAAATAACTTTCTATAAATTTATGCAGTTATGAGATTTTTGCAACTGCCTTCCATCCTAAGGCAGAAGTCCAAACTCTTCAGCTGCAAATCAAAACAGTCCTTATTGCCTATTCTAAACTACCATTGGAATTTACTCTCTCCATTTACTGTATACTCAGTTTTATCTACCAGCCTCAGGCTACGCTATACACCACCATCAAAGTTACCACTTCAAATATAATACAAAAGGTAAACCACTGCTCCCAGAAATTTTAATATTCTTCCCTGGATATTTCAGGGTCAACTATGTTTAATTCAGAGAATTAAGAAGAAAATTTAGAGCTATAATAACAAATCTCTTTATTTTAAAGGCAGTAATTGCATCTCTTTTCTCTTTGGGTCAGTCTGAGAGACTGCAGGCAGCAGAAGAGGTGGACATGTGGAAATTTTTATGAGTCTTGGGAGGTGGTAGCAACCCCTAGAAAATTTCTTTGGGATCCTTATCTCAATAATTTATAAGGTAGGACTGCTTAAAAGAATAAAATCAGTTTTTGATGGTGAATCCAGAAATATGTAATAAACTTTAAAAATCAATGTAGTCAAGAGGAACCCATCACCTGCAAAATTGGGAAGAGGACCAGGCAGACTGTTAGTTTTATGTCACTCCCTATCCAATATGTTGCCAGATGAAAGTGATGTCAGAAGCTCATAAAGCAAGGACTGCTTTGTGAGAGGAAAGGATTGTGTTAGGCAGCATTCTGAGGTATGCTGGAGATGGGAATTTGGGTAACGAATCTGTTTTTGAGATTTTTCCCTTTATGACTCCATAATATTTTTAACCTGATTTCTCAGGCTTCTATACACATATTTGCTGTGATCAGGCTGTTTTAATTTTAATGCTTGAGTTGGCAGTTCTACAGGTAGAACTCTTATCAGTAGGTGTCTTAATTTCCAGTACTTCCATATCTCAGGACTTGACAAATTTTATGTTGTTTTCTACTTCAATTTTGTCATTCCCTCTTATCCTGTAATCTTTTGCATGAAACCTTAGATGGCAGATTTCATTAGTCATTCTCCTACTTTTATCTCACTATTTAACCTCCCCTCTGATCAGACCTCAACCTCCCAAGGCCTGTTGACCAAGAGATAATTGTCATTAACTAGTAGCTTCTCTCTCTGCTGCCTTCCACAGGACCTGGATAGATGCACCTACAAAGCTGACTCCTTTACATTTCTTTTTAAATTTCCCTTTCCTAAAATGAACCTATGCATTCTACAACACTGCTCCCCATTGCTCCAGTCATTACTGTCTCATTATTTCTGTGCAGTCCCCTGGCAGTCTGTATCTATCTGCTGGATATCCATCTCTTCCTTGTGAAAGTTGTAAACTTTTTGTAAAGTTGTAAGTGGGGTCCATCATGCTCTGTACTTTTCAAGTATTACTTACAGCGGCACCGGAGCTTGTGAGAGAAGCTGCAGGCAGGAATAGAATACAAATAGATAATAATTAGTTCTGGACAGGTGTTTGATTCCAGTAAAGAAGGCTGAAGTTGCATTTGTAAAATGAAGTGTGCCATGCTGATTAAGAAGCAAAAATTAGCTAAATGAGTTCTTAGACACGGAAGGGCTATGGACCTGGCATCTAAGTTTGCTGCTGCTATTCCTGTATGACATTGTCTGCTTCCTTCTCTTCCAAACCATTTTTCTCATTTTCTCTTGTCCTGTTCAGTGGGCAGGACAGGAATATTGGCTATTCTTTGGGTGTTGTATAGGTCCATGTTGAAGAACAGTTACCAACAATAGAACCATTACCTACAAGTCCATGACTTTGTCACTTTGCCTTGAGAAGGTTGTGAAAATCTTTGAATTTTATATTATCAAAACCCAATAAAAAGCTAAATATTTGTTATGGTTTTCACAACAGTAATAAGCAATAAGTTTTCTGATGTAGAAGACTAATCTGCAAAAGAAAAAAAGAATAATTCAGATTGTAATCATAGTTGGCCTTATTATGGATCTATGAACCTGAATATTGACTAATTAGGCCAGCTGGTAGGAAGAAAATGAAAAATTTCAAAAACAAAACCATGAAATTTCAAATCCTGAGTTTTTGGATGTTGTATTCAGGCTTAGAATAAAAACTATAATAATGAAAACTGATTTTCTTTTAAAACATTTTAAAGCATTTGAGTGTTTGAGATTTTTTATTTGCAATATTATCTTTTATTTCTAAGCGTTTTGGAAGTCTTGTCTTTTGGTTTCTTCTCATGATGAAACTTCAACCATTTGTCTAAAACTGTTCACACAGGCATTTTATAGTTACCTGAAATTCTTTGAAATTTTTAATAAAATAATTGAAATGCATTTGAAAATTAAGTTTGAAGAAGTATTAAAGAGTATGGCTAGTTCAAGGTGTAACTTGAACCTATGGGATCTATGTGTTTTTGCAAAAAGGTGGTGCAAAAAACAGCAGCCAGACACAAAGATAACTTTAAACAATTTGGTAGCAGAAGCAAGGCAGTTTCAGAAGGATACTTCAGAAGGATACTCATTCACTCTCTGGTTGTGGAATCACAAGTGTTAGGAAAAGACAGAGTTAATCTGTTTGTCTTTTCAGTTATACTGCACAAGAAAAAGAGAGACAACAAAATTTTACTCCAAAGTCAGCTTAGAAGAGGGAACTTTAAAACCAATACCCATATTTTATAAGGCAAAAAGAGGCAGTGCCTGCTTGCCTTTCTTCTCCTGTCTTGCTGCCTTAGAGGCCTGACAGGTCATTATACACCTAATAGATATTGCATAGCTTCTCTCCTTTCATAGTACAATGAAAAAATACGAAGGAAAAGTTCTGTACCAACCTAACAGGTACATCTTTCTTTAACTTTAAAAAAAAATAAAATTCCTTTTTAAGTTAAAGGAAGAAGCACCATGACTTACTCTCACTTTTTGAAAGGCATAAGGTTTTTCTGCTTTATATATATCTTTTTTAAATCTGGGACCTTACTCTTGAGTAGAAATATTTTTCTGAAAACTATTTAGTTTTTATTTTTAAATTCTTAGCAATAGGGATTTAATTTTGTCTATGGTATTTTTCTAGGCTGATAGCAATTAGTTTTATCTTAGAAACAGATATGTTGATTTCTGTTTGT
Source organism: Rhadina sibilatrix (assembly GCA_013400275.1). Lineage (NCBI taxonomy): Eukaryota > Metazoa > Chordata > Aves > Passeriformes > Phylloscopidae > Rhadina > Rhadina sibilatrix. The sequence goes on along the minus strand of VWYO01023827.1, from coordinate 40,679 downwards.
AAAAAAGATGAAAAGTCAAAATATATTTGTTTATTTCTTTATTTGTGGCTGACATACATGTGGCAAACTGCAGGAGGTCTATGGGATATTGTCTTTTCATAGATAATTATTTTGATTTGGATTCTTTATGCTGGTAAACACAAATAAACCAAAGAAAAGACTATAAGCAGTTGTTTTGATGCTACATTAAAAAAAAATTGAAATCAATGTTTCTGCCTAAATATTAGCTGGAACAAGATAACTGCTTTTTGTCAATATGACTGTTCCTTACTGCTATAAAATTTTTTTCATCTGTCATCATATCTGTAAGTTTAGTGTGTTATCAATTCAGTATGCATTATATAGATGTATTTACATACACATTCTGATAAAGACACTGTAACAAAATAACAAAAATTATTCTTTTTTCATCAGAACAAATGAATGGAAGTATTTCAACTCACTTTTCTAGTCTGTTGGTCATTCTCCAGCTAATTTTCAGTTTTGAACACTAAAACCAGATGCAGAATTTTAGTAACTTTCACCTTCAAGGCAGATACAGAGGTTGTAAGATCTTTCTGTACCATGAGTTTTAATTTTTCAGAGCCACTGCTCCATTGTTCAAGTATTTCCAGAATTAATGTTAAACTTTGCTGTAATGCCATACAAAGTCTGGTTTTAACCACCTGATAAAAAAATAAAAACCATTCTTTATTTGTTGCCTATTCCTATTTGTATTTTGCGTTTGTGTCATTTTCAAAATTGTTCAATAAGGAATTCATTGTTGTTTTATTGGCTAACAATCTTATAAACAGAAACAGGAATTGTTCCCTGTGGGGTCTTAAGATGCACACCCACTCACCAAGGTCTTTGGTTGAGAATTATACTTTGAAACTCTGGTTATTCAGAGATGAGCATGAGTAATGTGTATCATGCTGATATTCTGGTTTTCTGACTTTCATATATTTACTGAAATCTAACTGAATTACATTTAACCAAATTTTTCATTTAATCAATTGTTATCAATTGAGCTGAACAGCTTTCATTTTTAAATTTTTTTATGCCTTCATTTTGCTTAGCTTGGAAAGGAAATAGTGTGCCTCAGATACAGGAAATCTCTATGTGTTACTGCTACAAACAGAAATTGCTCCAACCACCAAACAGTGGCTTTTCATAAAACATGGCACGGTTAGAATTTTAGGCGTCTGACGTGTACCTGGCATCTCATTTTAGCATGCAGAGGTACACGAGCAATTAAGATCAGATCACATCACCTAAAAAAATATAACCTGCCATGTTAGTAGATAAAAAATAGCTAGCTTGTCATCTGTTTACATTTTCATCCTCTATAAGGAGTTTTGTTTCAGAGAATGGCACCGTTTCATTAGGATAGTGTTACCTGCTTCAGAATTTCAGTACTGAAACTCACATGCACCTAAAGATTCAGGATATTATCCTTGAGTTCTGTACTTATGTATGACCTTTGAATAGAGAGGCAATAAATAGCACAGCTGCTGAAAACTTTATCATTTTTTAAACTCTCCTATAATAAGTAAAATTGTTAACAATATTTTTCAAAATCTACTCCCCCCATTCCCATGCATGTCTTTGAAATTACACAATCTTTGTCAGACTTACAGTTTCTGTCCATTTTACCAAACCTTTTTGGCTTGAATTTTTTACTGTATTTTAATTTCCCTTATCAGTCACTTATTTAATATTAAAATTTGTCTTAGTAAGAATGTCAGTTCTCAGGGTAATAATTTCCTATCCCCTATTTCTTCCTTTTAATCTTCACAAAGATTAAGTCATCACATGATAATGATGTGATCCTTGATTATTTATTAAGAGATATGTCTAGATAATGTCTGAAGTGTAAAAAAATATAAGTACTTAACTCAGAATAAACTTTTTTTTGGTATATGTATTTATTTATGATTTATAATTTCAGAATTTCATTGGAAAATTTGGTGAACATGAGAAAACAGTGAAGAGGAAATTAGCCTTATTGCCTCATTTTGATCAAAGCAGAAGATAGTAACAGCAGAAATGCAGTCAGAAAAATAATAATGATCCCAACTCTGAGTAATCAAGTAGAAAGGAAACAAGTTGTTTGCAGTGTTTATGTTTCTGGAATATTGCAACTTAATTGTTCAATTAGCATTATTTTTGGAGTATGTGAATGTACTGTTCATAATTTTTAAAAGTCTTTAAAAACCTTAGTTCATCTGAACCTTTTCCTCACATGGCAAATGCCTTAAACTAAATCACCTAAGAATTAAGAGAACTTCAAAAAGCTGAGTCTTTTCTCCAAGGGCTTGTGCTGATCCCAAAGCAACAACTTAATAGCATTTTATCCCATTGGCTAGGCTGTTTTAAAAATGGGGGTCACAAATGCTTATCTTTGCAAATAGCAGGAGAAACAAAAGGGAATGTGACTTTGAAACAGTTTTGCCTAAGCTATAAAAAGCATTATATAAATCTTCTGTGCATAAAAAAAATTATCATTTAATGTATTTTCCATACAATATTAAAATAATAAGTACAAGCTTCACATTAATGGAAAAATGTTTATAAGGATCACTTTTTGAGAATAATAAATTCTCAAAAGTTGTAAAAACTCTGTATTAACTATTTGCATTTACAATAGTACTGACCTTTGCCTCTAAAAATTTCAGCACTTCATAAATTTATTTACTGACTGTTTCTTCAAGGGCAGAATAAACCATCTGTTACCCGTCCTGTTTGTATTTTTCTGTTACAGTGAAACCACTTTGGGGGTTAGCATTTATTTACAGGAACACATTTTTCTTTTGATTTTATCCTTTCCTCATCCTTGTGATGTCAAGTGGTCTGAGGAGAATGCAAGGTTAAACCCCTTAATTATTTAAATTTCACAAGGGAGGATCTCATAATGTCACCAGGTTCAGTTTTTATCTTTTGGGCATGAGAGAATTCATGACTTTTTCTGACATTTTTAGGTAATGAAGTCTTGAACTGAGTGGTGTGTGAAATATCCTTTGCAAGGTAAATTTTAGGATTGCTAAATTAATTTAACTTTGAATTACACATAGGGGAAGAACACTGCTCTTCAAGCAGCATCAGTCTTGGTGCACTTCTGAAGCATCCCCAGGTAGCATATAAATGGATTTTTTTCCACCAGGCAGTACTGGGCAGGAGGGTGTTCACAACTGTAGCCTGACTGATATAGGTCTGCCATTACTAAAATAAAGCCATCTACTTTGTCCGGGTGTGGGAGTGCAGGATCTCAGAACTTGTGTAGGTTTGCCTTAGCCAGAGCTGATTTGGTTTTTGTTTATTGATATCGTGGTGGTAGACTGATCACAGCCTCACAGGGTTTAGTGTAAGTTTCGTGAGCCTTATGTATTTCAAACAGTCTAACAAACCTGGGTTTGGCACTGTGCATCCAACACCAGATAACTGGGACTGAGGGAGTGTGTTGTGCAAACTGTAGCTGGGAGCTAAGGAGGAGGAAGCAAACTGTGATAAGTATACAAGTAAAAATGGCCTCAGTGGTCACTGAGGCTGAGGAGAAAAAGACTCCATCATTATCACCATGACCAGACCCTTCCCAGTTCACACCTAAGGATAATGATAACTGTTTTTAGTCTTCCACTATTCTTGAGGTAGAAAAAAACCTGCCCACCTCAGAATCCAGAGTGCGTATAATATTTGGGAAGAATAACTACTGAACAATATCATTAAAGAAGTCATTATTCATTAAATAATTGCTTGATTGAATGGCTAATCATTAGACTTAAAACTGGGCTAACAATAAATTCTTATCTTACATGACTCTGGCAAAAATGTAGTCTGCTACTGTTTTACTTCAGGGTTTTGTCAAATGCAGTCAAAGAGCATCCAGAAGTTTTAACACAGAGTCTATAAGCACCAAAATCATTACAAGAGAAAAGCAAGTGCAGGAAAGCAAGCTAATCTAGGAGAAAATTGGAGGATATGCTTATTGTTTTTAAAATCCAGAAGTTGTAGGACTGCAGAAGAGAAACTTTTAAAATGTTAGCAGAGGACTCTCAGATTTCCTTTGAGGATTCAAGACTAATAGATCTTTGCATGATAGTGCTCTTTAGAAAAGGAGATACAGATATCTATTTCTGAGATTTAACATAACTGTTCTATGTGAACTCTGTCTACCCTGAAATAACCTTGCTGACAAAATTTTACTTTTGTTTTCTTGGTCTTTTAAAGACAAAAGGGTATGTATGTGTATGATCATAACAACAATTAGGTCAGACAACAGAAAAAGTGATATATTTGTTGCAGTAAAAAAAGCTAAATTAAAAGTAATTAGCATAATTTTGCATAATGAAGATGAGATGGTATCTTATGGTTGAAATTCCTCTATCTCTTTTATAGCACCTCTACAACATAATATATACAAGACTGTAGCAAGTAATTTTAAAGAACAGCAGTAGAATTTGTTTAATTGCAGTCTTGGATGGTATTTATATTTTAAGTGATTCGTTGTGAACCTAAAATTCTCATTGCTGGCAGAATATGCAGCTAAAGTAATCTCATTTATTGCTGATTGCTGTTTATTACTGATAAGCCCTATTGGTATGTGATGCAAAATTAATGTTAATTAAAGTTCAAGTTAAATGTTTTCAATGTCAGTAGCCAAAATGAGAAATTAAGTATTTGGCTCAATGCACAGTAACTTTACATTCTGGAGAAATTGTTTAAGTATTGGGCCCAAAGCACAGTGATGTTACTTTTTGGAGACCTCTACTGCAGTGGACCTTGGGACTACCCGTGTTTCTGCTGATATCTGGGGCAAGGGTCTGTTGGGCCTTTCTGAGTGTAAATAATCAATCCCTGACTCCAGTAATTCAGTCAAGGAGATTTATGTGACCTCATCTCAACTGTTTGCAATTACTTCAAGTATTTCTCACTGAAGAAGCTAAGGCTGTATTTTACTATGTGGAGAACAGTTTGTACTAGTGCAAAACATGTCTGCCATAATGATCTACAACTTCAGAAATATGTATTTTTCCCCACCGTTGCCATGCTTTATTGTCAATGTAATTAGGAGAGTTTTAAATTGATATTCCTTTACAAATGTATCTGTTATTTTGTTCCTTCATTGCAGATAATCTTTAAATTAATGATGTTGTTGACTTTCTATCTTTCAGCATTAGCTGATGCCATTATTTGTGTCCACATTAAATGTGGAAAGATGTTGTTTTATGGGTTTGATTATTTTCATTTTAAATTGCCGGTTGTGTCAGACTGACAAATGTACTAAACATTAATGAATATTTTTGACTTTGTTTCTGTGACACAAAAAATTAGCATTAGTCTTGATACAGGGAAAGTTCTTAAGATTCTTGTTCTAAGCAAAATCATGATGAGAGTTAGAGCAAAATAGACATGCATTTAATTGAAGACTATTTGACATCTTAAGCATCTGTCATAGCTTGATACTGAAATAAAATTACTGCTCTGTTGATAAAATACACCTGTGTTTGGGGTAGAATATCTTCTTTTACATGTGGAGACACAAAGCTATAGTCATCATTACCCATTGGGATGGCAGAAATCATGGGCAGTGGTATTGTTTCTATTTTGCCTCTCCTCAGCATTATTAAAGTTCGTTTAAATCATACCTTGCCTTCCACACTTACTGTTTGTTGCTTGGAGAAGTGGCATAACACCATGATCTGTATTATCTTCAGCTGTTACCACATCAAGGATGTGGTGAGGCAACTTTCTCTGAATGGGGAGCATCAGGGAAGCATCTTCCAAGGAAAAATCAAAGTAACACAATTTGAAAGAGTTGTGGGTGATGGTGTAGCTTTCATCACGGATATTGGTTTTTATTATAATAGCTTCAAAACATTAATATTTGAAGATGTGTTCATTGTTTTCATGATTAATCCCATTTGTTGTAGAAAATCAGAAAGTGGATAAGCATACTTTTTATAGGAGCAATGCTTTTTAGTAAATGCAGAACTAATAAGTAACAAAAATGGTAGAGGTAAAGTAAAAAGATCTCATGACTATCCTTGAACAATTTCAATATTGATAAATGAACAGTTCATTGAACAACCTTAGATTTTTGGATTTTCTTGTATCCTATAAATATGGTGTTTCATTCCTTGAACATTTAATTTTATTTTATGTTAATCTCATTAGAAAGCTGTTATCAGGCACTTTCTTTTACTTTCAACAAACTTTAATTAAACAATATCTTGGTTTATGAAAATGTTTATAAATTACAAATTGTGTATTCATCCTTGTAAGGATTCTGAAATTTCAGTGTTGCAAGTCCAAATATGGTTCTGTAAAAGAAAATAAATTTTACTTTTTCATGGAGGGATTTTCAATATCCTTACGATTGTACTGTTTTTGATATTTGGCTTAAAGTTAACTGTCTGTGCCAAAGAGATGTATTTCGGCTTCTGACTGAAACTAATTGTCCTGGATCAAAATGAGTCCTGTCACATTTTTACTGCTGAAGCTCCAGAACTTCATTTTGTCAGCTTTTGAGGAGACTAATAATAATCAAGTGCTGATGGTATATCTATTTTTGGCATTGTGGTGCCAAAAGGTCCAGTGAATGTGTAGGGTAAAGGTTTTGTGGTTTAGATATCTCTAAAGGCTACGGAGATATCCTGAGTAGATTGTGGGTTGTTTTGTATTTTTTTCCCTGAAGATGAAATTAATATTTACTTTCAAAAGTCATTTCTGTATATAGAAAGAGGACATGATTTTTTTCAGAGTATTTGATAATTTCTTTGCATACAACAGAGAGAAATATTACAAGGACTTGGGTATCTTTCAAGGGTTTCACAGCCAGCAACTCCAGAATCTCTGTAGGTAAAAATGATTCCCCTTAAGAATATCTGCCCTGTTTAATTTCTCCTAGCCTGCGAATCAAATAATTATTTTCCTGATCAAACACATGACTCATCCTGTTTAATTAAGTACATATTAGCAATATCAGACAGAAGGTTTACTTAAATACATTCTGTTTGGAGGATCCAAATTATATCGATGGGGAGCCAAGTTCAAGCAATTCACTGAAGCATCCCAGATGTGCAGGGAAGATGTCAAATCTGTGGTGGCTGAAGAACATGTAAGATGATATTTATCATTGCTTAAACCTACCACTCCCTTTTTTTGATCCATGAAGGAAGAAGAACTTGGTTAGGGATGGTTAATTTCTTAGTAAAGTATGAATATTTCTGGTTTTACAGAACAAATTGATTCAGTATTTTAAACATTATTTCTAACTTTGTTCTGCTGTTTCATTCTTTACAGTTAGCAACATGAAAATTTAAACTCAGAATAAAGACAGTGACTTGACAATGACCAGTCAAAGCTGGGATTTTTATGTTGCTCACCAAATTATGGGTAAATTAATACTTATCAAATGCCAGTTGCTTATTCAGTTAACTTCTGAACATAAACCTAGCATCAATGCATCTATTTCCTCCATATCCTAAGTGGATGTTTTTAATTCAATCAGTCTTGTTCACTGGCTCAACAGTTCACAAGGTTAATGTATTAGTGCTTTCATGGAAAGATGCCAATCATTCCTAACTTTGTCTGAGGAATCACTTGAAGGGAAACAATGCTTAAGAAATTTGAATATTGGAGGTATATTTTAATGGATATAGATCCATGCATTTTTTACATGCTGCTGGTCCTACCTGCCTTAGCAATAGTTTGGTTTACTAATCTGTACCACAAGGAAAGAAATGTCTCCACAGTGCAACATTTCTGCCTCCTGGATAATTTTCCCATGTAATTCTTATCTCTATGTCACTAATTGCAAAGTCTGAGACAATTCCACTTCTGTATCACTGTCAGATGCTGAACATATTCTTTATTACCACCAGTGAGTTTCACATTGGCTTTAAGCATTTGGTACAGGTAAGAGTCATTGTCTTTGTCCTTTAGAGAAGAGAGTTTTACTATGAGTTTGAGAAAAAGGGAAAAAGAAGCAACAGAAATGATATTATTTTTTTTTTCCTTTTGATTTTCATAACATCCATTTGTCCCAGACAAGGCCTCCAACGTTCTGCAAGTCCAACTCATTAATGGACGTGTCACTCAAATGTCTTTTGGCAAGTAGCAAGAATTCTCTTCAGCACATACATATAATCCTTGCAGCTGTGTATGTCCTCTCCAAGTCTATTCTCTGTGATGCATTGAATACTGCTGGTACTGCAGAGGCCAGGTTCAGCAGGTGTCAGAATATCTTAGGCTGAGCTTATGGAGGTATTACAGTATTTTTAAAATTTAATTTTTGGAGGAAAATTAATTCTACCAAATCTAGAAAAAGACAATAGTTTATTTTTTTTTTTTCTGTTTAAAATTAGTGTTTTCCTTGTTTTATGCTTTTTCTGTGGCTAAGATGGGAACATAAAATGGATGGGACAAAAACTAAAATCCAAACCAGAGTGAGAAGAAAAGCCTAAAAACACCACCATTCTATTGTTTCTGGTGAAAGAAAACAGAGTACAGAAGAACAGAATATTGATGCTGGGCATTTATTCTACATATTCCCATGGATTTTTGGTCAAGGGCTGTTTCAGAGTCCTTACCATACTTCACAGTTTTAATCAGAAAGTTAATAAAACGAAAACTGTACGAACCTCAAAGATATTGAGGTGGCTTTTTTGATATTCCTTTATTTTGCCATGGATCCATGATATAATAGGCATCATGGATCCATGATATAATAGGCATATGGTCCTGGTTCTACTTATCTAAGTCCTGGCTTAGATGGAATTTTTCCAGAATTAGCTTTTTTCATTAAACATAAATGTAGTGGTGTGATATTCCTCTACTAGTGGCCTCATTTAAATTTCTCCTCTCCTCCACTAATAAACTCTCACCAAAATCCCAAAATAAATAAACAAAACTCTTGAGCTTTTGTGTGATTTGTAGTGTAACCAGGCCAGTTTAGGAACCAGCTTTTGAGCAGATGTAGTATACTTGTAGAAGTGTATCTAACACTTTTTTTTCCATACAAATGTATTAATTCTGATAAGATTATCACTTTGATCATTTAAGTAAGTAACTGAAGTCTTCCTTGTTCTATTTTTAATTTTTAAAATGACATAGATATTTTGGCAATGAAAAGTAATGTGGATTGTGAAAAAATAAATATAATAAATTTATTTGGTTAAAATAAAACCAAGCTGACATACATGATTCTTGGTTGTTTTCTCCAATTACATCAAGATCTTTCTCAAATTTTTGCCTGGTGTCTGCATAGAAAAAAAAAAAATTCAAATCAATGTGCAATTGCGTTACTTTTGATTTTTCTAGGATGGTGCATTTTGGAGAATTTGTTTCCATGAGAACAGATCACTGAGCAAAAATGTCAGCTTATTTGTTATGAGACTGATCAATGAACTCTGGATTTTGTTGAAGGCAAAATGTCCTGCATTGAATGGGTAGAGGGATTACAATAAACCAGGCAAGTTCAGTGATGCATCAAGAGGATTTTTGTTTGCTTTCATTGCTGATGAGTATTGTCTTATAACTTAAACAATGTCCTGGTAAAAAGTCAGAGTACAGGCCAGTCCTGGAAGTCTAATTTTTGAGGAGTGCATGTTCACTATTTTTCTCTGCCTAAACTCAGTATATGTTGGAGATGGAATACTTTTTTGTGTTTATATTAAGCTACACTAATAAGTAACTATCTGGAACTAAACATAATTTTTCAAAACACTGGATGGGCCTCTACTTTTGGAAAAAAAATTATTGTATCTTAGACATGGGAAAAACTGAATGCTGATTTTTTTCTCAATGAATGCTTTTTTCCAGTTGCCCTTGACTTTTTTCTTCTCTTGGATAGAGTGTATTTTGCCTTGTAGATCAGCAGGAAAATGTTTAAAGGTAAGGATGTTTACTTTCCAAGCCTTTTGTTTAAGGACTTTATCCCCAAAACCATCTCTTCTGATGATGAAAATACATCATGAGAGTGACCAAGAGCACACAGGAGAGCAGGTTCTTCATTCTTTGGGGCTCATTGTCACAGGACATACTCTGTATAGTTGCTATGTCACTTCTGTATGTGAGTTTTTATGAGATCTACTTCCTTCAGCAGTAGTTTCCTTTAAAACTGAAGCACAAAGTACACATTTTTATCAGACTAACTATTACCAGAGCATAAGATAGAGGAGAAAATTACAGATTAACAACTGTACAGGCTTTTATCAAAAAATGTGTGTTTAGAAGCAAAAGGAATAATGTATGTATTTGTAATGTGGCCCTTAGAACTGTGAGAACTTCAAAGATTTAGAGGCATTTTATAACTTTATAATGTAATTTATAAAAACATATATATATAAATGCATACATTTTCAGTCATTGTGCTGATAGCAATTTACAGATCAGCAAAAGCTCCTAGCATATTAATGCAACATTGACAAGTAATCATTCTTTAAAATGTGTATTAATCACTGGTTATTACGAATGCAATGTAGAATTTTTGAAGCCTGCATTGTTTTTGATTATACACTCTCATTTGCTTCTAGTTTTAATGGCCCTCATATGTTCTGATCCCTGGAAGTACTTGATTGTAATAATTGCTAAAATCATCATAAAAACCTGTTAAATGGGGAACAAATTGAGAAAAAAAATGCATTACAAATGTCTCTACATTGCAGAATTCTCCCTTCTTTCACAACCCTTTTTATGCTTTTAGAATGGTTCAATTTATTAATCAGAAATGCACCATTAGTTCCTCTTGATGTCCGAGATAGAAATTGTGCCTATGATGGGCAATCAAGTATATGTTATTTGGCTGAATACAATTTACAGATCCCCTCTCCATGTGGAAACAAGGAAGGATCCACAGTGAATTCCACCAGCTTCCTGCAGTTGTAGATACCTGTAATGTCCATCAGACTATATACTGTAGTAGTCAAGACAGAATATATCTTTCTCATATAACTTTATATTTTTGCACATGATGAATTAAAACCACTGATCAACAGCCCACTGAGTCAATAGATAACATTTGATCTTTTCTCCTTTGGCTAAAATGCTAAATGTATATGCTAAATTTACATGTAAGTGTGCTAAATGTAAATGTAAAATTAATGCAGATAATTAATATGTAATAACCTGTTTTCTAATTGTACTAATTAGGTGAGAGTTGAGCCTGATCTCTGTTCTATATGACTCCAGTTCTATGAAGACATGTGACATTGAAATGGAAAAATGAGACTGTGCATTTCTTTTACCAGCTTCTGGAGGTAAAGGTGTAGCAAAATAAAGATTTTTTCCCTAAATTACTAAAACTTCTGTGACAAGCTGTCATGGGCTATGTAACCAAAAACCGGTTTATTCTATTTTTCCATCTGTTGAAACCAGTTGAGGAGATTGTAGTAGTGTGTTGTTTTCTTTATCTCTTGTATAACCCATTTTTTGTAACTCCAGGGGGGAGGGAGTAGGTACCTTCTGTTAATGGACCAGCTGTTAAAACCAGGTGGGGCAATGTTCCTTATCTCTCCCACAACCCATCCTCCCTCCAGGGGAATATCTTCTGTTGATGGGCCATTAAGGCTCACCAGGTGACTGAAAATATTACATCATCTCATTGTGAGATGCTACACCCAGTGGGAGGAGCCAACCATTCCTACCTTGATAAAACTGAGACTCAGGAACACCAGGTATCCTGTTTTCCACTGGATTCTCAGAGCAAGACCAGACCCATCTCACCACCACTGGACCCTTTCTACAGGATCATCTCTACTCCAACTGAACCACATCTGCCACTCCAAGAGGACTTACTGTGGACTGCTTCCGACACCCTGACCAACAGGGTGTCACTCATATTTCTGACTCTGTCAGGGGTTCTAAGATTTTTTGTTTGTTTATTTGCTTGTTTTTTGTTTGTGCTGCTGCATTTGCATTCTTAATATTCAGTAAAGAACTGTTATTCCTATTCCCAAATCTTTACCTGAAAGCCCTTAATTGCAAAATTAAAATAATTTGGAGGAAGGGGGTTTACATTTTCCATTCCAAGGGAAACTCCAGCTTTCCCTGGCAGATATGTGTCTTCCTAAACCAATGCACAAGTTCTGGCCTTTATTTCTAAGTCTCATCTATGTGAAAATTCAACTAAATATGTTCTATATGGAAGTCAACAAGACGTTGCATTGGAACTCAATACCTTGCTAGTTTGCCGACTAACAGTCTTTTATCTGTTCAATTTATCTGACAATATTCTTGAAATTCTATTCTACTCAAATTTTAAGTAAAGGTGTTACAGACAACTTACTTAGCTTCACTAATGGAAATTTTTTCCTGACTAATCTAGTTGCCTTTAATAATGGAATGACTGTATCACTGGGCAATGGAAGAACTACTGATCTACCTGTATTTCTGTGAGGATTTTGATACGGTTCCCCCTGTAACATTCTTCTTGTTAAACTGGAGAGTTAGGAGTTTGATGGTGTCGCCAGATGAAGAATTGTTTGCACATGGTGCTTTATAGTTTTAAAACTTTATAGACTCAGATTCCAAGTATTTTAAGGACTGTTGAGAGTTATGTTTGGTTATGTCTCAATTTACTTTATTAATATTTCCAGATATGGTCTATCATTGTCCAAGCATTATTTTCCATCACCAGATCTCTTATCACCCCTGAGGTAGTCATGTTCCCAAGATTGACTGCAATTTTCCTATGATGATTTGTTAAGAAGAGAAACATATTAGAAGCAGAGTAAGAGAGGCAGGCTGAAGCTGTTATAAATTTGGACTCCTTACCCTCAACATGGAGCCTTAAGGAAGTAGTGTCCAGGGTTGTATTTCACAGTCCTTTCATGCATTTCAGGTTGTATTTTCACAAAGCTAGAAATACATTTATAATGTGAACTGAGGAAGTTCAGTGGGTGTTAGACTGGCAATGAGTAACTTTTAGAGATTAAAAGGGGAGAAAATAGGATTGCACACCTCTAATATCAAGGATTAGAGTTCAAGGAAAAGAGAAGTAGGAGGAGGGAGAAAGAGAAAGGAAATGATTTATTTCTGAAACAAATCATAAATAATTGACCTAAACATTAATCAATCTTGGATCCTCTCCAGTTATTTTGAGAAGATTCAGTTTTTCCTTTTCCCAAAGGTTTTGTAGGCTAGAAAGATTCGAGTCTTAGATAAGTATTTCTGACAGGAACACATTCTGTTTGACATTCAGATAGTTTTCTTGACAGCTAGTGATTCTGAATCTAAATTTTGACTTTCAATGTAATGTATGTTGTTTAGCTAGAGAAGGAAAAAGTATGTTTTCATATTATTTATATATGGATTATTATCTATAAATTGGTATGCTGGTTATACAGTGAAAACTGAGTGTAAGTCTGAAAAAAACCCCAAAACTCTGACATGTCATACTGACATTAAGTTAAGGCCTGCTCTCCTAAAATCCATAGCTGTGGTCCTTCACTTTGCCTTGCTCCCTCCTCTTAGGATCTTGAAATCTATATCTGAACTGATCACTGCATCAAAGGTGGCCTAGACTTTCACGACTACAAACAGCCCACTCCAGCTTCCTAACTATCAGACCTAGCAGAGCACCTTCTCTCCTCCATCACCTGTGTTGACTCCTCTGTCACCTATATCACAAAGACTGTCTCTGACTTCTGTATGACAAAGTTGCTATTAATTCCCTCCATAAATCTTCTAGATTTTTATGCCCCATTTTGTTGTTCTTCCAGCAGATATTAGGGGGGTTAAACATCACCGGTTATTTACAGAGCACTGCATGAAAAATTATACTACATACAAGTGAATTTAATGATCATGATGATTGCAGTTATTTTCGTACTAAGTAAAGAGTACACACAAATAATAGTGATACTAGATTTAGTATGAGTTTATGGTAAATTGATTTCACTAAACTAGCTGAATCTAATTTTATGAAATCCTAAGTATTACAAATGTTAAGTCTTAAATTTTTTTTATGTTTTATTAAAATAATAGTAATTAAATATATCTAATGAATTTTAGTTACTGTACAATGTTTTTATTATAAATCTGAAATGGTATTAAAGAAAAATAGCATATATTAGGTATATTAGATGATATATCCCAACATAGAATGAGCCAAGAGCCATTAACTCTTTGCATCAATGGGAATGCTGTGGTCTTATGTTACTTTTCTTCCAAATCACTGATCAAACCTTCACTGATACATGTGACTATCTTACAAAATGGAATTTTTATTATTATTATTATTATTGAAGAGGACAAAGCACTTGTGCAATGCTGTTTATTTTTTATCCAATTACAAGTATCTTATTTTTACCATTATGGGGTGTATAATCATATACCTGTAATAAAGTTGTTATTTATTCTGCAGCTCCTGCTTTGCAGGATTAATTACTGAAAAATGTTTGTGGAAAGCATTAAGAATAAATATATTCTAAAAAGCTTTAGTATTAGTATGTAAGTTTAAGCAGTGATGTACCAGACAAATTAACCCGAAGCATAATAGATGGGCATGATTGATGTGCAACTGGAAATGAAAAGAAAGTAAGCCCTAGTGAAGAACCCATGGAAGAGTAACTTCCAGAAATAGACACACAATAAGAAACAATCAGCTATCATTACAAAGAGTAAGCTAGCATAAAAATGTAGTTAGGAGGAATTATTTGCTATGTCTGTATTAGGAAGAGTTTCAGGTTCAGATGGAACTGAAAAATGTCGTGGGCATCATGATCAAACTACTTATTGAATATCTGTACTTAATGGCTTTATGTGGAAAAACATTCATTTTGGGATTCGAATTTTAATTTCCATTTTTTTTCACTTGTGCTTCCCTATAGTACCAACCAAAGCAGTTTTATTTTAATGGCACTAACATTTTAATCTGCCTTCACCTCCATTGGAAAATTTAAATTAAATAAATCATTTAAACATTTTAGGAGTTGTTATTGCACTATCATATTCTACTTATGCATTTTAGCCTGTCAAAGAATGATGGGATGTTAGGGATGTTTTAGTGAAAGACTATATTAAAAATTCCACAGTAATGTAAAACATATTGCAAATGAGTTCAAAATTAAAGGCACTATGTATCCTTTATTGCGTTCCTACAGTTTAGCTTGTTTTCAAACTAACAGCTGATAGTATGTGATGGGAATACAGAAATCAAGCTGATACATCACACATGCTCAAACACCAGAGATTTACTGTTCCCTTTAACACTGGACTACAACAGTGATTTTCATGTGTGTATATATATCTGCAGTTATGTCAATATTTAGAAAAATATTCAACTAGATTTAACAAGTCATATGTAATTATATACATATTCATATTTACATTTCAGCTACACAAATGCAGTACAAGGAGATCAATCTACCTAAGGAAGAAATTACTCTGAACTGTAGATTGCACGCAGACATTGCAGTTCATTTCAAATAATTATCTTGGTACATCTGGAAAGATTTGCAAGAGACAAGTACCACAAACCACCTTTGAAATCAGCTTGACTAAAACGCCCTTTCACATCTTGAATTCTGGATTGATAAGCAATTGTTGATGTAAGTTTTATGCTCTAAAATGCTCTAGATGCCAAAACAATGTCAGTGGATATGAAATGAAGACCAAGTGACTGAAATAGCCAACTATTTAGAATAATCCTTGACTAAGTCCAGAGGAATTTTTGGGGAATATTCTTCATCCTTCTCTGGCCTGGGTGTCTGCAGGGCTGTTTTTTAATGTTTTCTCTCACATCTGTTGTACAGCATTTTTTTTAACTTCTCATGAACCTGTTTCCCCATGGACAACACCAGTTTGGCTGATGGTCTTTGATCAGTGGTGGTCCACTGAACCCAGCTGGAATGGGCTGGAACCAGCTGTGTATGTGTCAGATCCTGACCTCTGCTTGTAGTCTCTGCTGCTATCAAAAAGTTATCACTCAATACAATTATGCAAATGTAATGTAGATATTGATTCTTTGAAGATCTATACATGTTATACCAGTAACATAGTTGGAAAAACATCTGCTTTCTCTATCTGTGATTTCTTTTTCATTTGAGTTGCCTTCTCAGGTTTTCTTTTTTAAAGCTTATTGCAATGAAACTAAAAACATCATCAGACACCAATATTGAAACTCATAAAGAATATAATTAGGGGAAAACCCCCCTGAACTTCAGCAGAAAAGTAAAAAAATATAATAAAGTTGGGCATTTAAATAAATCTATCAATTTTTATTATCATTTACCTTGCCTTGAAAATTACTAATGTACTAACTAGAAGCTCATTAATATGTTCTTAAGAACATATTTAGACAAAGTGAGAGTTGCTGTGTAAACATAGGCAGTTCTTGTGATCTGGTATGATGATGGGAGTAACAGAGTCTCCAACTCCTGTTGATTCCAAATGCCACTGACAGGAGTCACTGGAAAGGGAAGTGCACAAGAGGGAAAGCAGTGCCACATAGTTTGCATTGACTGTGAATGGCCCTAAGTATCTCAAGGGAATGTCTGGAGCATCTCTTGAGTTAAACAAACATCTGCCTTCTGAAACCTTAAAGATTAAAAAGAAAAAAAAAGAAAAAAAAGGAAAAAAAAAACCCAAAAAAAAAAAACCCCAACAAAACAAAAAACAAACAACCCAAACCCCAAAACAACTGAAAAAACCAAACTAACAGGTTTTTTCATCTAAAAAATTCCCATGAAGCATTCTGCCTACTGCTAACGGGTACTCAAAGGAGTTGAATCTCTGGAAAAGTAACCTTATAATTAATAGCTTCATGATTACTAGAACATTCTGTCCTGAGTTGAGGAGCATTCAACCTGAGTTGGAAAAGCTACTGCTTTATCATTTAAAATTAGATGGATGAATTTCTGGAGTTCATTGGCCACAGGATGCAGGGGAGACATGAAGGGATCCACATCACCTAATATTGAAGGTAAAGGCATAGGAATGAGAGTGGGCTTCCAGAGCTAGTTATCTATAACATGTATTACTTGCAGTTGTATCTGGCTAAGACAGAAGCTACATGAGCAAGGATCAGAATCTTTTTATTACACTTTCAGCCTTAAAGAGCTGGCTAGATCTAGGCTGCCTTTGTTTTGGTCAGTATCACACAAAATTCATTGATTTCTGGTTTTCAAATGTCTATTGCAAGGACATTAATGAATTTATTTTTTCTGAGGAGACTTAATTCTTTCTTAGACTGAACATAGTCTTATTTTCTGTGGGTGACTGTTTTTACCCATAGCTTATCATGAAAAAGGCTGTCATTAAAACTTTAGAGTTCTTTTAATGTGTAACTTGACTTCTCCAAGGTTCCTGAATCTTACAGTAAAATGTGCCTCAGAAAGAAACATAGAGCTTGAGGAAAAAGGTGCCTTTCTCTTCCAAGCAGTCACAGCTAACTCTGTATGGACAGTAAATTTAAGCCTCTGGGGCACTAAGGCTCAGTAGAAAAAAGTTCTCTTTGCAGTACTGGAGAAACTGGGAAATAGATAGCTAAATGTAGATATGTTGCATATGCTTTAATTCCCAATACATTTATGAAGACTATTTCAACAGAGTACTCTCGTCTCTTTCTGAGATAACTGAGTTTTATAGTGAAGGGAAAAGATGTATATCTCATCTATCTTGGCGTAAGTGAAGCATGTAATGCACTACCATGTTGAAAAATTTAGGCTAAAATAGAAAGACAGGATTTTTATAAGAATGATAAAGTGGGGAAAAAAGATGAAGGAGAAAAATTGACTTATGTAAAAAGAGAAGAGATTGTTAGTAAAATTCTCACAGGTCAGAGATCTTATTTAGTGTTTTTATGACCTTGACCAAAAAAAACCACACACAAAAAACCCCCAAAAAACAAAGATACACCCCCCCAAAAAAACCCAAACAAACAAAAAACCCACAAAAACAAAAACAAAAACAAAAACAAACAAAACAAAACAAACAAACAAACAAACAAAAACAACCAAAAAAACCCCAACAAAACAAAACCACAAATCCAAAAAGACATAAACACAAATGGAGCAGAAAACTGATGCAGAACTTTTTTGATTAAGAAAAAAAGATTGAAGAAATGTCCAGTATAAAGGAAGATCAAAATATCATGTTGAAGGTATGACCCTCCACATATATATATGGCTCAATGTCTGGAATTATTATAAAATTATTATAAAAATATGACCATATACTTTGGCTAGAAATTAACCACTAAATGAAAAAGCCTTGATTGCAAGCCATCTGTATTTAGGACCAGCTTCTAAAAGATGAGTTAAATTTTGGAAACATCAAGGAAGATACATCTGCATGTGTGGAGAGAAATTGTCATGCACTGGATGACAATTTTTCAGTACACTACAATTCATCAATTGATGCACTCTAGATTTGTCATCTACGATGTTAAATACAGTTTTGTTCAAGCATAGTCAAGATGGGAAAAAATTACAAAAATTCCTCTATTAAAATGATACAGTGAACGATGTACTTTTTCTAAAAGAGTACACCAAAAACTGGCTTATTTAGCAAAATGAAGGCATAAGGGGCACATGAAACACATTACTTGAGGTACAAGAGCTGTTCAAACAAAATTATAGTTCTAGCATATCTTTTAAGTGGCAGTTAAACTGGACAGAAATATATTCAAGCAAAAG
>VWYO01023827.1:236-12719 GCA_013400275.1 Rhadina sibilatrix | reverse complement strand
AAAAAAAAAAAAAAACCACACCTCAAAATTTTATTTTTCTTAAATTTTTTGGAGGATAACCTCTTTATTAATCTAACATCAGTTTGGGACAGATACCCAATTATAACATTTGCATTTCAGAAGGGAAAATTTAACTGCTGTTAGGGGAATTTTCATGGTAGCTCTGCTCTTTGTTGTCTTAAGTTTTCTGTTATTCACTTAACATTCCTATGGGTCCTATGTAAAAGATATATAATAAATTTCCATTGTTATGAAGCATGCCAAAATCTGTAAAGAAACGAACTATCCAGTTTCCATGTGCTATGACAAGATCTCATCTTCATTCTAGCATTACCCTTACACATAGCATTCCTACTGAATGTTTTGATTGGTTGCTGCTTCAGATATGAAGTAAATGTTCCAAGGTGTTTGGGATTTTTTTGGAAAAAACTTGTGAAAGTTTTGTCGTTTCAGGCAACCAAGTCAAATAATTAGAGTAGAAGTTTCAATTGGATCTATGCTAGAAATATATCAAAAGGCAAAGTAGTTGAGTCACCATCCCTGGAAGTATTTAAAATATGTGGATGGGGCATGCAGAGACAAGGTTTAGTGGTGAACTTGGAAGCATCAGGTTAATGGTTGGACTTGACCTTAGAGGTTTTTCCCAGCCTAAATGAGTCTATGATTTAGGATGTTGCTATAGACAGACTTGACACAGAAGGTACTTCAGAACACAACAAAGATTAGCTTCATATTTAAGACAAGTTCTAAGGAATCTAGATTAAAATCATCTTAACCATTTTAGGTTAAAAAATTTCTGATTTTGATTCAGACAAAACACTGATAAAATTACCAGTAAATGAGCTGAACTAAGCAGAAGGAAGACTTTTTTTTCCAGTGTATGTTTTTATGTAATTTATATGTTGTTTATGAAATGTAACCATCTAGTTTTATTCAAGGACAGCTATTAAACTTAACATTCATATCCTATTTTACCCAAACTGGCGCTTTAGTTTAAAAAAAAAAAAGCGCAAACAAACTCTCAGAAAATGAGGTAGAATACTTTTGGTATTATAAGCTGTTTGCCATGGTATTGAAATTACTTTAAAATGGGCACATTCCATTTAATTTGCATTTTGGATGAAGAGATTTGTTTATTCTTGTGTTTGCTGGATGGGTTTCCCCAGGCCTAGTTACTGATGGACACAGTGCCAAAACCAGTAAAGCCAGAAGAAGTCCCTGAAGCACCAATGAGTTTTTAATGTTCAGTCCGGATGGCACTGATTGTCACAAAGGACAAATGCATAAAACCAGGGTATAGTCAAGGAGAATCCCATCTAATACTTTCTAATGTTATTTCTGGCCTGACTTACAAATCTTCTCTCTGATCCTTATACTCACACCACATCTGATGTAATGTTTTTTTCTCTATAGTGCTTATCTGCCGGGGCAGGCTTGCTATATTTTTCTGCCTAATTAGCACTCTATTAAAATTTTTTTGTGGGGAAAAAAAGGGTTAAGTTCAGCTAAGTTCAATTCCTCTCTATTAATTTTCCTGTTTCTCAGATGGAAATTCCTGCATAAATGAAATTATACTTAATTAGTAGCCGAAGCATGATAAATAAATCTGATGCGATATAACACCAAGTGTTCCCATTTTCTTTTTTTACATTTGTTTTGCTTTGACAATATCCCTAATAGGAATTTCAGTGGAAAACACTCATCTGCTTTCTAAAGTTCCAGCGTGATAGCTTGGATTTAAATGTAGTAGTGGATTCACATGTTTTCCTTAGGGTAATCAGAGAGTAGAGGAAGGGAAGGTAGTAATATTAAACATAAGAATTTTATGTCTCTTTATGTATATTTTATAAACATTTCTAATTTTTTTAAAATCAGGATTTAAAGAAGCCCATCATGACAGAAGTAAAAATAGGCTTTCACTATATCTGGCAAAAGTCTAAGTACTGTAAAACTGAATTCTTTCCTTTGTTCAGCTGCTATTTCTCTAGGCTAGAGAACAAACTCAGTCCCCAAATTAGTTAGAAAATTGAGATTTTCTGTTTTAGGCCTGTCTTTTTTTATTTCTGTTTTTGATCACCTTCTTTTTACAAGGAATTTAAAATGAGCAGGCAATTAAGTAATTTCTAATGAAGTGTCTTGGCAGAGTTATGTCTGGTTGTAACAACAGTTTAGAGAGTGATTAGCAGCTGTATGCTAATTAATCAGGAAGGCATTGATTTCCTGAGAACACTAGTTCTCAGTTTGATTGTATAGTGTCTTTGTTTCATCTACAGTTAGGAAGTTTTCTGCATGCATTCTGTTCACATCTAATATTACAGAAAAGATTTTCCAGAAAATTCACCAAATATCTTCTGTTGAACATTCTCCTTTAATGTCAGTTAAATATCTTATTATTAGTGATTCCTGTTTAAAAAAATCCACAACTTTTTTTGTAGTTCATCATATAAGCCCGTATTATTTTTTATATTTTATGTAAAATGCTTTCAACTGGTGCATATGGATATGTTTCATTCAGAGATTGAGGTCTGTACAGAAAGGATTCTGTGATGGGAAAGCTGTCTGCAAAGAAAGTTGAGTCAATTCTTCTGCACTCCAGAGGCTCATAGAATTTCAAATTTAGGAGTCCTGGGGGATTTACTTGTTTAGTTTTAGGAATATTTAATTTGGGCTGTCACAGAGAAGGTGTCACGAAAGAGGTTGGTGTCTCTTCCTTTCAAATTTGTAATCCAGTTCTGAGTGCAGACATCCTGCTGTAGTTGGAGGGAGCTGTGTATGGGCAAAAGGGAGCTCTTCTGTGTGACTGGCTGAACACTGAGGGCCATGCCAAAAAGGCAGTATTTGGCTCAATTAGAAAGTTTTGGTATTTGCTCTAAGAAAAGAAGGTGAAAATGCCTCCAGTTTGTCAGCAGTCATGAGATGAAATCATGTAGTCATGACTAAGAGCAAATAGATATGTGATGTTTGTTTATATGAATTCTACAGTGAATAACACATTCCACAATAGCATGAAGTGGCTCTGTCAGAACAGAAGTGAAGACAAACAAAAGGGTGTATTTTTGTGCACATTTTGTTGTAAATGAATATCCATAGCTACAGCAATGTTTAGATTTAGGTATACACTGGACAGGTTGTAATTTCTCTTTATAAAAATAAATATGAATTGTCAGGACCAGCACCAGATGTTTACTGTGAAAGTGTGGATTTTTCCATTCATTTAGAATATGTGTCTCCTGGATGTTACTAGTGGTGCAAGATCCCTCTGAACATGAGATTCTGAAAGTTAACAGCAGTGAAGCTGGCCGTGCTTTTTCTGCTTTTAGCAAAGACCAACAGGTCTTTTTTCCCCCAATGCTTGTTTGCAAGTGCCTCTGCAAACAAAAGAAAAATATGCATTTCAGTATGTAGGCTTTTCTAATACTGATAGATAAAACTAAGATTCCTGGAGAATTGCCTTTGGAGCTGTTTCTCTCTTCTCCACCTACAGAGAGGAGAATTTTCAGGGTCCTGTTAATTATCACAGTCTCATCCTTAGCCTCAGGGAAGCAGAAGCTGGGAAGAGCTGCCAAGGACCAGATCTAGTGAGCCTTATATATTTCTGAATATGACCACTGAGGAGCATTGTCATCTGCAACAGATGAGATAATTTTAGGAAGCACCATGTTGCAGGGTGCTAATTGACATAATAAAGAAGAGAATATATCCATCAAGCTGTGTTTGTGGGTAAATGGGAGCTAATTAAATTAGCAATAAAGCATAAGGACTGTAAAATAATATGTACTTCTTATGCTTACTGTAGTTGGTTCTCTTAAAGTCATTGTCTTAAGCAAAGATAATTGCTTATGTGCACACTGCTCTAAAAGAAAATAAGATTAAAGCAGTTACGTATGAGATACTAGTGACTAAGTTGTGTCTAAGTACCTGAAAAGTACTTGAGTTTGGTTGGCCAAGTAGACCAAAAAATTAAAGTCACACAACTTAAAATACAATTTACTACTAGGCAACATTAAGTAGGCTACATTATTTACTCCGGATTTTTTTTAACATCTTCAGAGTGAATCAGAAATTGTTGTTCATCTTGTATTTATCAGATGAAGGTGGTTAATCACACCCAGAAACAGAAAGATTTTTTTACATCTATTTTTTGCAAAAGTAAAAAGTAATACAATGTAAACAACCCTAATTGCATTTGAAACAAATTTTATTTAATGAAATGGAGAATAAATATCTCAGGGAACTAATGGTCTCTAAGGAAATCCAGGTCAAACTGATATTTGCAGTCCTATGTATGCGAAACATTTTCAGCAAGGATACTGACAAATGTTTTGTGGTAATGTAAGGGATGATAATTAAAGTTAATAAAGAACTGAATGGTTGACTGAATAATCAATAGATGGGAGCATCCACTACAATGGGTGAGAACTTTTCCAATATCAGTGTAACTCTAGGAACGCTATGATATGTCTGCCATGGAAGATTCTTATTCAAGACATGAATTTCTTAGCCTTCAGCTTCTGACCTGGCAGATATCAAGGTGGCAGGCTTCAACAGGCTTGTACATTACAATTCTCAGCCTTTATAGCTAAAATAGCTTGTGAAATTGGAGATCCAATGACTCCTCTTGTCTTTTGTTTGTTTGAATGTTGAAAGAGCAGTTTAAGACTTTGGTCTTTCTAATTACACATATAAGGATGGCTGGGGAGCAGCTGAGATATAATTATTGCCTAATGTTTCTCAGAGTCAAAACCAATTCAGGTTCTGACAGGACATCAAGAAGTCTGTATTCCCACCTCCTGCTCGCAACAGGAATAGCTCTGAAGTTGGATTTGGGTTCAGGGCTTTATCCTGAGGATAAGGATAAGGATTTTGGATACCTTCACAGCTGGAGACTGCAGATCTTGTCTGGGCAGCCTGTCCCAACACTGGGCTGTCCTCAGTCAGGAATTTTTTCCACATATCCATGTGAACATGAACATCCATCCAATAAGAACATCTCTAGTTTCAGTTCATGCCACTAAAAATCATCCTCCAGCATGTGTGGCTGTGGAGGGTCTCACTGCCTGAAAATCTTCCAGTAGACATGAAGGGGGCTATTGTTAGGAGTCCACAAAGCTCCCTTGAATTCATGTTTAACCAGTCACAGTCCCTCAGTTTCTCCTAAGAGGGCAGGAGCTCTAACCTCTTCCATCCTGCTGAACTTGATACAGTTTTTTTGATTTCTTTCTTGAGCAAGAGGTCCCAAAACTGAACACAGTATTTCAGCTGTAGTCTGACGAATGCTGGGCAGAGGGGAATGATCACTGCCTGTATTAACTGCTCATATTCCTGTTTGTACAGCCCACAAGGCTCTTGGCTACCTTACTGTCTGGAGCTCAGCTCACTGCCCATCAGGTCCCAGGGACTTTCCCTCAGGGCTGATCCCAGCCTGTCTGTCCAAAACCTGTGCCATCACAGGTCCTTCTCTGTCCCAGGGGCAGCACTTGGGACTTTTCCCCACCAAATTTCAGTAGTTTCCTATCTAACCATTCCTTCAGCCTGTTCCAACCCCTCTCTCAAGAGTACCAACACGCTCCCACTGAATTTGGTGTCCTCTGGTCCCTCTATAAATGTGCAGTCCGTTATATCCTACAGGTCATGGGCAGAGAGGTTAGCCCAGTCAGGCCTCCCACAGTTGCCCTTTTGTTACTGACATGCTGGTAGAACACAGAGAACACAACCCATTAACCATGACCTTCCAGATCTGATTGCCCAACCCTTTGTTTTTAACCTCTGGTATGCTTATCCAGATTCTATCTTGGATGAAGAAGTATTGTGAGAGAGGATGTTGAAAACCCTGCTAAAGTTGAGGTGAACGATGCCTGCCTTCTATCCTGGTTTACCAATTAGAGAAATATAATTTGTGTGGTACAGTTACTTTGACTTATTTTTTGACATTTGACAAATTTCCCTCAAATATATCTGACAGCTTGAAGTACTCTATTTCTATTGCATTCTACTGCAAAATTAAGAAAGTTTACTAAGAAATTTCTAAATACTTAATGAAACATACACCTGGCATAACCTTTATTATGAGATGGTGGGTAGTAGTGGAATGCATACTGGGAAATTTCAAGTGAGGGTGGAAGGAAATGTATTTCTTTTTAGTGTTGCTCTTTCTGCTTCTCTAACATTTTTTTCACAGCAAAAATAATAACATATTTTTATGTGTTTTGTAATTTTACTCCTACTTACCTTCTGCTCAGCAGTAAAAAGAAGAACAATTATGTAATTTACAGAAGGGAAAAGCTAAGGTAAAACTCAATTTAGGGATTGTTACTGAACTCTCTCACAATTTCTACCTAAAACATCTGGAAAGTTAATATTCTCCAGAACATAATACACTTTTTTCAATGCTATTTAATTACCAAATCACTGTATGAAGAATTTTTCATGGCCATAAGTAGGGTGTTTGTATTAATCCCTGTTAAAATGTCATTAAAGATGGCACTTATAATGCTTAGAATACATACTTGTGATCCTTTTCTCTCATTTATAAGGCTTTTTTAGAAATAAATTAGATTATGAGATCAAGGCACTTTTCAGGGTTGGTGTTTAGAATGCTGGAGTCTTTCTAACCCATTTCTAACAGATACTAGCTTTAGGGGTCATTTGAGAGAAATTTGAGTTTGGAAAATAAATCCCCATCCAAACAATGAAGAAATGTTAGCCTCTTATCAGATAGTGCAGTCAAGGGGATGAACATGCCTCTTGCCAAGAGCCTTTCTATCTTGTCCCATGAATTATGTTTAGAAAAGTGTAAAGTACTGTTATTTGTATATATGGCCATGTGTTTGACCAGACATTCTATGTAATTCAAAACCCTCAGAGAGAGATCTAATCAGGATTTACACAGTGTAAAGTTGTTGGATGTCAACCTTCCATGCAATCAATAAGAAGCAGCTAATTTGTACTGATATTTTTACCTCTACCTTTTAAAGACCTAAATATCATTGAAAATCCGACTCCTACTTTTTAATCTCTTTAGCAAGATAAATTGGGCTTAGAGCTGGTATAACAAAGTGTAATTTTATGGCCTGTAATATTACAGAGGTCAGGCTAGATGATCATTCAGGCTTTAAAACTCCATCAGAGAAAACTGATATAACTCATGGCGTTTGGTTTCAAGCTTTCCTCTTTACTCACATATTTTTGCTGTCCCTTATGCTAGGACATTCTTCTGCTTTTTTGAATATATAAATCACAGGACAAGAGCCATTAGTGATGGTAAAGATCTAATTAATCATTTACACACTCCCTGCCAAAGAGAATACTGTTAAAAAAAAAAAGACATTTCAGATATTAAACTGATGGCTGAATAACACCACACTTACTCTTAGCCCAAGGGCCTATATCTTTTAGAAAGTAATTTCTATCTTCTATCACAATCTATTTTAATCATCAATATTATTCTTTCCCTGGAGGGGTGCCCTCCAAACCTCCTTAAGTTTGGCACTTGTAGCCATAACAATTCCCATTCCATTAAACCAACCCATGTAAATGGAGAAGATACCTCAGTTCAGTTCTGGAGGATTATTATAGCAGTCACAGCCACAGAGATTTATAAAGTCACTTATTTTTTTATCTCCACTGCCTCCTGGACTTTCAGCTCCTCAATTAATAATCTTTTCATTACAGAGGTTACTCCTGGATAAAAAACAAAGTTGTCATTCTTCTACAAATCATAAGTTCACACTGTCCTGTGATATTTAGGTGCTACACTCTGAGTCTAGACAATTTTTTTGTAGTAGTTATACCATCAACAGAGAAGAGGATAAAATGCAGTAATTACAGGAAAAGTTGTCCATTGAAAAACATTACCCAAATCTGTCACAACAGAAAGCAGAAATACAGAAAGGAGAGATAGACCCAGGAATAACCCTGACAAGAACTCAGGGAATAAAATTCATGGAAAAAAGCTCATTTGATAGAAGGAAGATCATAATCCACCAATGTAACATTCACAAACTACAGGTATTTTGTACATATTCATATTTACTGTACATACACATGTCCACGTGTCCCCCAGGATGCACTCAAAGAACAAAGGCAAGATAGAAAGAGATATGTTTTATACTCATTTATAGAAGTTTATTTTGCATATATTCATTTACAAATATGAGGACTTGATAACAATATTGGAGTTTTGCAGAAAACTAGTGCCATTGAATAAATGTCAGGCTTCCCTGTTTTTCCTGTTAATGGTCTCACATTAAACAATACACAATCATCAAGACCACAGGAAGAGAAGCAGCTAAAAACAAGCTTCCCTGCACAGCACACAGATTCTTCTCCACTGATTTAGTAAAGAGAATGGAATATTTTAATGATTTTTTTCTTTTGTCTGATTAGCTTTTGTATTAATGTTCAGCATCACTGATTCTAGACATCGTATCTCACTCTCTAATTTCTTATTGATTTATCTCATAAAACTTTGGATAGAAAACAATAAATCCTATTTTCTGTTATACTGAAGAATAAATTAACCTATTTTACTGAACAGTCCACAACCTTAAGGATTAACTTGTCCCACTCACTTAACCCAAAATAAAAATCTGACCCTTCCCAAAAAACTAAGTAATAAAAACATATCCCAGTCATCTGACAGAAAACGAAAACAAAACAAAAAAACCACCTGTCTTCTTTTGCTTTTTTTCCCTCTATAGAATTTGTACTATTCACACCTGGCCCTGTTCCTACCCACTTGCTTATTACCCCAATCAAATCTCTTGCTGGTGCCCTTCAGTCAAATTTTACAGCCTATTTGATTCCTTAAAACTGAGGGGAAACTGACCAACACTGAAGGGTTACAGTTTTGTTCCAAATAACCAAATTCATCCATGCTGCACAGTGCCAGCCATACCTTTTTCCTTACAGAAACATTCCAGATTAAATCTTAATTTTAGTTGCCTTGCCGCATTAAATTTTCTTTCAAAGTCATCTCAAGAGTGAATGATCTACTGGTTCTCTTCACCAAAACCACTTGAGCTTTTTACTTAGATATAATTAGATATAATTAGCAGATTTACTAGTGTCTTGGTTTGGAAAGACAGGTATCTGCCAGAGAAAGCTGGGGTTTCCCTTAGAATGGAGAATGTAAACCCCTCACCCCTGCCAAATTATAATTTTGCAATTAAGGGCTTTCAGGCAAAGATTTGGGAATAGGAATAACAGTTCTTGACTAGGAATATTAACAATAAAAATGTAGTAGAAAACAAAACCTGCCCAACCAAGCAAGCAAGCAAGCAAACAAACAAACAACAATCCTGGAAAACCCTGACAGAGTCAGAGCTACAACCTGACACCCTGTTGGTCAGGGTGTTGGAAGCAGTCCAGAGGTAAGTCCTCCTGGAATGGCAGATGTGGTTCTGTTGGAGTAGAGATGATCCTGTAGAACAAGAGTCCAATGATGAGAAGGTGAGAAGGGTTTAGTCTTCCTTCGGGAATCAGGTGAAGCCAGATACCTTTGTGTTCCTACGTCTCAGTTTTTATCCAGGTAGGAATGGTTGGCTCCCTGCACTGGGTGGAGCATCTTACAATGGGAGGGTATAGTTTGGAGCTGACTGCTTTGGGGAGGGTTAATGACCCATTAGCAGAAAATATCTCCCTGGAGGGAGGATGGATGGTGAAAGAGATAAGAAACACTGCCCCACCTGGCTTTAAGAGTTGGCCCATTATCAGAAGGCATCTGCCCCCTCCCACCCCCTCCATCCTCCCAGAGTTACAAGAGATAAAGAAAAAAAAAAAACAAAACTACATCTCCCCAGCTGCTTTCAACAAATGAAATAGAATACACATTTTGGTTTCCATAACCCAAGACAACTAGTGAGGTTTTTTTCCATTTTTAATGGGCTTCCCTGGTTTTATGAACAGGAAAACAAATAGGGCCAAACTGCTGCAGCATTTGGCATGAGGGTGTTTCCTCATGGATTTCAGGTCACTCTGTCATAAGGAACAACCCAGGGATTTAGGAGAAAGAACAAGGACTTCAGGTGTACTACCTTCTAAAGAAATATTTGAAACCAGAAGTGTCTCCAACTGCTTCTATTTTTTTGGAAATGAGACCACATAGATAAGAACCTCTCAGCAATCAAAGGTCAAGGGAAACTATTGCCAAATCGCTGTGAGATGAAAAGAGAGGAGCTGAAGAAGGGAAATATTTTTAAAATCTTCATTGTGAATTATATTTATGTCCTCTCAAACGAGATCTCTGAGCACCCTAATAAACAAAACAAAGCAGAAAGACTATATTTGATTTTTCTTTCCTAGAGACTTAAAAAAGAAGGTAAAAAAGCAGCCAGGAATGTGTGTGTGTTTAATTTAAAATGCATTTCCCTAAGGGTGGCATCTGACTTACTGTGTTATTGCTGGGGCTAGAAAAAAGCCTGGAAATGCCACGTCCCCTGCCATAAGTAGGGGAAAACACTCCCTATGCTGATTGTGGTTTGCTGCTGATAGAACAAAATCTGTCATGACAGAAAAAGATCTGTAAACATTTAGAGATGGAACTAATACAACGGTTTTCTAGAAGTAATCCCAATAGGCCTCTCACAGATTTGTCTTCATCTTTACAATGAAGGTGACCTCTCCTCAAGCAGAGACCAGCAGTTTCATCTAAAGTATAAAAGAAAGCGTACTGAAATGCATCTAGGAACAAAGAAAGCTTAAGTTTCATCCTAGTGAATACAGTGACTTTTATCAATTTTATCAGTCAATTTTTGCAAAGTCTGTGGAACTTCTGGGGTGGAACAGGATATATTGGTCCTTACTAAACAACATGAAAACACAGTGTGTGTTCATGCACTCTGTGTGTGTGTATACACTTGCTATGCAACATGGAAATGTATATATAGATATACAAAACAAAACAGACCGCAAAAGTTGATCGAAAGTCTGTTGAATTAAATGGTTCTGGAAACTTCTCCAGCTGTCAGCAGGAAATAATCACCTTCTTATG
Organism: Rhadina sibilatrix; assembly: GCA_013400275.1. Lineage (NCBI taxonomy): Eukaryota > Metazoa > Chordata > Aves > Passeriformes > Phylloscopidae > Rhadina > Rhadina sibilatrix. The sequence continues at coordinate 1,729 of VWYO01023827.1, read as the reverse complement.
TATTCTTGACTTTTAAGAAGGAGTATAACACCCTCAAAATAATACACTGAGTGCTGAAAACCCACTGAGAACTCCAGGTGGTGATGACGATGATCTTAACATATAGAGAGTAATTTGTATTCTGATCCTACAAGATAGATGTGGTAGTGTGGCTCCTGACACGTTGGATCTGCTGTTCAGACAAGTCCTCAAGGAGCAGCAGCAGCCCAATTAGGCTTAATGAATCACTTACACTTCTTGATCACTTAAGCCAATATTCTCTTTCCTGGATCCTTTCCTACTTTGATCTTAGACATGGAATAACCTCTTCCTATACCTGAGTACTTTTGATTTGGATAGGCTCATTGAAATGCACAGCTTTATTTATTTATTTTTCTTTGTTGGTTAATATTAGAAACAACCCTTACAAGTCTATACGCTTTTAATGTTTGTCTTCTTGAGGCCAAGTTGTTTCTGACCCACATGTAAAAATTTGCATTCACATTTAAGGAAAAAAAAGAAAATCAGCAGCCTGGGGAGAAAATTACTTTCATGTGATATGGTAGTCATTGTTCCATATGATATTCTACAAAGTGCTTCCTAATTATAAAATGTAGAAGGAAAACATAGATAATAATAGTCATCCAGCCTTTTCCTGTCAAAAGTAATTTTGCATTTCTTCATATATGTTTGTGTATACATTTGCATACTTTGTTTTGGGTCAAAACATGGTATGACTTAAATTAGATGTACAAAAAATTAAATGAAACAAATTTGATTTCTCCTGGGATAACTGCTCTACAGTCTAGGATGCACTTTAAGGCTTTATTAGAAAAATAATAAATGTTTTAATTTTTAAATAGTTTTAAATAGTGTATAATATAATTCTGTCATCAGGTTAGTGAGAAATGCCAGGTAGAGGTAGTTTTTATCCATTATGTTGCTGTTCTTGGGTGATTATAACAGACTGCTCTGTGTATAGGCAGAGAGAAGGGAATACCTTATTGTATTTAAATAATCTCTGTTTCTTTAACTGCTTGTAACAGAAACAGTCACCAAATTCTTGCTTCTATAGATGGCTGTAGTGGAATAAAACCTTTCATATTTTGTCATTGCAACAAAACCATCAGCCCTTCAAAGCAACAAAAGCAACAAAACTCCAATGCTTGTGTAGAGCTGGCTGGAGAGGAAGTTGCATGATGTAGTCAGAAGAAACACTAATTTCACTGATGCACATTAAAATCGCTTATGGCCTTTTAGGGCATAAGAACTTCAAGCTTAAGCAACACCCGGGCTTCATTAACCTAAACTGTCTCATGAAAGTACATGTGCATACATTGCTTTCAAATATCCAACATGAGTCTGTTTGGTTTAGTTGGGGTTTTTTTCCCTTTTTTTTCCCCCTGTAAGATGAGACAGTTCTGTCTCCTTTTCTAGTAGTTATGGAACTTGCCTCACAACTATAGCATCTGCAGCCTCCTCCATCTTTTGGAATCAAATCTAAATTTTTTTTT
>VWYO01023825.1:23700-44030 GCA_013400275.1 Rhadina sibilatrix | reverse complement strand
AGGCTGGGGATGGTGTGGCTGGACAGTGCCCAGGCAGAAAGGGACCTGGCGGCAGTGGTGACAGCAGCTGAACAATGAGCCAGCAGTGTGCCCTGCTGGCCAAGAAGGCCAAGGGCATCCTGGCCTGGATCAGGAATGGTGTGGCCAGCAGGAGCAGGGAGGTCATTCTTCCCCTGTACTGGGCACTGGCAAGGCCACACCTTGAGTGCTGTGTCCAGTTCTGGGCAGTTCAGGAAGGACAGTGAGGCGCTTGAGCAGGTCCAGAGGAGGCAAAAAAGGTGGTGATGGGCTTGGAGCACAAGTCCTGTGAGGAATGACTGAGGGAGCTGGGGTTGTTTAGCCTGGAGAAAAGGAGACTCAGAGTGACCTTTACTCTCTACAGCTTCCTTAAAGGTGGCTGTAGACAGCTGGGGGTTGGTGTCTCTCCAGGCAGCAACAGACAGAACGGAAGGACACAGTCTTAAGTTGCTCCGCGCAAAATATAGGTTGAATGTTTGGAAAAAGGTTTTTATGGAAAGAATGATAACATACTGGAATGGTCTGTCTGGGGAGGTGGTGGAGTCACCTTCCCTGCATGTGTTTAAGAAAACTAACTTCCCTGCATGTGAAAAGGTTGCATGTGTTTAAGAAAAGATTGAATGTAGCACTCAGTGCCATGGTTTAGTTAAAGTGTTAGGGCACAGGTTGGACTCGATGATCTTAAAGAACTCACCCAACCTAGTGATTCTGTCTGATTCTGTGTGTGATTCTGTGTGATCCTGGTTTTAGACACTAATCAACAAAACAAGAATAACACATAAAAGTCTCTTATGCTGATGAAGGTGTATCTTCATCCTTCACAGCTTCCAGCTTTGCTTAGAGGAGACCATCAGCTGGTGAAATGGTTTAGACAACTAAGTACTGTCTCATGGATTAATTTGGACTCTGTTTTCATGACCACTGATGCTGTTTACTGACATGCAATAAGAAAGAAAGATCATCTCAATAATTATTATTAAAATGCTTTGAGCTATGTGATCTGGCACCCAAAATAGGACTCATCAACATTAGAACAATAATGTTGAAATTTCACACCTTAAAATATGGCTAATGCTCCTGACTAATTTCAAGACTGTCAAGCACTTGGTAGGAATGGGTGGTAGTGGGTGTACAAGGGCAATTATTTTATTAATTCTGCTTCATAGAAAAATGGTAATTCCAATGAATTTTATAAAACCAGAAGTCTTAGAAAGGAAAAGGAAATTTACCCATACATCTGTTTTCATGAGTTCTTCTGAGCATAGATTCAAATACAAGGTTAATGTCTTCTGTGGAAACAGAATATAAATTACATTATATGTCAACAGTGAGTGAAAAGAAGTGGTGGAAGTGAAGATCAACCTATGTGTTTATGAAAAGGAATGATAAAAGGAACACTTCACACTCATAAATTGTCTTCAGACTGTTACAGGCAATGAAGAATGAAAATCTTGTTGAGGGGAGACTCAAATTTCTGTGATCTTCAAGAGTTCTGCTTCTGTTTTACAAATGTATACTTACAGAAATTGTATTGTATCTGTTATGTGTATGTGTGTTAGGGGTATACACACCTAATGTTAAAAAAACACCTAAAAATGAAGTCATTAAGGTCATAAGAACTTTCTGAATATGTCAGCTTCAAATGGTGTTGTACAAATTCTATTCTCCCTAATAAATGGTCTCATGCTCCCATAGGATGTGATGTAATGGACAATAGTGTTCATGTCCATGAAATCATGTAGCCCAACGGGAATCATAACAGAGAACTTGTAAGCATCAGCAAGGTTTTGAATGACTGTAATTAAGTAACCTACTTCTCCTCTTGTGTTCCACCATGACAGCTGGGGTCAGCAGCAACACTTGAGTCCCTAAACGTAAATGTCAGGGGATGTTGACAGCAAATTCTTAACAACAGCCCTTCACCTCTGGAATTTACTTCTCTTATTATAGCTTTGATAGAGCCCAGGTCAGTTGACAATCAAGATGTAGAGCAAGACCTTTCATTAATACTTCCCAAAAGAGCCATAAAGTTGCATTTTAATATGCTATTGTGACTAATTAGTTCATTAATTAACTAAATTAAATATGAAACCATATTCCGAATTCCCATACATTTAGAGATGATGGCTACAAACATTTTTGTTTCTTTTTTATTCAAATTCATCAAAATCTCTGAGAGAAGCTGTATATTAAGAACTTGAATAGACTGAAAACACAACAGACACACAATGTTTACATCTGTAATGAGAAAAGTAAAGAAAATGTACAGTAATGAGGGGTAATTTAGAGAATAATCAAAGTAATATTGTAATGACTACAACCAGCATATCATGCCTGAAGGGAAATATCCTGAAGGGATATCTTGCCTAAAGGGATACGGTCTATAGCACAAAAGCTTGGAGCCATTGAAACCCCTAGAGAAAGATGATAATGGCCCTACATAAAGTATAATTTATTTACAATTTGAGGAAGGCTTCCATCAAGTCCCTAATGACAGGCTCACTAGTTACATTAAAAGCTGTGCTGATTCTGATAAAGGCATGAAGTCAATAAAGTAGGCAAAAGGATCTGCAGTACAAGGAGAAAATGGATGTTGCTTACTAGGCAAGAATAGAAATAGAAACCTGGATAGCAATATAGACTTAAAAAATACATATTAAAAGAACTCTCAATACATGATCTCATGACAGCAGACAGATTGTAGTGACTACTAATAAGGAAGCATGATCTAATGTAGATCTAACAGCTCTATTATCTCGAAATATTGAGAGACCATTACAGAGATCCATTTGTATAACTTTTCTAGTATTTTATTCCCACTCATTATTTTCTTATGCTTTTAACTGTTTGTGGGAAAGGGAAATTGACGGGTCTTCTAGCTATTTTTTGCAGTGCCTCTGGATAAATGAGACATCTTTAGATAAATACAAATGAAAGGATAAAAGAAGGAGAAATTTTAAAATTGCTGAAAAGGACAATATACTACATGGAATAAATGCAAATAACAGAAAAGTGAAAAATAGTGTGTGAAAATTATTTTTATAAGAAATTAGTCTTCTGACTTTCAGCAATATAAATCAGGAGATAATCCACTGTTGTAAATAGTGAATAAAAAGGAAATCGCCACCAAAAAAAATCCTCATTTGGACATTTGGAAAAGGTTTCTACAATCCCAAAAGAGAAAATTTGCCATCTGATTTATTTGTAGAGTTCATAATAATTTGTGCTTATTTCTTGTCACATTTGTGGTGGTTTTAATTAGTGTGATTTTTGGTGAGGGGGAAAAAAGCCAGCCATGGAAGTGGTTTTTCTGTGAGGAGCTGCTAGCAGCTTCCTCCACGCCTGGCAAAACCTGTCACTGGCTAGCTCTGAGAATGGGCACCCTGCTAAGTCAATTAGAAAAGCTGGTAATGCCTCTATGATAACATACTTCTGACGGAAAAAAAACATGGGAAGCTGTCTTGCTCCCCACTCTCTAAGGAGGCATTGGGAGGGAGGAGGGCTGTTGAGGCCCTTCCTGGCAGAGCTGGGGCCCCTTCCTAGAGAGTCTGTCACTTCAGACATGAAAATCCCACCAATGCTGTCCTCCTAACAGTTATGCATGGTCCCCAAGTCGTTCTGAATAAGCACTGACATTTTAAACTCATGCCCTGCTCTCACAGTGATCCTATTTCTATCCCATTATGTATCTCTAATATTTGCTTAAAAGTCTATCACAAGATGTTTAAAGAGACCATAAAAAGTAATGAAATTTTTTTTAAAGGGACCAAGCATCAAATATAGTGTAAGTGGTGTTTTTTCAGTACACCATGATTTTATAAGTGTAAACATTTGCAAACTACCACCATAGCAGCTACAGCCAATTCACCTGAACTTGTGGAATATTTAAGACACAAAATCTGATTGCTGGTTTGCTTGGCAGGCCTTAGACTACAGAGGGGATCTCCTCGAGATAAAAGAATGGTTTTTTGCACTCTTTGATGGCATCAAAATTTCTGTGGCTTGTGGAATTGAATAGTTCAACAAATTAATTAATTAGAAGAGAACCATCAAGGTTTTTATCCATGATTTCTTTTAGTTTTTCACAACTCAATACTTTTCATAACAATCAGCACAGAAAAATTCTTTACCTGATCACTCTACAGGGTATTTCCTCTGGAACTGAAACCTTACACTTTCTGCCCAATGTGACTATTAAATTTCAGGGCTGAAGCATCATTTTCACTGAGTCCACTAATTCTCTAATTATTTTATGCAAAATGGGTGGTACATCCTTCAGGCCAGGAAGGTACCTCCAGGCCAGAAAATTCTAAACAGGGCTGAGGATTGGAAGATCTTGATAGGGAACAAATAAACTCTGTGGAGTTGGAAATAGCAGGTTTCAAGCTCTATCTTCCCCTTTGGGATGCGTATAATTTTAAAAGAGTGTACTTACTTTACAGCCTAGAAAGGATTTAAAATTCTACACTCCCTATGGAGATACAGGAATCTTTATGAAGATTTGTATACTCCTAATAGAGATGCATATATGTCAGACATTCCTCTCTGAATTTCCTATACCCTTGTGTTCCCATGCAGAGGTATCTGCTAGAGGTGACACCTTAACAATTAATAATTCTTAACAATTTTCATGAATTCGATAAAGAATTCAGAGACCTCATTTAAGGTTTTCAGTACTGGTCTAAGAAGGAGGCATCTAAGGATTAAGAAATAGCTACAACACACAGCCTATACCGATCTATGATTTTTGTCTAGTCCCTCAGAAATAGAAGCAGGACCTGAAAACCTAAGGTGTTCAAATGACTACATCTTGACCTTTTTATCCTTGAGCAATCAGTAAACTTGAGGTAGAAAAATGTCAAAGGATGGCCTAAAGAGCAGGAAATTGTGTGTGTAGCATGAGCTGCAGCAATCAGTCTTTATGAGGAAAGTAGCATTTTTCCAATAAAGTTTTATTCACAAAACAAAAACAGAAGCTTCAATTTAGAATTACAAGCTTTGAAAGGAAGAGCAGCAGGATATGAAAAAGAGAAGTTTGTCCACATGTAAAAGAACAAGCTGGAAAGACCCACCCTGATTCTAAAATTCAGAAAATGGAGAGCATGAAGGAGATTGGTATTTCAGAGGAAAGAAATGTAAATAAAATATTGACTTTTCATGGTAGTAGAAAAAGACGTTACACAGATAGTCTAGTTATCACATGTCTAGGACTTCTTCACTCATGAATGCACTCTTTGGGAGCAGTAAGACAGCAGGAAACAAGGGAGATATTTATTTGAAGCTGTAAAAATTGGGAATAAGAAATACTGTAATCTTGAACATCCATCAGAGCATAATTGCTGTTTTCCATTTAGTGGCGAAGTATGACTTTCCAAGGACTGCTGGAAGTATCAACATTTCACAAGGGCAGCTCTGATGATGAGGGATGGTCCTGGTGTCCTAGTCAGAAGCTTTAATATCTTTTATCCTCGCCTTGCCTTCATCCCTTGCAATGCCACGCTGCCAGTTATAAAAGCTTGGTGTAATCCCCAGGGTTTATAGAGAAAGTGCATTAGGTGCAAGGAGGGTAAGGCAGACATTGGCTTTGGCAGTTTGTGTGAACTGATGAAAAGCAGCAGCTAACTCCCACAATAGAGCAAAAGAAACGTACTCCCCTTTTAAATCACTATCCAGACAGTTCCAGAGCAACTAATCTGAGATAGAAGTTCACCACGTTTGTATACGTTAACCTACCTATCATTGACTTCCACTAGAAAATAAATACCTTCATTTTTTTCTGGGTTTGTATTAATTCTGTAACTACTTCTACAAAGTCAATTATGGTTTAAAACCCGAAGTCTAATAAAAAGAAAATTGAATCTTCTATAATGGAACTGTACAAAAAGTGAGAGGTAGTGAATTTAACTATTTGGGATTCTGACTTTGACACACTTCTGGAGCTGAAATCTCATCAGGAAAGGGAACACAATTAAAACAGCCCTCTTGCATTGGTTCATTCACATTAAGTATGACAAGTTGCACAAGCAGAAGAATCTCAGCCTAGATTAGCAATACCATTTTTTCACGATGTGCAAGGAGAGTAAATGGCATGCAGTTGAAGCATGGTGCAAGCAAGCACAATGACTTACCTCTGGGAAAGGAAAAAACAAAAACAAAAAAACAAAAACAAAACCAAAAACAAAAACAAAAACAAAAACCTCACCTAGTTTTGGACAGTAAAATAAAAACTGCAATTGATTAAACATTCACTTGAAAAAATTTCATCCTTCTAATAACACAGCTTCTTCTTACAGCACTACTATGAATTCCTCTTCTGCTCTCTTGAACTTAAGTCATGATGTATCTAAAAGCTAATAAGATCTACAATGGAGTTTTTTACTAGATTCATTACAGTTTGCTGTCAAGTGGTCAAATCCACATAATTATTTTCTACCAATATCTTTGTGTACATTCCCTCTGACTGCATACCACAGCTAGTGGCATATTTAAAGGTACTCAGCAAGTCATTAAATGATTACTATTAATAAAATTCTTTTGAATCAAAGTGAAATACAATAAAATCAACTCTATTTTTTTAAAAAATCCTTCTTTTTAAGAGGAGTTTGAACCAACAAAAATAAGCCCATTCTGATTATATTCCTTAACTGCTACTGACAATGTTGTTATTTAGTTGAAAAATAAGATCTTCATTGAACTATGAAAATAGTCTGACAACCCATAATTCAATTAAAAAAAATTATTCCTTCACCATCGTCATTTGCATCAAGCAAATTTCTTGAATGTGATCTTCATGCCAAGAAGATATGTCTCTCTTTTTTGTTTTTTCCTCAGAATCCTTAAGTCACAATATTTCAGAGGTTGTTTTGCAAGGATGCTGTACACGTAAACACAGGATTCTTTTACTTTTTTCGTCTGAGAAATAACAGTGCCATGAGACACTAATTATGGACCATGCAAACAAACCATAGTGTGTACCCTAAAGTCCTTATCTAACTTTACAGCAAGTCTCAAAAAATGTGGATAGCTTCCACATGTATTTTTCTTCACCGTTGGCTGCAGGTATGGAGACCCATTGGCTAAATAAATCCCAAGGAAAGACACGAAGCCTTAGTGCATAAACTGTTGCTTGTTAATGGGCTTGAACGGTTCACAAAGCCTACAGAATTGTCTGCCTCTGACCTTAAGACAGTCCTAAATCAATTCAGTTTGACAGTATTCAGCTCTTGCTAAATAGTGACCCAGAGACTGATTTAGGTCTCTGGAGATTAACCAGACCAGCTTGTATTCAACAGTAGCTCTAGTGCTTTTCTTCTGCTGGGAATCTCAGCAGAAAATGTTCCAGCACATTTAACATATGCACTCTGTGTGTGCATACACTTCCACAAATGCACAGACACTTCAAATGCTTTCAATTATTTTAGAGTTCAATATTATACCAACAATGCATATCAGTTATTCATTAATAACTTTAATAAATGAGAATATATGCTTGAAAACAGAAAACAAGTCCATTACTCTTTGAAGGCCCTCGTTCCTTTCCTGCATGCCTCTTTTCACGTTGTCCTTGCACACTGATGCTCAGCCCCTCAGAGGGTTACAATGCAAGCACCCAGCATGGTGAGGATGCTGAAACTGCAGTGGGAATAATTTTGTCACTCCCTACATGTTATGAGCATTTTGTACTTTCTTCCATCATACAACAGACCTAAACCTCTGCAGTGCTACTCTGACACAGCAAAACCAAGGGAATGTTGTAAGAGAATACAACAAGGAAATATTTTAGGGATGTTTCTAGTGTTTTTGTGTTGAAGAATGCCCCCATTTCCATGATAAGAACTGCCCATGCTTCTTTGCAAAGCAGACCATTGCAAATGAGCTGTATCTTCATTTAGGTAATTGCTAAAAGACTTCCAGCAGATTCTCCTATTCTGATGTTGTCTGTTTCAGCACCACACTAGCTTCTTAAGAAGGGTGTTGTTTTCTAACGCCAAAGCAACCTGCAACACCACAAGACTTTATGAAGGAAGGGTTTTATTTACTGACCAGCTAAGAGCATTCCGCATTGCTACAGTTTTGTCATGGCTCATACTGATGAGTCAGCTAGCTTGTCATTGCAATGACTGGAACTAGAGAACAAATGCAGTTTTGAGAAGTGTTGCATTGCCTCACTCCACTTAAATTAGCTAAAACAAGAATTTAAAATATCCACAGCCATCTTCCTCTGTGTGAGCAGTGTGTGGGGCTAAACAGCAATAGTATAGGAGAGGAAGAAAGAGGTTCATAAACAGTGATTTCATGAAGTAAACATGAAATTGAGTGAAACAAAAAAATCCCAACACTAATATTTAGACCATATAAAGAGAGACAACATTTGGTGTGGATGAATGGCACAGAGAAACTGAGGAGCAAATGCATATAAGAGAGGCTAAGGACACTCTTGAGTGATGGAAACAGTGAAGTTCATTCTGAAGACATAGTTACCATTTGATTTATCCAAGTCACAGAGATGTGTACACAGTATAAAACCTGCAGCAGCTGTGAAAGCACTTAAATACAATACTTAGAAGCACTGGGATGAGAAATAGGCAACTGGTATTTACAGCAGAGAGTTGATCAAAAACAAGAAGGCTGGAGACAGAAATGAGTACTATTTAAGAGAAGTGTATGATCATATTCACCTCAGGAATCAAATGGCTGGTGTCAGCCTGTGCCATTCATCTTGAGGTGGCTGTAATAAGTGATAATGATGAATGTAATCCACACAGCCAACAGCTTTGCTAGCAAGGTAAATCATATTTAGCATTCTCCATTTTTTTTAAGTATGTGCCCTAAATATTAATTTACAACCTTCCATAGCTCTTATCTTATAGGTCAATATTTTTCATTAACTAATTTTTAGTCTTTATATTCTCTTTATATTATCTTATTCTTCTGGATACTTTCAAGCAGCATGGAGCCCACTGAAACTTTTCAGATGTTGTTAAGCATTTACTGTGCAATGAATTCATATATGCAGTAAATTAGACTTGGGCCTCAAACAATAAAATATTTCCCAAAAAGCAACTTGACTATCTGAAATAAAAGATGGAACCATCTCTTAAAAGGGGAGAACAAGACAAAACAAGGGGACTTAATTACAGATATCTTTCCATAATGTCTGAATCTACTCTACTGGTAGCTGTCCACTACCAGTTGTCACAAAATACCGCACAGAACAAAAATCTTCCCATTATACTCATACAACCTCCAACAAATTCCTGATCTATAGGTATCATCTTTGGACTTCAGAAAATTTAGAGAACTTTTATTTCTTCTTATCAGGTAGTTTTTAAAAACCATGTATAGTGTGAGCGGTCACAATGCCCTGTGGCAAGGATGTTTAGCAGCCTAGATTTTCATTGTAAATAGAAAAATTTTTGTTTACTTGATGCAATTTTAGTTTAAGATTGGTATGGACAGTGAATAATTATTCATCTTTCTGTGTCTGGAACAACCTGACAGGCTTTTATTTACATTCTTCTGTCTGTACATCTTTTAATTTCTCTCACTACAGATTGAAAAATCCCACTTGAGTAATTCTTAACTCACATGGAAATGGTTCCATTCCTTATGTCATCCATGTTGACCATGATTCTTCTTTCTTTCTGCAGTTTCCCTAATTTCTACTTCATCCTGTTTTTAATTGAAAAAATTGGTACTGCACTCAGTGCTAATGATGCAGGTATAAGTGGATTTGTACAGCAGCATTATAATTTCACAGTTTGCTTTCTAATCTTTCCCTACATAATCCTAATACACTATTCTAGTGGACCATTTACTGAGAACTGAACTGCCTTTTTCATTTAAACTTCTATAAACCTAGTGTCTTCATTCTAAATATTAAGATATGTTGTAATCAATATAATCCATGTTCTTCCTTAAGAAATATTCTTCAAGAATGAGCAAGCTATTATCTTCTATATGTTAAAAAAAAAAAAAAATCAACTAAATGACCCCTTTCCTTGCTAAGAAATATATTTTAACTTGATATTTAGTTTGAACACAGTAACCATTTTGGTTTATTCTTTGGGAATTTGGCTTTGTTTACATAGATATTCCTATATATAATACAGACAACTGAATCTACTGAAGATGTCAACTTGGAATTTGCAAGACTTTTTTCTTTCAGCAAACTTCTATGTGGTTTATTCCTAAACAAAACAGTCACCTTAAAAAAATGCACAAGAGGAACATCTTGCCGTATTTCTCCCCTCTTGTGCACTTTTCCTGCATTCATTACCGTTATTGTGGACTGTAATTTCTACATCAGTATTTAAATGGACACCCCTATGAGAACGATGCTACCTTTATTCTCTTGCTTTTTTTGCAAAGGTTCTGGAATTTTATTCAAAATTTGGTAAGATGTCTTTCTTAATCCTTTTTCCTTCTTCAAGACCCAGAGTTTCACCTATCTATTCTTACTATTTTGACAAGAAGAGCACGCCTAATTTCCCTGGAAAAAGCATTCCAGCAGCTCTTTTCACCGACTTATGTCTCTTAAGATTTCACAGAATCACTGAGTATACATTTCTGTTAGGCCACTACAATTTTAAGGAACAGCAACTCTTTTGATCACATTACATCTAGACAGAATCGGAAAGCTTAAGGAGTTTCGTCACCAGATCTTTGGACACTTTGGTTCACACTGAAGGCATAGATCACAATTTGGACCAAACATCTCTTGAGTCCACATTGCATTGTGGCTACACAGCAGGAACAGTTAGAAAGGGAAGGTTTGCAAGACTGGGAACTCATTCTGTTACTGCCAGTACACACACATCATATACAGAGGAGTTACAGCAGGACATTACTGGTGATTAAATGAATTCTTAAAGCAATGACTGTACATCAGCGTCATAGCCAAACCCAGTTGTATAGCTATGCAATAAGACAAAATAACACAGTTCCTTAATCTTATGTCCAATAACAGTATGATTCAGTGTAAGATAATGTATCAAATAGTGTATCCTACTCTTTTTGGACATTAATCTTGACAGAAAAATCTTTAGCTTTGTATGGATTAGTCAATGCAAATTCATTAACTACTTGTCAGGCTTCTAATACAATCTGCCCTGACCCCAAAGACTTGACAGTGTAGTGTTAATCAAATCTACAGAAGTTCCCATACAGACAAAACAATCTGTTTTAGGTTAGACAGACTGTCTTTCCCCAAAAAGGGACAAAAAAATGCTTGGAATAAAGTATATGAGAAAAATATTTTAAAATATAACTTCACTTTGTATTTTTTCAAGTCCTTTAATATTAATGACATTATTCACAGTTTTCTGTATAAGGTAAGTTTCAGTTTGGTTATTTTTAAGTTGCATCTAGAAAACAGCCACATCTTTAAGGTAGCAAATCTACTTTACAAAAAATGAAAGGAAAACTTCAGTTTCAAAGAATACTGTTTTTTACAGTTATTTAAGGGAAATTGATATAAATTCACCCTACACAGCTATTTTCTATGTAATTCTTTGATCTTATTAGAAAAATTAATGGTCACTGAACCCAAAGATACATAAACACATGTGGTAGAAAGGGTGCACAGTATCTGTCTGCCTTGAACTCATAAGCCCAGAGGATGAGAGACTCACTTGCAACTGGAGTAATGAACAGCATCTCTTAGCTCAATTTTGTCTCTCGGACTTGCAGTCCAAAATAGAACATATTAGCCCTTTTACTTCTGTATGCTTGCAAACCATAGTGTTAGCAGTCTAACAAATACAGCTCACAGCCACATTGTAGACCAATCTCATATTTAGTTTTAACTTGTACATTTTAAAAAATCTTTAAACAATCATCAATAAAATTTGTCTAATCAGTTTTCTCAGATACTCCCAAAAAGAAAAGTAAATAATGACTTAATTGTCAAAATAATTCTGCTTAATAAGNGTCTAATCAGTTTTCTCAGATACTTCCAAAAAGAAAAGTAAATAATAAAGTAAAAAAAAGTAAATAAAAGTAAATAAATTGTCAAAATAATTCCGCTAAATACAAAAATATATTTTTTCTTCACTTTGGTCTTCGCAGCAAGTTTCAGCCAGAATAGTCATATGCAACAGCTTTCTTTTCAGGCATTTTGTTTTATCTATCTGACCATGACTTGATATATAAAACTTGCCTAGTACAATTGATTTAATTAATGAAATGATCAACTAATTAAATCTTGCTCTTCCCTAACCCATACCTTACTCTTCTCAAGTGATAAATTTTAAAACCAAACACTTTCAGACTTGCTATCAACAGCAGAATGTATTCATTGTCATAGAAGTCCTCTGTTCCAGATGCAGCTAATCACCAAGGAAATATGCCATCAGGTACACCACTACAAGTTTTGTACCCTTCATCCAATTGTAGCTATGACTGTTTAGACAAACCAAATATGAAATAAAAGTAAACTTACGAGCATACTTTGGTATACAGTCAATAGAAATCTACATGTAAGATTCATTAATAATATATATAGTAATTTATAATATTTTTATTATTCCTATAAACTTCTTGGGTAAGGAAGTAAACAATATTTCTCTTATTGTTCCTGGAAATTAAAGGAATATGAGAAGGATTTCAGTGCAGAATTATTTTTATAATCTTTATAATCTCTATTGTTTTTAGAGGCAAATATCGTGTAAGTTACACTTTTCATATATTAAATCAAGCACTCAAACTTGTGTATGTGAATATCTTAATCGTCATGAAGAGCATTCTGCAGTCAGTAATGGTGGAAACCTGGAAACTCTATATTGCTAGTGAAACAATGTTCAGTATTAACTCTCATGATATTGTAGCTCCAGAAACTACTTGATTAGGGTGATATTTCTTCTGCTATTAAAGGAAGCAATAAATACTGAGATAAACAAAATATTGGTTCCTAAGCTATGCATAAAGCTTTGAAGATAAGGATAAAATGAAGACCTGGATATATTAATAGATATTTTTACTGCCAGTGGTTAAAATTCCATAATTAAGATTTCATAATCTTGTGCAATATCACACCAGACACACCTGATAGCAAAAGCAAGCATAATTTTAAAAGATATGAATAATACAAATCAAGTAGGCCAATTTCCTCATTTTACCTCTAACCCTTGCCTGTGACAATACTGAAATTCCTGGATCTGGGAAAGCAAGACCAAAAATTAAGACTCTTTTTGCAATACAGATTGAGAAAACTGGTTTACACTTGAGATCATTTAAGTGAAAAACATATGTAAAGAAAGAATAAAATAATCTATGATATTAAAGCTCTGATGAGATTTGTTTGCTCAAAAATGCTGTAAGGCAGTACAAAAGATGAGATCTCAGGATGGCGTGGGAAGATTCATTACCTGAGAAAAGGTATTGAAACAGTGGCAGATATATTGGAGTTGGAAAGGAACAGTAGGTAGCAAGTTGGTCTGAAATACCAGTTAAACTAAGCTAATAAGAAGAAATTCTTGCTTATAGCTTCTACTCCTCTTGAACCAAACTTCATAGAACTACTTTTCATGACATGTGCAGATCCAGTAGTCTTCTTATCCATTTCTAAGCCTTTTTCATAGAGACAGAAAACGTGACAACATAAAAAAGGTGTCGCAAAAATCAGAAACAAGTGTTTTTTTAAGAAAAACCAGTTTCACTAGAAAATCAAAACCCCATTTTAAAACAATTGCATGATAAAAAAGGGAAGGAGCAATGCAAGCAAGTATTGGCTTGCTACCTACCAAACTACTTTTAACTACCTGGTTATCATTTGCCCTTTGATGCATTTGGCTACTACGGAAATCACCTTTTTCTTTGGATTTCCATCTGTTTATTCACTTCACTGTTTTTATTTCCTTTTACAAAAAATCTTTAACTACCTCTTTTTGCACGTACGGTTGTTTATGGATTTATCTTCATAAATGAAGGCTGTATTTTTAAGTAATTTCATTAATTTCTGACTTATTAGGAGGGTTCCCCCCTCCTCCCCCTTTTATGCTAGCTTCTTAATACCTTTTTTTTTTTTAATATTCTGCTAGTTATATTGGCTATCTTAAGACATTTTCCTCTGACTGTAATTCATCCAGAGATTTGCCTAGAAGGGATTAAATGTATAAATCTCAACCTTGTTATCACCTAATTTCATGGTTTGTTTTACCTTCAAAAAGAAATGTCTTTAAGCCCATGAAAGTAATTTCTTGCATAGTCATTAGATCTGCACTTAATCACATGCACAGTTTTGAAGGTTCTCTACCAGATTTTCTTTACTGCTGAGAGATACCTCTGACACTGAGGTGAAGCCATAGATAACATGTAGGCATTTGGGGATTTCTCTGCTGAACGTTTCAAAGATCTGTGTAACACACACCCAGGTGATGGGGATGGGACTGCTGCTGGATGTTGAAGGTATATACCACACTTCACATTCAGATTAACCAGATGTTAAGAAATGAAAGACCAGTGCCAGATGAGACTATCAAAATGCTATATATAACATTTAGCACCTTAATGCACTGCAACACGATGCTTTAGAAGTAATAAAAGTCACACAAGTTTTTTCTGAAGTATTTAGGTTATCCAGGACTACTTTGTGCTCAGTCACATAGGCTCTTTTGAAAAACTTTCCCAGAATAATTTAGGAAAAGGCTTTAATAACCAAAAGCAAATAAATTAAAACATAATCATCTTTTTTAACTAAACTGAAGCAAACAAGTAATCACCATTGTCCCAGTTATTTACCCAAACAGCTTAATTAATTTCTGAGTTGAGAACTGCTAATGACTCCCCTTGTCTTTTACCCAGACACCCACCCTGAACTCTCAAAGAAATATCAGGGCAGGGAAATTGCTCTCTCCTGTCACCCCTTTGCTACATGAATTGCTGCCACACACTCGTTCTTGATCAAAGACCAGGGATCCACTCTGCATATCGAGAAAAGGTTCTTGGTCCCTATGCACAGAAGATCAGCAAACTGATATTAGTAAAACAGCTCTTCTAACTTGGAGTGTGCTTAACTTCTAATAAATTAGTTTGCTTCTCTAGAAAATGATTTTACATGCCTGGTGTTTCCTTTGCTTTTTTATTAACTCATATTGTATCTGACACCTACCTTTTCATGTCTTTTTCCTGCTATGATATCATTGACTGAAGCAGGGTATTCCTTACTGAGTAAGTATGATGAAAAAGGGTGAAGCCATATCGATGTAGATACTAACAGAAACCAGAACCAAGGAATTTCTGCTTTGTGAAACCAATCACTGAAAGATCTAAAAACTTATTGCATTTACATTCATTAAAGGGACAGAACTTCAAGAAGACATTCTTCTCTCAACATCCAACATGAAACAAATATCATGCTCCTACTCTACTTCCTCAAAGAAACAAAAGAGTTGTGGTCAAAAAAATTTTTTAAAAAAATCTACAATAATTGGTTTCAATATCAAAATAGGTATGTATAAACACTATAGAAACATTTCTGGGTTTAGTTTTGTGGAGGAAAGCAAAATGTATCTCTGTCTATCTCTAATGTCTATAGATGCACTTTTATTTTTATATTTTTAATATTTATTTAAATATATGTAAAATAGATTAAATTGCTAGCAAGCAATAGGCACTCATATTTTCTAATAAAATTAATTGAGACCATCTTAATATACACAAATAAAATAAACAAATTTAAATAACAAATTTTCAAATGAATGAATTCAACATATAAAATGCTTCCATTTATTTTCTGCTGCATTCTGTGTTCTCATATCAGTCACCAGTGCTGAAAACCAGGACAAGATACTGAAAGCAAGTATCTTGTCTTTTTCTTCTTATTTTAAGAAATCATCTTTACCCCATTTGAAACATACTATTTTAGTTAAAAACAAACCAAACAAATTGTATCTTCAATATAAATACCAGTGTTTTGAAACCACAATGACTCTTCAATGTCACTGTTAAGAAGTCACCCATCCCCATAGAGAAAACATGACTGCAACCATCCTCATAGAGAAAATATAATTGCAACATCCTTTTCTACAAGAAATTTGAAGATAATGTGGGGAAAGCAGTTGTGGAGTAGAAAATTATTAAAGAGAAATAGAACCATTTAAAAACAGCAAAACATTTCCTATTACACCAATTGAACTGATTGCTTCAGAAGAGCATGTGCCTCACAGGGGTCTAGCATTTACCTTCTCCCTGTGGGCACTTGTACTACTTTTTGGCCTATATCTGCTGCAATGTAAAAGCTATATTTTGATAGCTACTCTCTTAGAAAAGATCCTGTTCCTGGAGAAAAATTTTAATAGAGAAACTGCATCCATTTCTGGTTGTATCTGTTTATGTGAGACCCATAGTGTGCAGATGAAGAGATTTTCACCAGTATGTCACAAAGCAGGATGGGTCTCCAGTCATGCAATCATGAAATTTACTAAATTAAGAGAAAAAAAAGGATGTAATTACCCATGAGAGTTACTCTCTCCTATACTGAAAAAGAAATCCTGACAGAAGAGTTGTCCTTTAACTCTTTTACCCTGGAGATGTCACAATGTTCTTCTTATTTGTCTGTCTTGCCACATATTCTCAAGGAAGTAACCTCTGACTGAAAAAAACACCCTCCTTTTGGACTTATTAGCATCCTTGAAAGAGGTATATGTACCAAAGTGAAGTGATCAACTGAAAATACCAATTCAGAATTCTTTTGAATGCCCTGTAAGAGCAAGGCTTGACCCTAAAGGTTTAGGTTAGTTATATATCTGACTCCTCCCATTTTTAATAGTTTATTTACTTGATTATAAGGTTATCACTATTGATAGAAAAGAACTATTAATGCAGACATCTTCTCAAACACTGTTTCTTCTCAATTGACAGCCAGAAAAATCACATTATTTCATTTTTTTCTTTAAATTTAATAGCATTTACTCAGACTGCAATTGATTTTTCATAGTGAAAAATTAAAATCTTTTCCCAAATGTTCTAGATCTGTCAAGTTAGTTTAGGGAAGTCTCAGAAAAGGGTCTGCAGTTAGTGTGGGAATTGGGTGACATTACTGGCATTCAGATGTAAAGGTGAATAGAAACAGAAACCAGCAGTATACACTGGTTCAGGCTGGAGCTACTACTGCTTTTTAAGTCAGAATGAACTGGTTGTGCTTTGGGATCCTTCTTTCCCTCTCATGATCTCATCATCCCACATTACTTGGACAGTTGCTAAGTTGTTTCCTTGAGTTTTCAACCAGATTTTGTTCATTATACATCGTTATTTTTATTTTCTCAGGCATGGGAAGTTTGAGTGTGTCTCTGTTTCTGTACTACATACGTGTGAACAACACTCTCCGTGATGGATCATGCTCCGTGCCTGTGCTTGGTTGTTCAAGCAGTGTCTGGTTTTGAATTGGCAATCTTATCATGAAGAAACATGTCTTCTTCAGTTCAGAGCCAAGTACCTTATCTCACCTCTGAGACTGCATATCAACCTGAAGGTCTGAAATGAAATGACTTCAGCACGATCAGATCAATTTGCTGTGAGAAGCCCACAACACAATACGAGCCCACATAACTCAGCTGGCTTTGGCAGCTTGCTCAGGGGAGAGCTGGGCCTACATGTGCAGGAGCACTGAATTATTTCTCCTCTCTGGAGATGGAGAGTCAGAAAGATCTCTTCAGGTCAGGGTTGAGGACTCACGAGGAAGTCAGCAGTGAGGCAGCTAAATTTTACTTCAGTATGCTAGGCACTCAACACTTTTCAAGGCTAAGACAGTGAAGGTCAAGAGGCCAATCTTCTGAAAAGCAGATATCACAGAAACTAATATGACGCATCCAAATGTGCCTTCCTAATTATCCTACCTAGTAAGTGTTTTCTCCTAAATTAGAGTCCTTTCCTTTCTTGGACAATAGTATCATTTATTCTCTGATTATCCTGCACTGAAGAGCTCAAAAGTTTTGTCTTTTTTTTTTCCTTTTTAGACAAAAAATATTGCCCTTCATAGACTTATTTCATGTTAAAAACATGCTTGACTAGTTTTGACATTTAGCATGCATGGAGCAACACAATATATTGTTTTCCTTTATTACTGACAATCAAGTTTTACTTTCCTTTCTGTAGCAATAAAAAGTAGCTTTAGCAGTACATCTGTCAAAATAGTTACCTCCTAGGCCACCAAATTTAGTGTCAGTATCTGCTTAGTATTTTAATTTCTGTTATCAGTGCCAGAAGAAAGCAGATGACAGTAAGACCATGTACTATGCAGCTCTAAAGTTACAATAAAATAGTAGTTTTGATTTGGAGTCAATCCCTAAATGTGTGCAAATACTAAGTCAGATTGACAGTCATGTTAATGCTTAAAGAAAGGACTGATGTATCTAAGTTTCTGATGTAATTAAATACAAGTTTCTATAAGATAAGCATTGGTGTTGGTGCAGCATTTTCAATGATTCTTTTTAGTTTGGATCAGTTTGTAAGGTATTGATGATCATCAGGTGGATTGGGTTTGTTTTGTTTTAAATCCCAGGTGTCATGAGTTGCTCTCAAACCATAAATAGATACATAAAAGGGCCCTTAAAATTATAAGCATTTATCACTGAATTAGTCAAGCTCTGCTGAGAGGGGGACTGGACAGTTTCAGAGAGCTATACTTTTTTTTGGTCTCCCTTCTTTCTTTTATATATAAGCCTTAACAGGCTGGTGAAGGGGAGCTTTTCTAGTAAGTTAACTAAACCTCCTATTTTAGTACCATCACCTCTATCTGCTGCTGGGAAAAATAGGATAACTACCCTTTGAACTGGGACATACTTGGTATTTTTCTGCAGCTTTAAATTGAATTAACAGATAGAGTATGTCTGTGTTCGATGGGGAAGAAGGATAAAAAAAAGAAATCACAACTTTTTCAAAGGCAAGAAATGTTGCATGAAGGAAGCATTACTTGAGAGTAATGGATAAAACTATTTTGCTAAGCCCCCCTGCCCCTTTTACCCCCGCTCTTGTTATCAGCTTGGAGGCAGGGAATATCTATTCTCCTTTCACTTACCCACATTCTCTCTGACACCTTTCACTTACCCACATACATTGTGTTCCCCATGGAGTTTTTCATCTTGTTGTAAAAATGACACTTTCAGGGATATGACTGTAGAGGCTGAAGTGTTGATTACCTAGCATTAATCATTTCTGGAAATACCAGTCTCTAAAGATGCTAGTCCTCTGGGGTGCATATAATATGCATGGAGAGGAACAGACTGACAGCGTGTGTGGGAGTGCGTGGGACAGTACATATTTACTCTTGGCCATTTTGACATGATTTATCCTTTTGTGGTCACATTTTAAAAATATTGTTGACTTCCTATCCTAGTTAATTAATTGAAGAAGCCATCCTCTTTTGGTGTTGCTCTCCACTGGTTTCATTAATATGTAATGAAATTTCCCTTTGTGCCTTTATTGTCAATGTTCGAGAGCATATCTGCCGGAAAAGCTTTATACTGTCGGTCTGGAATCCCACTTCCCTCTCAGCTGCTTTTCTCCATATTGATGGCATACAGGATAAACAGAACAAGTTAATTTGTAATCTTAGATAGAAAATGATAGCTGCACTGTTTCTGTCATTGAGCACTCTGCCAGTTTAAACAGCTGATTAGTCAGCTTCTGTGGAATCGATCTGAATCAGTTCCACCTGCGTGCACCCACCAGGAGCCACTTTATTGTAAATCAATCATTCTGAAAACATCTCACAAAGGGGCCAGTCCTCACTAACAAGCCATCAATTTAAACTGTCTTTCTGGAGAACTCTAAGAATTAGAAGTGCAACATTTATTCAAAAATTATGGAGAAGTTGTTTGGGTTTTATTTTGTTTTTTTTTTTTTTTTTTTTCCCTCTTTTAAATGATAGCCTGTAATATTTGATGCTGGTGGTGGTTTTCTTACCTTTTCTACCTTTATTTTACTCCTATTCATTGGGACACTTTTCAGATATCCCAAAAGTGTAGGCACTTTCTCATCGGAAAAAACAATAGGTTTGGAATTTTAACAACAATGGATGGAATGGATGGCCTTTATTACTAGAAGGCAACATTAACAGTAACTCAGAGACTTTATATCCTGCCCTTGTGCCCCTTGGGTGTTAAGATCGATCCCCAGAGTCAGAGAAGTTCTCCTTATTCTTTGACATGATGAATTGCTGAATTTTGCCTGTGCAGAGAGTGGGTCTTCCAGCTGGCAGTGGTTGGAGAATCTGCCCCAGGGGAAAGATACAGATATATGACTTGGTCTCCAAACCCTTCCTTTAAGACACTTCATACTCCCCTAAATAAAAGAGAGTGGAGAAGGTATATTCT
>VWYO01023825.1:499-23645 GCA_013400275.1 Rhadina sibilatrix | reverse complement strand
TTTTTTTTTTTTATTGGCCTGTCTAGGCTTTTCACTTATGTCAACAAAAAAGCTGTGAGAATCATGTTTTCCGGTTGTTTAGAACCTCCAGAGTCTTATTCAGCTTGAGAAAAAAATATGGCAGCACTTAGTTTTCAAGGTGTAGAGCAAAATACTGTGCGCCATGTTACACCGTGTAATTACACGCTGCCACCTGATTGCATTGTCAACGCTGTCTCTGATTACAAGGTAATTGCTTAGTTACTAGTTTGGATGCAACGCCTTTCAGAGACTTGTGTATTAAACAAGTGTCCCACTCTTGGCAATGCAGTCAAAATAGAAGTTCAGTGAGGGCTCATATGATTGTACAGAAACTAATTTTTCACTTGGGTTACACTGAGCCTGATCTATCTCTGCCTAACCCCAGCTGAAATCCTCTCATCTGTCATCCCCTTTATTGTAGGATACTCTGGTGAGATGTCTCTTATCAAATAGCGTAGAGTATTCACAGCAAGTTCAGAGCTTCAGCTTCTCTCCTTTTGCAGGGAAAAATGTGAAAGACTAAAATGTTAATGGTTAAGGACTCAATCAGCTACTTGCAAAGCAGCAGGGGCTTTTCTGACATGCATGGTAACAGCCCAGGTGCAGAGAGGTGAGCACCAGAGGATGATCACCACAATCCAACCTTCGTTTAGCAAAAAATCGAGTTTTGAGATAGGTAATGGAAGAGGACATTAAGAAGCAGATCCTTTGAGGCAGGACAGGAGTGTTTATCAAACCAGTGTTCTCCCTTAGACAGCTGGCTCAGTTTAAACACATACCCACCTCTTTTAAGTGAGTCTCCTGCTCCTTATCTGACTTCTGATGCCATGTTCCTGTAGAGCTGGTCCAGCTGCTTGCTGAGTCTCCAAAGGTGCTTAAATTGCTTCCACTATTATGACAGGCTTGTGCTATGTAACAAAGATGGCCATTGTTTGGCCAACTCATATTTTTCACACAAGTTATAATTTTGTGAGTGTTGGCCATAATTTCTACTTAATTTATTTAGTACCATCTGATCATCAACAAAATCCCTGAGCTTATTTGTCTTCATGATATTCACAATGACAGGTTTTGAACTAAGCATGAGTACCAGATAGAAACTGTGCAAGAATGGCTGTGGTTTCCTGGAAGAGGAATTATCACAATCTGGGGAAGTAAAAAATAGGAGAATAATTCTTACACTTATTTAGGAGAATAATTTATTTAATCAACAAGTATTTGCTGTCTTGT
Organism: Rhadina sibilatrix; assembly: GCA_013400275.1. Taxonomy (NCBI): domain Eukaryota; kingdom Metazoa; phylum Chordata; class Aves; order Passeriformes; family Phylloscopidae; genus Rhadina; species Rhadina sibilatrix. The sequence continues at coordinate 22,394 of VWYO01023825.1, read as the reverse complement.
ATATCTTTATCCCAGTTCCATAGACCACTATCAGTGTGTGATACCTTGTCTTCTTGTCTGTGTCTACCTGTCCTTCTGTGACTGCTTAAAATGCAGTACAACCAGAGGATATAATATAATTTTAATATCTATTTTATATATTATATATTTTTTTAATGAAATACATTTTTTTAGTTGACGACCACTATTTCTAGAATGTTTAAACTGAAAGATAAAGTTGAGGAAAAGTGCAAAGATGGCTACTTTCAGATTATTTTATTTTATTACCACAGGATGCTGATTTAACATAAACTACATGCCCTGTGTTGGCTTTGCACAGCCTGGCTTTCGCTAGCAGGGCATTTGGCTAGTGTCAAACCATGACATGCCCACATTAAACTGATACCAAATCGTGAATGTTGCAGCTGAAAATATAATGAAAATTGCAACTTCTATGTGGTAGAAAAAAGTATTTTAATAGACAGAGATCAAATCATTAGGTTATTGGGAGAGGTTGTTATCTGTAAGCACCTGGCTCATAGTAGCTGCTTCTGAAAACCTGAATTGCCAGGTCTCTCTAGAACTCTATCTGACCCTCATGGCTGTCTTGCTGGCTGTGTTCCAGTGCCTTTCAGGATGGAATGGGACAATTCAACACAGAGTAATATGCAGAGCTATCCATCTTCCCTTTCCCATCAAATTGTTGATGCATTATGGACTTTTTTTCATACTTTTGATCAGGAAATGTGTAAGGAGGAGACTAGCAAAGTCATGTTTATCATAGAGCAGTGTGGTTTTATTGAGCATAACAAGTTTTATTTTTGCTGGAACCCTGATATCCCACTATGGGCTGTGCATACTGGCAGCCTGAAAGAGACTGCAGTTCTCTCCTGAGATGTTAGAGTTCCCTGGCATGGGATGTTGCCTTCCCTTATATAAAAGAAAGTTCTGGGCACATCCACCCTTTCAGAAGATTCCAGAGTATGGAAAAGCTACATTAATCAAGAAAAAAACAACTCAGAAGTACTAGGAGTTGCATTGCAGGTACAGCAAAAATTATTAGCATGATGACAGCTTATGCACAAGGGATCAAAGGGCATGAAAAATGGAAACAGCTCCATCTGTCCTTGCCAAAAGAACCTAGGGTAGAAAATCACAAATTTCTTACTGTATTTGGTACACGAGGCGTACGTTCCCCTCATTGGCTTGCTTAGATTTCCTATTTTAAAAAGACACTTCAGTAAAACTGCCATAATTTTAATCCATGCTTCAACATGGATTATTTTTTCCTAGTCCATCCATTCCTACTTTCTATTGTAGCTCTGCTACAATAGAACTCTAATTATAAGCACATGTAGCATAGCTTTGGAAGTCTCTTCATTCCATTTGGGACTTCATATTTACTAGTTTGCAATATCAATTGTGCTCAGTTGCAAACAAAATAAACTGTATTTACTTTAAAAGCCAATTCTGCAATCTTGACCTGGGAACTGGGAAAAACAGTTTCTTTTTGGAACTGTATTTTGACCCTGGAAGTAAAAGTCAAGAATTGGCAGAAATTTCCGTAGCTAAGTTGAAGCAACTCTTTAGTCCAAAGTCTAAAAGAGAATATATTTCAAAATAGTAAGCATTGTGTAAAGTAAAAAGGATTGTACTTCAGTCACTATGGTATTTCAGACCCAGCTGAGCTACAATAATAAAAAGTGTTTAAATGTATTTATATCAGTCAGGTGAGCAGATCAGACTTTGGATACATGTGTGAGATAAGCAAATCCTGATCTGTTACTTTAGCTTAAGTCATTTATTACTCCATTGATTTAAACAGGATTTCTGTGGACTTATCTAGTGTAACTGAGATCACACGCAGTAAAGCACAGTGAAGTAAAACTCAGCTTGATGTGAATGATGATCAACACTACTTGATCATCTATAACGTCTTCTTTTTTTTTAGCCAACACTTGATAATCTTGTCAATACTATTTGCTTTCTGACGTGTTTTGACCAAGACCACTGTTTAGCATATGTAGCCTTTTATTCTAGGCTGTATTTTATCAAGTTTGACTCAAGTAGGCCCCTCCAACCTCCTTTTGGCTCTGTACTCTAACAGCTCTGTGTGATTTAAACATAAAAATTCAGAATTTGGACTGAATTTAAAGGGTAGAAATAACTAAAGAAGATAGGATAGGTAATAAGATAAAAACACTTCAAAATCTGTTTCATTTTAAAAAGGCATCAAATGATGTCCTTAGAAGATCTTCTATTGTATCCTTTGCTTATACTAGAAAGCAGAATATAATATTTATTTAACATGGTGACTCTCATTGATTAGCTTATTTGAAAAGAGTTTTTTTCTCAGATTTTAGCCAGTAGTTTTTTGGCTGAGGTGGACTGCTTGCTGAATAAGTAGCACAGGAACAGAACTATCATGGGAATCCTTGTAGTTCTGTTGCTTACTGATATTGTATCATTGTTGGCTAAATGCAGAGGTGTGTGTAAAGAGGAACAACACTCTGCTTAGGCATCCAGTCCAACACAGAATTCTGCAAAAGGCTACTCTATTAATTACAAAATATATTGGTCTCACTAGCAAGAGTAACAAGACTGATCAATCCCCCTCAGCAATGAAAAATCAGACAGACTAAAACATTAGTGTGACAACAATGTATAGTTTGGGACCTAAGAAGTGCAGGGACAATAACAATAAAAATCCCCATTTATGGGGCACTTTATCAAACAAATCTCTCAGGGCACCAGAGAGTAAAAACATAAGAAAATGAAATCAAACAGAGCTATGGGCTTGATTGAAGGGAAATAATTGATCCTTTTTCCTAAAAACATAATGAAAAAAACCAAAACCTTCATCTCATGAGGTCTAACATACAAGTTCAAAACCTGTTTCTGATGTGCAGTACTAACACTCTGAAGATTTATTTTCTCACTGATTCCAGATTTGTTCTGGCAGGGCACAGAATAGGGTGCCTAAAACTCTAGATTGAAACTCATTTAGAGTATGCTTACTGCCTTCTAGTACAAAAGCTTATTCAAGTATTATAGAAAAATTACTTAAATTCAAGCAAAAGTACAAGAGATTAGCTGATATAATTTCTGATACTTCAGATATTATCTCTCCCTTTTTGATATGCCAACATCTGCCTTTGTTTCAGATTTAGGCAGGTGGCTCTACCATGTGACTGTACCAAACCAGTTCTGGTCTTTTTCCTGCTTTCCGTATCCCAAGTTCCTTTCTGTTGATACTGGGATTCCCATCCTGCATTCAGCTGCATGATGCAATTATGTCTGTAAATCCTTTTTTCTACCCTCTCCAAGTGCCAGAGTAGGCACTCCTCTTGGCAGATAGTCAGGGTGAAGATCGTTAAGTATAGAAAATGCCATCTCTGATGACAATCCACTGCCCACCCTCATTTCCATGCTCAGTGTGATGTCTATGTCAACTATCAGGTCCAATGAATAATAATAAGCTCAATAAAGCTTTTCATCAATATACTTACCCTGACATTCCCCACTCGTTGATATTTCTCCCATGTTTGCTTGAACAATCTGTTACTTCCAGTCATCTTTACTTGTATTAACTCAGGCACTGCATAAAGAAGTTGCCAGGCAAAAAAAGACATCTGTAAAGTCTTCACCATTGAGGAGCTTCATCAGGCTGATCAGCCCAAACTGCATTACCTCTTTTGTGTGAATTCTGTCTGAGCAGCACAGTTCAATGCTAGAAACTATCCAGTAGATTTAGCAAACAGACAACTATCCAGGCAAACAGTGCTTATGCCAGCTGATAGTCCAGAAAAATGAGCTGGTGGTCTGTGCAAGGACTATGTTCTTCTGTGAAGCAAGATAAAGCGAACAAACATACAGAAAAGCCTAAATATAGGTTTGATTTTTCCAAACCTGTAAATAAATTTCACTTCTGTGTATATTACAGGCACTTGCAAAAGAACAAATCTCTGTTACTAAAGGTAATGAATAAACTTGTTTTCTTTTCCTCATCCAGACAATTTAATCTCCAAGCTATAATTTTTTTTTTCTCTTGAAACATGTTGCAGAATGCTAATGCTTGTGGCTTTAGACAAGTTTGTAATAATCTTCTGTAAAAAAAGTGGTTGAATTTTATCTAATTTGGCATCAATGAAAAACCAGAAAGAAACGTATCCCTGAATGTATTTTGCAGGATTTGCAAACATTCATTGAATTATTAAACATTCATTAGCATTCATTAAATACTCTTGCTGGAATATTAGTCCCCATTAAGAGGTACTATGCTGACTATGTGAGTGCAATTTTATCTCTTGATAGATTATAGATAATAACAATAGCTTTTCAATGACTTTTCTGATCCAAATACGTTAATATGAACAAACTTCTGTTAACTTCAGTAACCTGTTAAGGAAATTGCTTTTCAGATCTCTAGGACCATTCTGTAGTTCTGCTTCATTGCAAAAGTTTTCTAGAGGCTAACTGGTTGGGGTACTCAGTGCAACAGGTGTGATGAGACAGGGTGCTCTCAGGTTTTGCTGAGGCAGAACGATCCTGCAGGAGTAGATCCTGGCGCACCTGGATGCTGCCTTTAGCACATCAATGCCAGATCCAGGATACTGCTAAGCAACAGTCAGCTCTCATAGGCATAAGGTATCAAGTATTGTAGAGATGATAACTTGCTTCATTTTTCTAATGTGCACCAGAAAAAAAAGAGATTGTTTTCCTGCGGAAAATATATAATAAATTTCAGTTTGGCAAGGTTCTGCCTGGGGTAGAAACCCCACTCTAAAATTTCTGTCCTACTTTGCATTATTTTCTTATATGGCTACAATTACTATGCCTTGTGGGTCCCAGGTTATGACCCTGTAGGGCCAAAAAGAAAAAAAGATCATTTATGCCCCATTGGGTTTGAGAAGTTGTAACAACCTGCAGTGTTTCTTTTTGTAGTTCATTCATACATTGCCGTGGAGATCATACTACTGACCTGAATGGTTGGAGAAAAAACTGAAAATTTTCTCTCCAGAAACAATCTGACAAAAAGCTTAAAAAATTAATATATTTAATATTTTCATATTTAGTGATTACATTTTCAGAGATCTTTTTATTTTGGGCTTGAAATAGACCACCCAAGTAATGCAATGTCCTTTGTCCTTTCCATTAATGACAGTTTAAGTATGAAAAACTCCAAGAATTTTCTACTCCAAAAGAAACTGATGTGTTACAGTTTCAGAAATCTACATTTTGATAATTTTCTGCCTTGAAAGATAGAGGTCCTTTAATGACTGATTTTAATTTAAAAAGCCCCTTCCACTTTTAACTTTCTTAATGTTCTTTTTAAACATACCTTTTTTTGCAGTATAAGGTCTTTTTAATGACAATGAACTGTATATACAATGTTTATGATCTGATTTAATGCCATTTTTAAATGAGAAAGTTATTAAAACATGAATCATGTTGCAGCTAATAAAAAATGAGAGGAATCACAGGAGCAAAGGCCCATTCTGAGAGCTGTGGCTCTTTAATGTAGAAATATTTATTGTGAGATGCTATTAAATGGATCAGAGAGACTGAGGGTTTAGTTCTTTACCAGAGCCTACACAGCAGATACGAGTCAAACTCAATGCACACAATACATGTAACTACATTTGCATTTGAGTCTTGCATAAAAACTGTATCTCAGAGGGCTTTGAGGAACTGAGTAAAACAAATTCACTATAACACATTGAATGAGCTGCAAACTAGTTTGCAGGTACAGGTGAAAAAAACCTTTGAAGAGAGGCTATCTAAGCAGTGGGTGCTGTCATACATGGCCCACCTGAGAGAGCAGCCAAACCTAGTCTGAGGCTTGAGAGCCATGGGACCAGGTGCTGGGGCTTGTGGGTGAAGCAAGAGGGAGACAGGAATGAGAAGCTGAAGTAGCCAGGAGTCCTTTGAACTTTCTCATAATTTCTGTATCTTTGGTTAATACGAGGAGGTGTCACCATGTAGAAGTATGCACTGTCTATATGGTGACAATAGAGAAGACAGTAGAGAACTAATAAGGGGAAAGGAGGGGTCTGCACCAGGAGGAAAAAGCTTTTTTTTTATTTTTTCACCATAGGTCCATCAAAAGCTGGCAGTCTGCAGTGATGGAAAAGATGCATAATATGATAAAGCTTGGTAACCAGCATGTGTGATTGAACAAACCAATGAAGAGATAATATTTGAAAGCTTTACAGCTTGGAAAGCTGTTAGCAAGCTGGTGTCCCCTTCATCATTTTTAATTTTACTTTTACTGCCCTTCATTTGCTTTGACGGGTTGATGTTGCCATGGTGCAGTTGAAATTCTCATAAAAGTGCTGTTACCCTTTCAAGATGGCTATTTTTTCCTAGGGTTTATACCACATTTTATAGTTATGTCAGAAGGTTTACTTGGTTTATGAATTCTCCAAGCCCTGAGACTGCTCTAAAAACTCTAGGTTGCAGTTCAGGCTTGCCTTTTAATTTCTGAGATTTAACAACCACTACATCAGTGTATTATTTCCCCACATCATTAGAAAACTGATTTTAAATTTATCCTTTTGTTGATACGGGTAGAAAAAAATTTGCTTGTCCCTCACCTTTTTGATCTGTGGTTTCCTCAAGAACAACAATTACAATAAATAGTATTTTTTTCTGATTAAAGCTATGTAGATCTTTCTTATACTATCTCCCGGTTTTTCAATGATTTATCTGATGTAGGAAAAAATTCTAAAAGCTCTTTCTGCTCTTTGTAAAATACCACACCCAATGTTCATAGAGATATTCTCACACTTGCAGTGAAAGCTAATTCATGTCAGATGTGAATTGGTCCCATGACACTTCTGCAATCACAATTAATTTCCCCTTCACTTGCTCTGTAGCATTCAAGTAAAAGATCTATAGAGAGAAACTCCTATCAATGGTGTTGAGTTAAACTTTTTGCAAGATAGTTTTTAGAATGAGCGTGCACATATTGATAAACCTGAAAAACCTGTTAGTCATTAAGAACTGTCCTACATGACCCCTCCTCCATGTGAACAACAGACCAGCCTCACAGCTGGAGTGGAACTTTGGGGTGGGAGAGGATGGAAAGGGCCAGAAGGAACTTTGCTTGATTTTACATTAAAGTCCACAAAAATTGTTCCAGAAAGATATGCCTGCTAAGGGCAGCTCATGAGAGTAATTCATTAATTACTATTTCTATTGTTTTTTGAAGAAAAAGAAACTTTAACAGGTATTCTGTAGCTGCCTTTCACAGCAATACTGCTGCTAAGGAAAGGAAGGAAAGTTTCAGACACCACTCTGCTCTGTTGAATTGGTATTTATTGCCTTCAGTTGAATTGGATGCAAAAATCAGAAGCTCTGATGTTGCTGTGTCTTCCAACAAGCCCTCTTATAGGGCACTGGGAAAGAGGTGAAGTCAAGTCATTAAAAGCAGCACGTACTAATACAGAGACAAATGCAAGTTGCACCAGACACAACTCAAAAAAACCCAGAATTTTTGACCTACTGCAACCCATTTTTGTCCAATTTCTGGCACTAACAGAAAATTAAATGAGCGAACAATGTTTGAATGTCAAATAAGAGTCAACAGTCAAACAGAACAAAGCACAAAACTACATCATCTTACTACTACAGGTAGTATCAGATCTTAGAAGTACCTTGCTGAAACAATGTGTTGAGGACCAAAAATTGGATATGATCTTTTAAAATCTCAGATACATACACCTCAGGTGACCTACACTGTACTTTGTGTAGTCCAGCTTTAACAGGAAAAGCCATTATTAAAACATTTCACAGCTTTGGTTTTTTTTCCTTCTGCTTACTTATTTTACAGCATAGTGTGCTGTCAAGCACTGCCTTATTTGTATATTGTATTTTTGCACAGCAGAAGGACTGTTTCCTCACACAGGACTGACTTATATCCTTTAAGCAACAGAACTTGGAAGCTTTTTCTGGATTTATTATGCGCTGAAGTAGTTACCCCAAAATTTGAATGATACATTTAAAACTCAGAATTTAAAAGGAAGCTTGTCTTTAAAAAACAGAACATGAGAAAATTGCATGTAGGTATATCAATCATCCAGGTATAGATTTGATAAGGTCATTTGAATAAGAAACTTATATTTGCTCCTGCATATACCTGTAATTTAGTGAAGAGTGAAAAGGAAGTGGAAAACAAATGTTCTTGATTTAAAGGTATTATTACAGCATGAAGTGGCTTTTTTTCTTCTAAGTTAATAGGTTTGTTCCTGTCACCCTTGCTAGAGTCCTGTGCAGATCTATATTGTTATTTTATTTTAGCTGAATGACAGTTTAAATGTCATTGTAATCATGATGTGTCCTTAAAACTGTATCATTTTGTTTTGGTCTCTTGTTAAATACTTTCCTCCTTAATTGCCTTTTCATTCAACCAGAAGACTTATAATGGCAACCACAGCACAGCCGAAAAACAATTCATTGTATCAGTCACAGACCCTCATAATGGAGCACCTTAATAAGAGCAAGTTCTGTACTTCTTGAAGGCACAAGATAAATTAGGTTCATAGTCCATTATTTGAACAAGGGTATCTGACTTATGGCAAATCTATCTGAAAGAGTATTGTAGAATTGTATTTTATCTTTAAGAAATGTGTTTTCTAAAAGTAAGATATTTGCTTCTGTTGCAGTAAAGGATTTAAACAGAAGAATTTCTCTCTAATGTTTGTTGAATCATACTAGAATGATGAGGTAGAACAGAGCCATACATCAAACGACCAGTGTGAAAAACTTAGCATTGTATTTTATTTCAGGAGGGAAGGCTGAGCACAGAATGCCAAATGGTTTTGCCAAGAGCACATTCTCTTTCCCTTATTTACCAAGCTATATATACAATGGAGAAGGTGACAGCACTCTTAAAACTTTTTCTACTGCTGAAATTTACGGATCTGCACATTTCCTTTTTCTTTTGCGAAGAACATCACACTGGCAGAGCTAGAGTATGCATTTCTCTAACTCTGTGGAACTCCTATAATATACAGAGAAGCAAGACACTTTTTCAGCAGGTTTTTCTCTAGATGCTCTATCAGTTTGTCCTTTTTGTCAAGCACAGAGCTGAGAATGGGTAAAAAGAGAATTCCGGCTTTCTTCCAAAGCCTGGGGGTTTTTGGCTTTGGTTTTTCCTTGCTGTGTGGTAACAACTAACTAGGAACACTGGTAGTATTTTCTGTGGTGACCATTTTCTAATGAGGAGTCTTCTAATTTAGGCATTGAAATGACACTAAGAATTTATTTTTTGTGTGCCTGTCAGGCATCATCAGACAACCACTGATGTTCTGTATGACCTGGAAGGGATTCAGACTTATGGTTTAATATCTGAGAAATGCCATAATGAACTGAAACTTCCTTTACAAGATCCTCTGGTTTTGGCTTAAATAATGCAATCAGATTCAATCTTCTCATGCAAATGCTCGATTCTAATTTTTACCACAAACAAGAGGTCAGCCAATTCTTTCTTAGTATTTCTTGATCCGTGGCTAAATACACAGATGATTTGAGGAAATCAGTTACTCTTAATAAAAAACTTCTTAAGGCAGAAGTGGAAAGGAGATTTACTGTGATTTCTGATCCCATCTTACGGACACCTTCATTCAAAGCCCTCAGTGTCCTTGGGTGGCATGTTGAACCACGTAGTCCTGGAGGAGGGTTATTTCACTTTGAAAAAATAGATGAGGTTTCTGGTTAAAAAGAAGTGTTTATTTTAAGTACGTAACTGACCATTCTTGCTGTGTTATAAACTACTGTAATCCTGTTTACAGTGTTACTTTCTGAATAATGTGCCAATGACCAGTGCTCAAAGCAATCAGTCTTCCTGGTTTTAGAGTGGAAGAAGGCATTCTGTAGACTGACTGCGAAGCCGTTGCGCTAAAGTGGAGACAGGAACAAAACCAAGGTTGGTTTGCCATGGCTGCAATGGGTCTGCTATAAATAGGTTTTCATGTCTGCTAACAAGAGTTAAGTCTGGTCATGCAGTTTCTCCCTGTCATGGATACCAATTGCCTTCCTAACACATGGAGATAATGGACTGCTTAAGTCCTTATGGTAAAGTAGCTTCGATTTAGAGTAGTGGGTATGTGGTGTTGCAGGTATTTACAGTGATTATTGGAAATTCTGCAATAGAAATTAAGTCTGTCAAAACAGGAAGACCAAGAAAAGCCTTACAGCTGCTTCCACCAGCTGTTAAGGGTCCATAGCTGGTGGGTACCATTTTCCTCTTTTTCTCTTTCCTAAATGCTGGGCCAGATGCTGTGCTACTGTCACGCCCGCTACACTGTGCTGTCTTTCCTTTGACTTGCAGACTTCTAGCCTAAGAATCACTGAGTGAAATTAGGAGGACTGTGCATCCATGTGTAGTTATTGTTGTCACAAGACATCTGATATTTAAAACTTCAGTTTAAGAAGCCATTTCAGGAGCAGGCTTCCTGAGTTGTGAACCTTCTAAAATATGCCTCCTAAATATGACAGTTTCCAAAATGCAAGAAATACCTCCATTAAGATTACAGCCTAATGTCTAGCACTTTGAGATATTCCAGTAGGAGTATGACTTTTATTAGACTTTCATTAAAGTTTACTCATGATGATAGTCATTCCATGATGTTCAAATACTAACACACCTGCTTACAAATTTGAGTGTTTGCTGTTAGCTTTCGAGTAACCCCTTTCTCAGAAGGGATTAAGAGGCCCATTGTTTTAACTCAATTTCATATTAACAATTTAATGGATCTGTGATGTGATGGACATGACATAACTTCTGCAACTGAATATTTTACAATACTAAACACAAAAAAAATTAGNTATTACTACTTTCTATTACCCTTGAGAGCTTGCAACTCTTCCCGTAGTGTTGGTAACTTTTCCCATGGTCTGTAGTTGAGGCCCTTGCTTGTCTGGGGTCTATGCCAGGGCCTGCAACCCCCCTGTACATTTCTCAGACCCCCCTGTACAGGTTTTAAACCCCCCTGTACAGGTCTCTGACTGTCCAGGGTTTCCAGAGGAATACCCTGGACTCCAACAGGAACACGGTTAATATTGTTGCTGGGAAAAAATTATTCTCTGGAGAAAAATATAAATAGTGTTGGTTTTCCTTCAAAAACTTTTTTAAAAAGCATTCTATTTGCCATATTAATGATATAGACCTTACCTTATGCTTTAATAGCATCCTGTTGACCTCACTTTTTAATCAAAATTTTTTACTTTTCTGAATTCTGGGACAGTAATTTTATTCCCAGCTTTTCCTCTTCAGTCACTACTGCATTTTGAAGTGTCCGTGCCTGGTTTTATATCCAAGGCTTCTGAAGATTGGAGTTTGGGGATCCTGGGAGTGTTTCTCCTGGAGATTTTTTCTGGGAGGAAATTTATCATGAATAGCTGGGTGGATTCTGGTGCAGCTGAAGTGTCGGATACCAAGGCAAATGACATTCCTTAAAAATGATGGCCATGAAATGCAAGTACATTGCAAATCACTCAGCTGCAGAGTCTTGGAATAAAAGCACTACAGGGCTGATGTATGGACTGATGTTGCCATTTAATGTGGTTTCCCAGCAAACCTTTCATAAAATTCATGACTGTAGCTGACCTCTGTTACTGTGTTCCTCTTAGGGAAAAAAAAAAGGGCTATAACCCAGCTCTCTACAGCAGTGCACTGAAAAGTGATGTGTGATGTGAAGCAAGGTGAGGGGAATCATGTTCACTTCACCACAGACACTAAAGGTGAGCCTGTAGTCAAGCAGTTGATTAAATGTCACAGCATATTCGACAGTGTTCCAGTCTGACAAGGTTTTATTCTGACCAACTTCAAACTAAGAGCCTCATTCCAATCACATTTTCTACCAGCTTTACTCCATTGCCTGTGCTGCTTTAAAAGTGTTTCCTCTGTAAAAGCAGAATCAGCCATCAGCTGCCAGCAGGTAACACAGAGCTTCTTTATGTTACAGTTACCACAAAAATATGAGACAAGACACTGTTAATAATCTTTTGCTCCTGTATTAGGTATCGTTATTTGGTTTTTGCTTTGTGCAGGGCTGTGAGTGCTGATTTTCCCTGAAATCAGCAATTCTGGCCTGTCCTAAAAAGTCTTGGCTTGTGTAAAAATCAGAGTACTGTTCTTTGCTTCCACTATAGCTTACAGTCATGGGACATGCATGTTAGGTTGCCACACCAACTGAAAGTATATGAATGCCCCAGCAAGTTGAATTTGAAGCAAAAGGTCTGGCTGATATGGTCAAGTCTGAGCCACCTCCAGAGAAAGCAGAAAGCAGTACAGTTGGGGAAAAGTGTAATGAAAATGTGAAAAGAGGCAAAGAGTGTCTAATCAGAAGGATGCTGAGCAATCATTTGTTTTCTTCTCTGTAAAACAGTGAATTAAAATCCACCTCTCATTACGACTTCTCTGTCTTTCAACTTCCCACTCCTTCAAAGTATCTCTTTAAATTGTGAGAGCTGAGATGGTGTAACCTTTCATATGTGAGATTGATACCGTATTTTAGGAAATGGAAAATGAACTGTTACTGTAAGTGTGCACTTCTGTCACTATTACCAGCTAAAGCCAATTTAGCCCTTCCATTCCCTCAAGCAAATTAATAAGCAAATGTGAGCACAGTGCTTTTGGCTGTGTGAATCTCTGCCTTTTTTTTTGTGAAAACTATTTGTGAATACAAATTGAGATCACCGTGTGTCTCCAGATCACCTGTGTGATTGTAATACACCATGTATCAGCAGAGCATGCCACACTCTATATGCTTTTCTAGGACTAACTATGTGTTAGTCCTTAAAGGTTTGCAGCACAGATGAGGCCATTGCTTCCTTGTTCCTACCTGCACTGGACTCCACCTGTGTGCTCCTGTGTGTGTGAGTGGCTCTGTATGTAAATGAGGGAGGTACAACTGGAAGAAGAGGCAGGAAAAACTTCCATGAAGATGAGTTAGTGACACAGGGTTTACCTGTTGGACAATGAACACAGTTTGTTTCAAATTAGTAAAACTGTCCTCCCAGCAGGGTCTTAATGGCATGTGGTGGCAACTGCAAGTCAGAGCTTCCACAATTCCACCCAATTTCTAGCCCAAACAAGATGTATGTATAGTAATACAGTGCAGTAGTGTAAAAAAATTTACAATATAATTAATTTTTTTTTACTCTGGTTCTCTCTGGACTATATAGTCCCTGCCTGTTATTTTATTTACTCCATAGCTATTCTTGTTTTGCAGCTATTTCCTTTAGATTGTAGCTCTAAGGTCAGTCTAAGGACAAGATGTTCCTTCCAGAGATGAGTTGTGAACAGTAACAAGTAGGCTGTGTAAATGCTTATTTCTTCTGTGTCATTCTGAAAACCTAGCTTGGGAAAAAAATTAGTCTCCTTCAACTCAGGATTTAGATCCTAAATTCAGATTTTAAGGTTGACATCACTCCTTTGATGCCTCCAAGTGAATTACAACAGAGTAGTTACAAGTGATCCAAAGCCATGCCTGTGGAAGCTGTAGTTCTCCAGGTTGAGATTGATTTTTGTAGCCACTAAAATGTAGAGGACAGGATTAATTGTTTTGTTTTGTTTTGTTTTGTTTTTATATCACTAGATTAATTTTTTAATAATTCCATGCTATTTTTTCTCTATTTTCAAAACACTGTTTTGATTCAAAAGCAAGGCCACAGATCTTACTGGAATCACGTGTAGGTTGCTAAGACATTAATACCAGTGTAAGAGGAAAGGCTACCTTGCTAAATGTTTGCTCCATGAGGGCAGAGGATTTTAACATCCAGACAGAACAACTGATAAATAGAAATGGAAAGAGTAGTTGTGGTATCACACTCTGCTCCTCTCTCCCTTTCTTCTTCTGGACAATATAAATGTGCTGGTGGTACTAAATGCCTTCATTCGTAAGTGAGTACAATAAAGATTAGTCTTTAATTATTTCTGGCATATGTCCTTTAAATTCAAAGCCTGTAAATCGCAATGGGCAAAGGGTAATATGTCTTAACAGGTTACACCTCCCGAAGGATTTGTTGATTGACATCAAAATTGTTTCCCCTCCCTCTCTTCTGACTGACAGAATGACAGGTGTGAAGTGATGGCAGTGTGCTGTAATAATGTGTCAAAAGACCTTAAATCAAGACTAATGTGGCTTCAACGATAAGCTCCCAAACGTTTGTACGGCAGAAAATGGAACTGTAGGGCAGATTCATCTTGGGACTATTATATCTTTGCACTTTCTAAAAGTGCTTTTTAGTTGGGGTCCTTGGCTGATTACAGGGCAGAGGTTTTAGGAGTATTTCTTTTTACAAAGCCACCATTGGGAGAAAAACATTTCTAAGGTTACCACTATGACAAACTTATATCTAGTGTGGTTTTTTTTTTTTTTTTCACTGTAATTTTAGTATATATGTAATCCAGAACCTGAAATAGATTTAAAGAAATATTTGTTGTAGCAGCTACTGATGGTCACTCCTTTGGACAAAATACAACATTTATTGCTTGAAGAAACAGTAGAAAGCCAGTGAGCATAAATAAGGGTGAATACACAGAGAGACTCTTATTTAAGCCGCCTCTGATGTGCACTTGTACAGAATTTTCTGACCAAGAGGGAAACTGAGCCTAGAGTTGAAAGGATGATAGGTAACTAAATCTTGATTTTATTTTACAAGAATGAGTCTTTGCATACATAAATATAAAAAACTGAATAAAATAAAACAGAATTTGAAGTCCAGTGAAACAGTCATACAAAAACCCCCAGAAATTCAGCCTAAGGAGTCCAGCAATAAATAGTCTGCAGTCTGCCCACAGGGGCAGATGGATCTTCTCTGACCTTCCCAAAGATTCAGATCAGGGCCTAACTCCTCAGTTTCTATATTTGAGGGTCCTTAAGTGGAGTGCTTGAGAGTACCAAATGTTACTTTTTGTGTAACAAACTCAAAATGCTTTAAAACATTTTTACAATGTCTCTTAAGAGATTTTGCATTTGTTATACAGATTTAGTCAGAATGTTGCAAATTTTAATGAGGGAAAAAGGGAATATCTGTTGATTAATTCTTTTCTTGAGAAATAAATTTTTGTGCATTAAAACTGGAGGGAATTTTAAGATAATCATTATCTGGAGAACTTCATGCTGAAAATTTAGAGAAAACCCCCAGCTGGATTTTAGTAATTTTCTATAAAAGAAAAATATTTTCTGTATTTAAAAAATGGAAATATATATTATTTATATGCATAAACAAACAGGAAAATAATTTTATGACAGACACAGATTTTTTTCCTTTAAGCTGACTACTCAGAATTTACACAGGCTGCTTAGGATGGATGGAAGACCATCACTATTCCACAAATGGTGAAGGAACCCAATATGAAAACTGCTGGCCATCACAATTCAACTGGAACTGAATAAGCA
The DNA here is from genome assembly GCA_013400275.1 of Rhadina sibilatrix. Taxonomy (NCBI): domain Eukaryota; kingdom Metazoa; phylum Chordata; class Aves; order Passeriformes; family Phylloscopidae; genus Rhadina; species Rhadina sibilatrix. The sequence continues at coordinate 7,005 of VWYO01023825.1, read as the reverse complement.
TTACAGTAATACTGTGTTGGTGTGAGGAGTGAATGAAGGTTAAATTAGAAATTCTAGAGGCTCAAGTTGTTTCTTTGGCCTTGGACCACATTCACTACAGATAAGAGAGAAATCATGTTGGCAGGACAACTTGAAACTTTCAATAATCCCTCATGCACATTCCTGACCTATGGAAAAGTAGAGGGATTATGTTATCAGGGTTCTCTACATAAAATAAAACAAAAATAAAATAATTTAAGACCTTTACTTAATCCATAGCCTTTGTTTCATTCTCAGTATGTTCCAGGACAATTAGCCAGGACTAGGCGCATAGGAGGCCAGGACTTTGTGGAGAATTCCAAGGAATTTTGTTCTTCCTTGAAGAAGGGGTGTTTTCCAGCAGGTCTAAATGGAAATATTTTGGCTAGTTCTCAGAAATATGATGACAGATACCCAAAAGGAAGGATTTGTATGACAACAGCTGAATTCTGTGTGAGAACAACCCTTACCATCCTATGACTTCTGGAAATGCTCTGTTGCAACTCCAGCTTCCTGCTTTTGTATTTCTTCCTGATGAAACATTATGAAAAAATTAAAATATAAGGAAAGCCAACTGAAGCAAAGATGAAGCAAATAAAGTTAAATAAAGTAATAAGTCAAATTGAAATCCTAGACAGCCTCTTCACTTTAAAACTAGGTTACTTTAAGAAAAAAATCAAGACTAAAAATTGTTGACAGCAAAGTAATGGTCATGACAACTTTGGAGAAACGTGCTCTACCCCTCTGCCAGAGCACAACTAGGAACTATTTCTGACAGAGGGGAGTCTATGCACAGGAAGAGAACTGATTTCAGCTTTTACACAGTAACATAAGTGAAATTTGGCATTTGGGAGGGGGAGGAAATGGTCTGTGGTCATGGACATAACACAAAAATTATGAATTAAACACAGAAGAATGCAAAATTAAGGCTTCATTAAAATTACTACTTAAATAAGCTGGCTTGAAAGTAAGAGTATTAAGAAGTTTTCTAATTTCTTCAGAAACAGCCAAACCACGATTCCCTCTTCCTCATTCCAAAGCAAGGTCTAAGGAGTGAGCTGCAATTGAATATTTACAAAACAAGAAATAAATGTTGCTTGAAATTTGTTCTCCTGATGAAGAGGGCAACAGCAACTGAGCAGTGTCAATCTCTCTGCAGTCTCCTATCCACAACTTTAAGATAAACAATTAAAAGAAACCAAAAACAAAGCAAAGAAACACTGGATAATCACTGGAGTTTTCAGTGCATTGTATTTAGACGTAGACAGTCTGCTCATGCCTCTGTAAACTTCACCAGCCCATGGGGATTTTCAGTTTCATGGAAACAGTCTCCTGGCCCATAAGCGTGGTTTAGGAGCAAAATCTGATTTTCAGCACTGATTTTCAAGTTGGGCTGTTCCAAAATACCTACAATCAATAAAAAACAAGGCCACCAGCACACAAAACAAAGCGCACAAACATGCAGTCAGTAATTTACACTACAGACACTATTCAAATGGCAGTACACTGCTAATGGCTGCAGTAGAATGTCTCCTTTTCACCATCCAAACACTTTAAAATGTGGGGTTTGAGAACATTTTCCTTTTCCATTTCTTTCCCTTTCTGGTTTTTTTTTTTTTTTTCCCTGTTTGTTGTTTTTTTTTTTTTTTTTTTTTTTTTTTTTTTTTTTTTGGTCTTTTTAACTAAGTCCTCCTTACCATGTTTGTGGAATAGCAATAATAACTGAGAAAAATAAACCTGTTAAAAAAATTGGCCTTGCTGTCTACCCAAAGAAGATTTTATCCTTTTATTTTCCCCTTAGAGGTGAAGCTGAGAGCTGGTTATTTTGTTTGATTGTCTATTTTAATACATGAAACACTGTGAAAACATGCACTATAGTGAAGTCTAAACCCTCTATCCAAGCAGCCATTACAGGAAATATTTCTGTTGGAAAAGATGGTAACATATGAAAATATTCCTAAATCTCATTTTTCCTCTGAAGCATTACTTAACCCTCAGGCCATAAATTCCACTGAACTCACTGAAGTGAGAAATGGACCCTTTTAATAAGGCTTTTAACTACACATCTTAATGAAACTTAAACAAATGGTGTCCCTGCCACTATGTTGGCTGCATGTGTGTTTATGTATACTATATAAGAAGGATAAATATTTTTCACATTTAGAGATTTACTGTTCTATGGTAATTTTCAAACAGCACTGGAAAATAAACAGACAATTCTTTCCTTTTAATAACTGCAGTTTGCCAGCTTTCTTCTTTACCTGAGTAATGACCACCAGGAGGGGCTTCACAGCAGCTTGTTTTGTTCCTATATCCAGAAAAACATGTGCATTTGCATACAAGGACAATGCGGATTTTAAGGTACATTTTTCTTTATTTGACTCATTGGTTTCTTTTTTCTTTTAAAGACAACTCACATCTCTGACCTGTGACACTGGCTAACACGTGCTGTGGGCTGTGCAAAGAGAAATTTCCTACATCCAGGCATTCACTTTGCATAAGTTAAGACTCTGCATGCTATTCTTGTTCCCACTCCTTTCTAATTTTAGTGAATTTTGTGCTGTATAAAGCAGGCTGTTTCAAATATGAATAAATCTGTATGTCAAACCCACCCTCTTCCCCACAAATACAAATCTGAATATGAATGTCAAGACCCGTGCACATGCCTAGTTTCTGTATGAGAGCATTCTGCCTATCTGGAGAAGTGATTTGACTTCTCTGTATTGCATTAGACCACTGTCATTAACGACAGAGGTGTCATTTTGATGTGATCTGTGAGGCAGTAGAAGCTTTGAAGTTGAAAGATAGAACAGACATGGATAAATTGTGCTCTGAGTATGCTGCTATTGCACCATTATTGCTGGCAATTATTTCACCAAGTGACACATCTGATAAAAAGTCATCCGCCTTGCTATGGAAAGAAACCACAGCTCGCGGGAGCACGTGGTCGATCTGTCGATTTCAGAGTGTGACAAAAAGCTCATTAGCTTTGGCCTGACCATTCTGCACCAATCATGAACTCTGCTGCATTGTTTCCCCCCCCACCCTCATGTTTTCAGTTGGTTTCCTTTCCTGATCTAGCACTTGTGCTTTTCTGTTTTAATGTTTGGCCATTTACTCTCTCTCCACTCCACTTTCTCCAGCACATCCTTTCCTAATGACGAGCCAAATATGCCTCCTTCTTCTCTTAGCCCTCTTCCTTAACAATTTCAAATAACGTTTATTTCTTTGTTGGTCTCATAAAAGAGGGGGTTCAGAACTTTTTTTAATCTGCAGAGCATGTGAAATCTAACTTTTCCAAATAAATGACAGCAGATTCCAGTAATTAAATATCAAATTACCTTTAAACATGGAATACAGATTTTTTGCTTCAGCTATGCACCATGGGCTGAGTTCCTGAGTGGATTTGTATTGCAGGGCAAGTAGCAACCCTTCAAATAAACTTTGTGAACAAAGAAAAGGTAAATGAAACCCCATTTTTGAGTATGTAGGGTAACAGGGTGAGATAAAAGGCCATATTTTATCATCAGATTTTTTTACCTAACTAGCAAGAACTCCCCAAAACTACAGTGTAGGTGTATCAGGAAAACAATTACATTGCCAGAGGACTTCCTTTACACATTAAAGGGTTCTGGGCAAATCACTCTAAAGCACAAATCTGAGGAACAGAGGCATGGAAAATCAGATGTTTCACATGTTTTGGAGGTTCCTCCTATTTCTAAACTGAAGAATATCTTGGTTAGAACACAAGCTCATGTTCTGTACTTGAGTTATCATATTTCCCTGGGTAGGTGATCTGTAAAAGAAGGTGGCCTTAAGCCATCCACCTTACCAAAATATCTTTCATCACAGTATATCAGAACTGCTCTTCCATAGAGGGGTCATAGAATACATGGCACAGATTCATTCCACTTGAACTGAAGTGTCTCAGTTACCCAGTTCCATTAGTCTCCCTTCATAGACAATCAAGATTCATAATCATTTTCAAAAGGTGTTTTATGTTAAATAGCTGCTCTTTGCTGGAAGAAACATGGTCCATGTGCTTACTAAGCATGCTAAATGAAATAAATATTCTCTGGGAGACCTGGGCACGGCAATAGGTCACTGTCTGACAACATGAGCTTTACCAGGTTCTCTACTGAGTCTGGGGGAGTTAAATCTTCAAAGTCTTACAGACAGTATTATTTTTACTCTAAATTAATGGTCTCAGTCTAATCCTTATAATTATGTCTTCACAGCATAGCCAAGAGACAGGTGATTTAACTGACTAGAGAGTCTCTGTCCCACTCAGAATAGGCCTCCAGGTCAGAGGTGCATTAATGAGAGAATGGCTGGAGGATGATGAGCTGATCCTGCAGCCTCCAGCAGCACTGAATTGACTGCAAGGGACTCTGTAGAAAATAACTTCCAGCTAATAACTACACAAATCATCCTGCAGATACAGCTGTTATCACAACTGCAAGCATTCCTGTTGTTTGTTCTTGAAGGAGGCCGGTGTGGTTGTATCAAAGCCCAGACCACGTACAAATTCCCCAGTGGTCACTGTGTAGCACACCAGGATGCTTGAAAGGTACAGGAATCAAATTTACATCAGTTTCCTCCAGAAATCATATCCTGTGCCAGCAGAAGTGGAAAAGATACTACTTTGTAGAGAGCTTCTCTGATCAGTACTCTTGATGTGTATCCTAGGGGTAGGAAGTAGCAATAAAAATAATATTAAAACTACCACACACTACGAAGCTACGTGCTTAAGGGGATAAAGCTAAACAGGTTCTGTGGCTAGTACCAACTACTACTTGCAGTAGTGAAGCATGTTATGCGTGGTGGGCATGTCATACATGGACCTTTTCATTCTGAAAAGGATTTCCAGGCATATCTTGGGTATTTTTAACAAGAGTGGATGAAAAACATAGTTTATAACAAGTATAGATTTTCCTATTGTTTATATAGACAGGTTTGATTTCTTAGTTGCAAGCAAAGAGCATGAGGGTAATAACAGACTTGAAGAAAGAATGTAAATTAGAAATCCTTTACTTGGAACTTCTCCTGCTGCTGGAAAGCAGTTGGTTTCATTCTGGCCAGAGCAAAGTTTCCAGTGAGATTGCACACATCAAAGCAATCTTACAAAGACCAGACTGCTGATTTCCCTAAAAACACCCTGCAGACGTTTAAGCACACATTAACAAAACTATTTCTTGAAAATCCAGCAACAACACGTGGAATCAAATGGCTGCAGGGAGTTTCATCCCTTGGTGCCCCTATCTTCTCTGCAAATTCTCTGGACAGAGTCCAAATATGAGAAAGACCTACAAAACCTAGTAAAGTATCCTTGCAGAAACTGATCCAACACTGCAAGGAAAGAGGAATTTTAAAACAACTGGTAAATGTAAAAGGGATTTCTTTATCATACTTGCCATCCATACAAATGACTGGGTTATCCAGCTATCCAAACTTCTCCCAGTGTCCATATCCCCTCAGTAAACCTCTCCAGTTCAGTTGTCACATGTAATTGTCTACACACATAATCATCTCTTATTCTTCTCTTTCCAGGTTTCCGTGTCAGTGCATGAGTTTTTAAATAAATTGATAATTTTCATAATCTGCTGGGACTTGATTCTCTAGCGTGCTGTTTCTCAAGAAGCAATTCATCAGCCTGGGTGACTGCATGGTACCCTAACTTAAAAACTTTGCAGGTTTCCTAAACTCCACTGTCTTGCACATGTTTATTATTACTTCATAGCAGCTATGTCCATATGCAGAATGATAAAAGGGTGGGGTTTTTTTTATTATCTGACTGGCATATTGCTGAAGAAGCAATGACGCTTGTGCATTATGAAACAACAGAACAGGGATGTGCAGTGGGGGGATAGGAAATTAATTTTACAGCATCCTTCAGAAAGTCTGAAGGAAAAATTATCTTTGAAACATTCTCTTCCTCAGTGGGAAAATAATATATATGTGCAAATTATGGCTTTTCTTGGCTTCTGGTATCACCAGAGTTATCTTTGAAGTAAAGGAACCAGTCCTGCTTCCATTAATTCCAAACATTAAATAACAATGATATTGACTTTTAAAAAACTTTGCATTCACACTGTCCACCTGGAGTGGAAGGCTACCTATTTCTGCCTGCACATATCAATTATGCATCTTACATGTAAAGTCTTTAATCCATGATAAAACCAACATTTGTTGTTGATGTGTTTTGCACTGTATTTTGCAATAAACAATTTTCAATATATGTATTTTATTGTATCTGATATCTAACTAAAGAGTTTACTGGATAACACTTGAATGCGTGAACTGAAAAAAAAAAAAAACAGATATGTTTTAAGCTTCTCAAGAATCAGAGGTTTCAAATTCAACAAAATATTTAGTGGTTTGATTTCCAAGACTCTGGGGAGAGCCTCAGAAGACAAGGATGTTGGAAAGAAGAGTTTCTTCTTCCAAGCAGGAAAAGAAAGTGGAAATTGAATAAAGTTGTAAAAAAA